>CM042822.1:600000-1200000 GCA_009982885.2 Hyles vespertilio | reverse complement strand
GGTCCGGTGACGGCGGCGATGGACAAACGGCCTATCGCGTTAGCGTTAACTCGGTTTTATATGGCATTTGATCAGCGTCATCTAGTGTCAATATTGTGAATCATAATTTGTGAGTGCGAGATTTGTTTATGTTACGTTGTCACAGTGACGATCGAATACAAACGAGATAACGCGTGAAATCGGGCATTTTGCGAGTGCGAGTTGTAAATTTGATGCATTTGACATTTGTTAATCACGAACGCGATGGTAAAGTTATTCGCAAAGGGTTTTGCAGTGAGAGAGGCTTGTAAAGTGGTATTTTATTAGAAGATTTGTGTTTATGAACACACAAAAAATAATGGCATGACTATTTTTTTGCTTGGAATATGGTTGCGAGGGCTGGGGCACAAGATGCTTCTAATAAAACTTTTGATCTTCTTATAAGAGCTCGTTGTATGATCTCACGGACACTGAATTTAGGAATGTATGTAACTCGGATTAGGTACTTACTGTCTCATGTATCATACTAATAAATCAAATTGATGATGGCTTGTCTTCATTTTGCATATGTTGTTCATAAATTTCCATTTAGCAAATATCTTCACAGTACACACCATACGAGAACACTTGAAAGATTCAAAGTGTTTTGTTATGACTTTTGACAAGCGACGCGTCCGCATAATCCGACCATTTTAAGAGTACATCAGCAACTCCAATAACATAGCCAAATAAAAAACGTATCAGATTTTGTCGGCTTATCGCATTGAAACCCAGTGCAGCCAATAAGCAAAAAAATGATCACTGCTCACGGTGAATAAACGCCAATCGAGTCGACTGTTTGAAACTTGCACTCGCGCTTGCTCGCAATTCACCGTGGCTGACGTTTGCTCGCTTAACGCGATGTTTAAGTTACTCGATCATTTTTATGAAACTCGCACTACGCACACAGATATAGATAATACGACGCATCTATCTTTTTTACGGTCATGTGAACCATCAAATGACCATAAGATACCAATCTTACCTCCTCCTTATGGGTCCAGCGTATCGCTGGTGGCGGCTCCGGCGAGTGCTGCACCACGCACGTGAGGTTGATGGTGCTGCCAGTGTTAATGAACAGCTCCGGACCTCCCAGGATCGTCGTCACCGGCTCTGATGGAGAAGTAATGTTAGGAACATTCTGGAAAGCAACTTAGATCATAATAATAACTCTTTATTATAACCACATGTAAACCATGTAAAGTGCGTGATGGCCTGTTGGTAAACGGACTAGACGCGGCTGCCTACATGTTCGCGGTGGGCGCGGGTTCGAATCCCAAGGCACACCTCTGACTTTTCGGAGTCATGTGTTTATTGATAGTCAATCATCACGCAATAAATCGGTGAAGGAAAACATCGTGAGGAAACCTACATAGCGATTTATAAGAATTTCTATGGTATGTATGTAAGTCCGCCAACCCGCACTAGGCCTATATGTCCTAACCACTCTCAATCGTACTCTCGATTGTAGAGGAGGCCCGTGCCCGTTAAATTAAAAAGTTACTCGTATTTGTTGTTTTATAAAAGTTCGATATAAGCCGCTGTATCTGACAGCACAACAGTTTTAAAAGCTTCCGTGTATTTTAATTCTAAGGAAGTAAAATGTGGAAATTCAATTATCAAATCTTTAACTCTGTCTACACTAATAGAATATAAGCGAGAACTTATATGTGTCTATGTGATAACGCGTTTATACGTAATACTAAAATTAAATATTTTCAACTTGCTAACATTTTAAAACATAAGCAAATATTCTCTAAGAGGCCTGCGTGGCAAAGTTTCCAAGTCAAATATTCAACTTTATCTGTAGTTAAACATCGCTTTTGAGCCAAATTACTTGTATTTATCCAAGATGGGTGTTACAAGTAATTTGGAACTAAAATGCTTAGCAGTTTTAAGTGGATATTTTAACTTAAGAATATTCCAAGACTTGATACGTCGGGAAATTGCATGGGATCGGGTGTTTTAATTGGATTTCGTTACTCGTTAGTTTAATAAAATTTGGAGCAATTTGTTTAAAGCTGTTGTGTTTTACAGGTTATTATAAAATATACTAGGACCAATAAATAAAAGTAATAAATGGTAATGCACCCAACAGTTACACGAATAATTTTGACGCCGCAGATGATATTCAAAGTCTAGCATAGTTATTTTCATACAGGTTACACAACATCCAAAACCAAAAGAAATATTTTTAGATCATGCAGATTACGTGTAGTCACTAAAACTACCACCCGGCTTTGTTTTCGGTAGCAGTCTTGGTATACCCTGTGTAATATTTAGAAGTAAGTTCATGCAAACCGTATCTCTTTTAACTGCCTTTTCAATTTGAAAATTATGTCTGTTAAATAAGAATATACTTAATATTACGTCGCCTAAAACCTCTTGAAACTAAATCTTTATATAAAATCAAACAAGTTTTCCAAGTTTACAAGTTAAAGTTATAACAGCACTTTCAATATTCATATACCGCTAAGAACTTATTAATTTAGAGTAGTTAATTAAGTTTTTTTCCGTTATAATGAAACGCGTAATATATATTCTGGGTAGAAAGTTAATTACGTCCAATTTTTCAGCGCGAAAGCTAATCTCATCTTCCGGATGATTTAATGAAGGGAGCGCTTCGGATAAAAATAACACGTGTAATGTGAATTAACGGACTTAAATAGTTTTTTTTTTATGTATGCTACTTTTATCATACGAGACTTGTGGTTCTTTTTCTGTATCTGTATCAGTCCATATACGTCCCATTGCAGGGCACTGGCCTCCTCTACAATCGATATAAAGGTTGAGAGTGGTTAGGCCATATTATAGTCTATCACGCTGGCATAGTACGCGTTGGCGGACTTTACATATCATAGAAATTCTTACAAATTCGCGGTGGTATACAGGTTTCCTTACAATGTTTTTTTCCATTGCCGTTATAGTGCGTGATGATTGACAATCAATACACACACATGACTCCGACAAGTCTTGGAGTCGCTACAACTCCGGAGAGATGTCGCCTCTCTAAGCGTGTTCTACCGCCTGTATCACGGTGAGTGCTCTGAGGAATTGTTCAACTTGCTCCCCTCCTCTCCATTCCTAACCAGAACCACGCGTGCCGGCTTGCGAAGCCATAGCTTGACGGTCCACACCATCCCGGCGCGAACCAAACGGTTCTCAAATTCGTTTCTGTGCCGCACCGTCAGGCTGTGGAATTGTTTGCCGGCTCGCGTGTTCCCTCCTTCCTACAATCCTGGGTCCTTCCGCCGTGGTGTGAAGAGGCACCTAAGCAGGCCGGCATAATTGTTTCCATTGGCATGGGACTGCCGTCCGATGCCAATGGATACTCTGCCTGGGCGGCATTGGCACTTTCCATCAGGTGCAATGCCGCCTCTATGCCAGGCCATTATAAAAAAAAAAAAAAAAAGTCAGAAGTGTGCACTGGGATTCGAACCCGCGACCACCGTGAGCATGTTGGCAGCCGCATTTTGTCCGTTTGCCAACAGGCCACCACGCACTTCTTTTTATTATTGCTTACGAGAAAATACATTTTTTATTTTATGTAAGTTGGTGCCTGTTGGTGAAAACCGATTATAAAGTTTTATTCAAATGTATTTTGTTTCGTGTTCAATTCGTATACAACGTTGATGCGACCGATGGGCATTAAATTACACTATGTATGCTATACGTCCTTGGTATTAATTCGGCACGGCACAAAAATTAATAATACCAAAAATGAGATTTTGTTTGTTTCAAACAAACTAAATAGCTTCCAAATAAGAGTAAAACGCAACCATCCTGTGTAAATAAATTTCATTGACCTGTAGATACGAATAGATAACAAATTGGCAACGTCGCGCGCGGCGCGTGTTATTGTCGCGCCGCAGCTTGTGTGACTTGTGTAAGAGCGGCAACAACGTGCAGATTTTAGTACGATCTATTGTTTTAAGGTGAATGGCCATGCGTTAGGCGTAATCGGCTGTTAGAAAAGCTACAGAGTGTTCAAATGGGGCAAAAACTTAAAAAATCATTTATGACTAAACTACTGCTCCTATTTAATTAATTTTTAGTACAGAGCTGCAAACAAATACGTAAAGCTTTGTCCAACTGCAAAATAAGAAAATACAAAATATAATATTTAAAGTGCCGACATTTTCCACACTTAATTTAAGCGTACCGTGCAATTCCAAGATGTTTAATATCACTTAGATGTCTCAAGTATAAAATGTGTTTACCAACTACGGAGAGGTACATCCGGTGGCCGATAGGTGGCGTTGTACCCACTTGGCATTCGTACACGCCTGAGTCTCGCCGCTGCGGGAATCTTATCTGTGGAGAAAAATTACTTTCGTAACAAATGCTAGTTTTGTTTAAAAGTTTGGCGCGATTGCTGTGTGCTTGTGTAAGATATCGATTGTTATATGCAGGTGCATTTAGGTTTTACATAATATATACAAAGAAAACTAGGAGGACTCGCTTTTGCAAATATTATATACAATAATTAATAAAAACAGTATTCAAAAAATCATTGCAAAAATACAAATTAAATCCTAACTAATGTCTGACTGAATGAACTGTTTTGTTGAAATATTACCAAATGATTATTAGGTCGAGTCGGAGATAATTGGAGGAGGCCTATGTTCAGCAGTGGACTCCCTATGGCAGATTTTTTTTCAATATAGTGAAGGCTAACTACTCAGCTCAATTTTAAAGTAATCGCGAACAAATAAAGTAGAATCTATGTTGATGCAGTAAATATTTAAAAAAAATTATTTATTAAATAAATACTATTGATATTAGAGACTAAAAACTACGATGATTCATTTTCTCTTATACAATAAAATGTAACCCATTTTTTCCGAACATTACTCAATCCAGCGTCAAACGTTCCATCATTAATAAACACAACACAAGTAGGATGGTCGACAGTAGGCATCTGAAGCGTGTTGCCAAAGCATCGGCTGAATAAATTAACATACTGCGCATATCATTCTCTTGTCCGTCCTTTGCCAAGACGTTTCATTAAGCGTAAAGCTTATATTGTGTAGTGATATGCCTTTTTCTTACACTTTTTTTATTCGCCTTCAGTTTTATGATGAGTCGAGGCGCCTGGCCGGTGCCTCTTATTACAAAGGCTTTTTTTAACTAAAAACTGCAGAGTCAGTCATGTTCTCCTGATTCTTGTAACGAGTCTTATGTATATCAAAAAGTATTAGATGCTTTTTGGTTGTATAAGATATGGTCGAAGTAAAAACGTATGTATTACGTGACCATTTTGTCTTAACGTGGAATCAAAACTGTCGCCTGTCTTTTGGCAGACAGGTTCATGCTTATTGCGTAACGGAGGTATTTCCATGACCAAATATAAATTTTAAATATTATAAACTCAGCATTTTTGATGAATGAATTACGGAAAATATGGCGTAATTTTAATGATATCATCTTTAGGACTGAATGTCCTCAGTTGAATACAAGCTGCATGGGATATCATCAGTGACTTTCATGCCAGAGCATACTAATCCAATTACATACATCAAATACTATATGGATTTCCAGAAACGGCTGCAAAGACAACAAAAACTACATAATGGCCTAAACAATTCAACCTAGATCCAGCCCTAACGTTGCCAAAGGCTTACTGTCTAGCATAGGATTGGATAATGCCTTAATCTAGGCATTTTAAGGTCACCGTAATCTTATCCCTTGCCCTAAATATAATGAGCCTCTTGGCCCGGATCGAATATCTGGGGGTAGTAATGATTAATAGCTTATTGATCTTAACACGACCTACCGTGATGGATTGCAAGCGAAATGGCCTCGATCTCACAGAAATCTTTGATACTCTTAAGAGTTTTAACCTTGAATTCCTTTTTCTGAATTAGGCTTAGTGGTTTACGGGATTAAAGTTCGCATGGTATTCGTCCTCGGATTGCAGTCACTGTACGCACTGGTGTAATTTTAGTTCATTTGTGTTGAGTTTTGGCTTCAACTCGTTTATTTTCAGTATTGAGTAGAATAGCACAATATTGTTTAATTGACTGTGCTGCAGTGCCGTTAAGAATTGTGTAGTCATTTTTTTAAACTAATCCCGAATGTCAAAGAAATAATAATTTCAGGAAGTTCGATACTTCGCGTTGAACTTACAACAGCCGCTAATATAAAATAATGCATATACAGTGTTGGATAATGTCATGAAATACCATGAGAATCCATGGTTTTAATATTGATGATGCCGAAGACCACATGATTTTTTTTTTATTGCCTTGTAGGCAGACTAGCTAGCGGCCCGCCTGATGGTAAGCGGCTACCGCTGCTCATGGACCTCCGTAGTGCCAGGGGATCAGCACAACAAAGTCGCTGCCTACCTCGAGGAGAGTACTCTCCTTAAACCTCGTTTGAAGAAGGACAGGTCATAGCGCCGAGGAAACACCGATGCAGGGAGTTCATTCCAGAGCTTGCACGTACGTGGTAGAAAAGAACGCTGGAAACGTACCGTTCGGGAACGGTACGCCTCCAGGTGGTGGGAATGAACTCTACTGCGGAAACGTGTGGTGCGATGGTACATGGGCGACGGTGGTACCAACTTAAACAACTAATCGGAGCACTCCCCGTGGAACAAACGATAGAACACACAGAGAGATCCGAAGTCTCTCCGCAGTCCTAACGGTTCCAATTTGTCCGTGAGATCGGGATCATTGACTATTCGACAAGCTCGTCGCTGCAAGGAGTCAAGTGGGTCGAGCTGGTATTTTGGGGCACCTGCCCAGAGGTGGGAGCAGTACTCCACGTGGAGCCGGATTTGCGCTTTGTAAAGCATCAATCTATGACCCGACGTAAAGTACCGCTTCGCTCTGTTCAGGATTCCTAACTTCTTGCTCGCCAGTTTGGCTTTGTCCTCCAAATGACTCCTAAACTCGACCTTGCTTGATATTTCGATGCCAAGGATTCCAATACTCTCGGATCCTTGGAGAGTAACTCCTTGGAATTGCGGTGCCATGACAAAGGGGTCCTTCTTCGCAGTGAACACGCAAACTTGTGTCTTCGAAGGGTTAAATTGAACTAGGTTCAATTCACAACGAGAGTGGCTCCGTTGGCCGATGTACCGCGCGTCACTCGTACTATCATCTGCATAACAATGCATGCTATCAATGGACAACATGTCATTGATATGCAGGATAAAGAGTGTCGGCGATAACACCGATCCTTGTGGAACACCAGCATTAATGGTCTTGGTCTCGGAGCAACAGCCGTCCACTACGACTCTTATGCTCCGACCATCCAAAAAGCTGGCGATCCATTTGCAGAGCCCCTCAGGAATTCCATACGCAGGTAGCTTCGCCAGAAGGGCGCGATGCCACACTCGGTCGAACGCCTTCGCAATGTCAAGGCCGACCGCAATCGCCTCACCCCCACTCTCCAAAGTCTCCGCCCAACGGTGCGTGAGGTACACAAGAAGATCACCAGCCGAGCGACCGTGACGGAAACCGTACTGGCGGTCACTAATCAACTGGCGATCCTCAAGATACCTCAGGAGCTGAGTGTTTATAACTCGCTCCAAGACCTTGGAGAGTAGGGATGTGACAGCAATCGGCCTGTAACTCGAAGGGTCCGAACGGTCACCCTTTTTGGGGACAGGGTGTACATTGGCGACCTTCCACGAAGCCGGAACCCGGTTGGCTTTATAGGAAAGATGGTAAAGGCGCGTGAGCACGGGTGTCAACTCAGGGGCGCACGTTTTAAGAACCACTGCGGGGATACCGTCTGGCCCCCTCGACTTATGGACGTCTAGAAGCCTGAGCTCCCGTCTGACAGCACGCTGGGTGATTTTTATGTCAGATAGGAGAATGAAAATGGGAAAATGGCAAAGAATGGTAGGTAGGTAGGCCGACCCTGGCACCAGCTGGGATAACACCCAACTAAAATGATGATGATCTGATTACTTCAATGGCTTGCATTGGAACTTGAACATTGATTTATTTTGCACTAAAATAGACGAAGTCAAACGTATACTAGCAAGAGAATACTTTGAAACACACTCATAGCTCACAATAATTTAATATTTTGTATCATAAAAATAAATAACATATATTTAAGGTAATGGTAAGTAAATACTAGTCGTATTATTGTGTAAACAAAAATTAAATTGTATATACGTATAAACGTTACGTACGTTGTACCAATACGGTTATTAATAAGTGGAGGTTTGTGACAAATAGTGTAATACAACTGCCGTACTTAGAGTAATTTAATGTCAATTAAATAATTACTTAGTGTAGATTTTACGTACAAAATAAAATTTTTGTAACTAACTTACTAAGGAACGGTTTAATTGACATTAACTGTCTCTGAGTGCGGCCGTTAGTGTCTTTATTTTGTAGTTTTTAGTGTTTAAGCCTTCAGAAAAATAAATAATACGGTGTAGTTACATACTTTTACTTGCGTATAAAATATACTCACTTTGAGTATCCAGTCCTCGGTGTGTGGGTTATGCACGCTGATGAATCTCTGGTCGGAGGTGTAGGTCATTCGGCCTGACGTCAGCAGGTGGATGTCTCTGTGACGGATCCATGATACCTTGACAAACAAACAACAAAATATTTTAAAGCATTTTGTATTATTCTGTAGGTATTGGTTTCGGGTCTGGGTGTTTGTGAGAACGAAAAGTCTCTCGTAGTTCCTGATACCCACGACACAAGACTCAATCTTGGTGATTATTTATGTTATATATTTATATTCATGATATGGTTGGAATATACACATATACAACGTGTAACAGGATTAATTCACAACCTCAGACACCCCAACTTTAAAATATTATTGCAATCATAGTTTATGCTTTGAAATCGTACTATCATAATTACAAAATCTTTTATTTATGAAATTAGTTATACCAAATGTAGGCACTTAACATGGTCACCTTACGAGTTACAAATAAGAGTGTACTACTACACACGCTCGCCGGACACGCACACATGTACACAAGACACATTCACACGAGTACCTAACGCCGGTCGCCGACCGCTGCGCCGCGCCGGCAGAAACAGCTGACAATATACGAAATACAAATTACAAATTACGTACGTAACTGATTACTGGGTGGTTTGGTAAACAAATTATTATTTATTTAATCTGTAAGCATAACATTTGTGTTTTAACTATAAAATCTAAATATTTTACTTACTAGATATAATGCGTACGAACCCAACATAAGACAATATTTTGCATGAATCGGCTATAAAATATTATTAATTTCACTTCCCCTAAACTTAGTTCCTACAGGCGGGCAGGATACGGGCGTCATTTATTTTGCATTATTATTGAATAAGATAATAAGATAACGCAATATCTAACAACGAATACTAGATTGGGAATCACAACCTAATCACAACACAAAAAAATACAACAAAATTAACTTACGTGTTACATGGCACTCATGAGGCGATTTCTTTTTAAAATATGTTCGACATGTCCACCACCTTGATACACTTTGATGCACATTTGCGTAATTGTTCACGTAATTTATGTAAAACTTCAGTGTCACTCTTCACTTTTAGGAATTTGCTCCACATTACCCTCCTCATCCTGGATCCTCCACATTAGTACTTTCACTGAAGTATACCAGAGATTTATTACGTCCCCACAAAAAAAGTCAAGAGACGTCAAGTCAGGTCAGGTGACCTAGGAGGCCATTGCACAGGTTCGCCGCGACCTATCCAGCGCTCTCCGAACTCAGCATCGAGATACCGTCAGACATGCCAATGATACATTATCACCACACAGTGCCAAAGTTCTCACCATTTCAGTGTATTTGAATATTCGAATACCGATAAGACATCGCGCGCGAAAGTTATCGAAATATCTACTTAACACTTAAACACAAGTAGACACAGATAACTGCGGTGCACGACTAGATTTTTTTCACATATTCGGTGCCCATTTAGGGATTGCAATAACGGGATATCTGACACACCGGGATTCCGCATACATTGTAGCAAAATTACAAACCGAATTTAATCACCATTTTAACGTTCCCCGAAATTATTTTTCATAGAAATACCTATTTGTTGTTTCTTTTCATATTGATTTTGTTACATTTAATTTGTTTCATTTAAGTGCATGTATTGCGCGGGATTTGGATCGCCCGGCCTTGCAAATACCGGGAGTAATTTTTTTCGCGGCGCATCCCTATACCGCCGCGCGCGCCATCGTTTGTCGGATGGATCAAATTGCATTAAACAATAGCTGCATCCTGCTCTATCTAGTTGTAGTTAAATGTGCGGAAAAGAGAATATGATAGTTATTTATTTTGGTAGCTTATTACGTTTATTGAGGCCTATCGTTGTGTGCGTTTGATTAATGATAGATTGCTCAAATAAACTTTATGACTATCGAAATAAAGTTCATTTTTGTTCATTATTTAGTTTATTAGAGTATTCGTTTAGTGATTCATTTAAAAATGATCTTATGTGCTGGAGTTACGTTTCAATTTCGTTTGTTCGGAGTACTAAACGAAGGAGTGTCTGTAATTTACTTGGTCTTAACTAATTATTTTGAAAAAAAATACCTACCGAAAAAAATGTTGATATCGGTTCAGTAGCTGATTCTGAACGTACTACTTTCCGCTTTTACATTTAAATCTGTTACATGTTGTATACAGGGTATATCAAGACTGCTACCGAAAACGAAGCCGGGTGGTAGTTTAAGCGACTTCAGACACAATGCAACAGAAAAAGTTGCAAATATAAGCGACAATTTTTTTTTGGTTATTTTTTTCCTTTGACCATATTTGGGTGGTAAATACATTTTTTCCTAAAATAATAGTGTATACCCTTTTATTTATAAATAATCTAAGCTATAAAAGAGTTTAAATTATTATTTTAGCAAAAACTATGGATTTACCACAAAATACTGAATGTTCAAAAAACCAGAATGACACGCTCGATTTGGAGCTATTGTGTATTTCTGTACATTGTAATTGCAGACAAAAAACTTTTTCGTACAATATTTGCGGATTAAGAAAACACAAAACCTAAGCCTTTGGAGCGAAGAAACACGAAAAATATAACAAAAGACAACAAATTAACAGAGCAAAACATGACGCGCGATGGCTTACTTGGCCTACCTAATTTTTTCTTGTGTAAAAAGAAAGAATTTAACTAAGCTCTTTTTGGTACTTTTTAAGGCTTTGTCGTCAAATGTAAATGTGCGTGAAAAATACGACCTATGTTCAGATTAGACGATAAGAGGCTTTGCGCGCCAGGCCGAAAAATTTATCTTAATTTCTCTTGACTTTTTGCCGAATTTTCTGAGACAGGCGGCAAAGATGATATATACGGTTTAATAATTTCACTCAACGCCTATTTGACAGCTTTTTCCGATGAAAAAATAATATCGAGGTTATTAAAATAAACATTATTTGGCATATATTCAATACAAATATAGGATATTCAGCTATTTTGTGCCATACTTTATCATTGCCAATATACTTAGTTTAACAGTGTTTGAACCTTAAGGCGGTGGGTTTCATTCCCGCTGCGATATAAATATTGTAATAAATAACTGTCGTAAAAAATGCATTCAAATTAAAAGTTTATTTCGTACGGCGCTGGTATCTTAACACGATACTGAAATATATGTCTTAATAAATTCTCTTTGGGTTATCAATTAATTAATTTATAACACAAGCCATATACACTTACCACACATGCAAACTACAAAACTTAGAACATAAAACCCGCACGCTTGAAGTTGAGCCAACTCACAAAACGCGAGCAGACTTATTTGTTGTTACATCATAATTTCGAGAACTAGTCCGCACTACCGCTGTACGGCTATAAACAGCCGTCCAGGTGGATATTGCTTGAAAATATTCTTAAGAACAACATTAATCTTGGATAAAAATGTTGACATAATAGCTTTTCTTTATTTTGAGACACGTGTAGTGGCAGAATTTAACAGTGGTGTTTTAGGTTAATCCTCCGGTCGTAAAAAGTTTGTCTATGATTTAGAATTATAACCTCCTAACGCCCAAATACTGGAACGCAACTTAAATATAAGTTGCGCTTAACTACTAATGTACTGGCTAAGTGGGCCGTGCGCTGTTAAGAGCAACTTATTATTTGAATGGCGTTCCAGTATTCGGGCGTAAAGGTTGCAAAAATAATACACCCAACAGTCTCATAGACCCCACACTGAGATCGAGTCTTGTGTCGTGGGTATCAGAAACTACGAGATACTTTTCGGTCTTATAAACACCCAGAATCAAAAAAAAAATTCTGTATCAATCAAAAGCATGAATAATGGAATTGTCGAGATGAATAGAACTTCTTAGTCAAATAAAGCAATCAAAATATTCTCGCGTGAGTCGCTGTCACGAACGCATGTGTCATATTATAAATATTTAATTTCTTAAATTGTATTTTAATGAGTGAAATCGATAATAATGTTCTCTTTGATGACTCCAGTGGAAGTGATATTATGGAGGAAGAGAGATTAATGGATAGCGAGCAACAAATTTACTATGAGTACGGAGGTGGAGTAGAGAGAGATGATGACAATAATGGAGATTCAGAGGACGCAGGAGAAGAGAGTCCGGGAGGACAGTGAGGATACAGTAGGTGAAGATGATGGTTTCACAACGGTCAGTAGAAAAAATAAACGATTTGCGAGAATATTGTCCAAGAAAAATCATAATTCAGAAAAGGATCTGTCAAATGTCAATCATAACTCGTCAATACTACAATACGATGATCAAATAATAGTATGCATTACGGCAAAGAAGGTTTTATTGAAACAATTTGGTTTGGCAAAGTTGTTGAAAAAGGAGGATGTTAACCAAAATATTAAAGATTTATTATAAAACTCCTTACATGGTTCTTGTGTAGGTACTTTGAAGACAAAATAAATGCAGAGAAACTCATTAATTTAAGCATATTTAAAACCATGGGCTATAGATGTCAGTACGCGAATGAAGTAAATTTATCGTATGGAGTAATAAAACGATTTGATTTGGAGACGAATGATGAGGAAATTTTAAGTAGTTTGGAGTGTGAAAAAGAGGTAGTTACAGTAAGGAGATTGAAACGTTTAACTAATAATGGAGAATGGGTAAACAGTGAGAGTGTACGACTTTGTTTCAAAAGTCAAGCCTTACCTCCGTTTTGTTTATATATATGGCTGTAGAATAAAAGTTGAACCATACACCTTTCCTGTTACCCAATGTTCTGGATGTTGGAGGTATGGCCATGTATTGAGATTATGTCCAACAAAAAAGATGTTGTGCCCAAAATGTGGGGAGAATCATAGAAACTGTGAAACCACCAACTTTAAATGTTTAAATTGTAAGGGTGCGCACATGGCCCTGAATAAGTCGTGTCCTATGTTTTTAAAAGAAAAGCTATAAGAAAGATTATGTGTGTAGAAAACTGTACATATAGAAAAGCTTTGTCGATGCTTGTGAATAAAAAGGCTGTATGTGAGAGACTCGACAATTTGAGAAGTCAAAGCACGCAGTTAACTAATAAACCTCAGGATAATGAGAAAACATCATATAGGAATGTGTTGGAGGGAAGTAGTAGTGATAGTAATAATATGATATCTTGCAGTAAATACAAAAACAAAGATTATGTGAAGGAACAATGTGGGAGAAATTCGCCAATTTTAGGTGAAAATTCATTGACACGCGCGGAATATAGAAATCCTAAAAGAGAGTCAGTTTATATAGACAAGCAGGAGTCAATTGCTTATAAGTCTGAAGACGCAAGAAGGGATACGGAAGAAACTGGAAAGAGGAACAAATTAAGTCGTTTGAAAATCATTATGGATTTAAGGAAATTTGTACATCAAATTCCGAGTTGGATGTTAAGATTAAGTTAATATGCAGTTTTGTATTTGAAGAATGTATTCGGGTTGTTGTAACATATTTTAAAGAGGGTGATATTATTAATAATCTTTTTGCTTGTTTATATAATGGAAAGAGGTCAGAAAAATTACGAATTTTCTGCAATTCTTGTTGAAATTTTTGTCTGAATTCACACTATGAGTGTGTTAAATATGTTAAGTTTATAATGTCACCATTCTAATTTTTATGTTTTAATTTAATTATTGGTTGTTGAGGAATGTTAGATTTGTGTTATGCTGTTTTTTTTTTAATTCTCTTACTTTGTTGTGTAGATATTTATTTATAAGGTACGATGGGACTGTCATGTATTTTCTATAAGTATAAAAGTCCCTTAAAAAATATTGATTAAAAAAAAAAGTAATCAAAATACATCGAAATGAAACTTAGGATATACTCTTTAGTACGTTTGGAGCTCCAAAAACATGACCTTAATTTAATTACATGTAGTTAGTTTAAACGTGTGTTCTTATATTTACATCAATGCCAAAATATGGAAAATACTGTGAATCTAAATAGAATTATTATTTATGAATTTGTTACCTTCATTAATTATTAAATATACTTCGTCATTAACGAAATTGTGGGCGACTGATCTTTTATAATTACTTCAAAGATTTGAATGACATGTTACAATACCGGCACGAATACCCATTAAAACTTCTATTCTCGACTCAATATTAACTTTGTCATATAGAAAATTACTTGGATCAAGCACGAGGTCGATGAAAACTAATTAAACGTTAGTTGTAATTGTCTTATATCAGGCAATATCTGCGAGTTCTAAGAAGTTCTTTATAATGAACATAATATGGCGTTTAAGAATTGATCACTGACATCCTATATCATAAGATATGATTTATTTTATAGGGAAAATTGTGTTATGTGACTGGTGGTAGGTCTCTCATATGTGAGAGGCCGCCTGGGTGGGTACCACCGCATTGTATATTTCTCACGTCAAACAGCAGTGTAGAAAAAACGTCTTAAGTCTAAAAAAGCTCCAGGTTATGACGATATCAAGATGTCTGATATTAAAATGATAGGAAAAGAGGTCTCAGTTGCAATAGCCAATCTTATCAACAGTAGTTTTAAATCAGGTCTTTATCCAGATGAATTAAAAATTGGATGTGTTCGACCAATTTTCAAAAAGGGTAAACACAGTGATTTTCAGAACTACCGCCCAATTAGTCTACTCTCTTCTATTGATAAAATTGTGGAAAAATTTGTATGTGACCAAATTCATAAATTTTATAAAACCCACGATGTTATTTATCAAAACCAATTTGGTTTTCAAGCAGGCAAAGGCACACAAGATCTATTAAGTAAACTTACGGACGAAGTTAACGACCATCTAAATAATAAAAAATATGTACTGGCATTATTCATTGATTTTTCGCGTGCGTTTGATACGTTAATTCATATTAAATTGATAGAGGTTGGACGAATGTGGTGTACGTGGTCCTCTGCTTACCTGGTGCAAGCACTACCTTAAAAACCGCACGTTTACTGTTAAAATAAATAATACGTACAGTGATCTTCTACCAGCAAACCAAGGAACGGCTCAAGGTTCAGTTTTGGGTCCTCTGCATTTCTTAACATATGTCAATGGAATGAATAAATGTATCAATCACAGCACATGCTATCAATTTGCAGATGACACATGTCTTGTAATCGCTGATAAAGACGCTAAGTTAGCCATGGAACACTTGCAATCCGATCTTAATTCCCTTGCAAGGTGGTGCCATGACTCAGGATTAGTACTAAATGCAAATAAAACTAAACTACTAGAAATTAAGTCACCGCATATCAGATCTGTTTCTTCTAACAATTTAGTAGCCCACGATCATAAGTGCTTACATTTATTAAATATTAGAACTTGTCAATGTCCTATTATAGAAACTGTAGATAGACATATGTACCTCGGTGTGTTAATAGACAGTAAATTCAACTGGTCTCTGCATATTGAATACGTGTGCAATAAATTAAGGCAGTTTTTAGCGAATATGAAAATTCTGAACAGACGCATTCCTTTCAAGGCAAAGCTCCTGCTTTACAACTCTTTGGCCGAGTCTCACATACAATATGGTCTCCTTTGCTATGGTCGTACGTATAAAACGTACCTAAGTCGCATTTATCAACTTCAGTTAAAGATCCTTAAAACTATTGTCTCCAGTAATGTCAAACATAAATATCGTAATGATGAAAAAGGACTGTTTAAACATTGCAAAATAATAAATATTTATTCACAAGTAAAATATATCTTGCTTAAACAATATTATTGTGATTCGTCCCTAAGAAACATTATTAAACACTCTGTATACACACGGGCCGTAGCTCGAAACCGACTTTTTACACTGAGCGCAAACAATTCGTACGGGGAGCGAACAGCTAAATACCTTATACCTCGACTTATTAATGATATGCCTACCGACTTAGCTAATAAAATTACACCCACTTATATTAAATATAAATTGAAAACGTTCTTCATTAACAATCAATAACTTTATTTTGTATAATGTATCTACAGTGTCTACTAAACTTGGAATTATCTACCATGTATTTGTGAAGTGCTAATTGATATTATAAAGTACATTTTACTGTCGTATTGTTGCTGTTGTAAACTCTGTTAGCTCTAGTATAAACCTCTGTGGTTTGTTAGCAGCTATATTGTAAATTATGTATTTATATTTAAAATAATAAATTAAAAAAAAAAAAAAAAAAAAAAGAAGCACTGTTGTGGTTCGGATTGAAGGACTAAGCCAGAGTAACTACTAGACATATTGAGACTTAACATCTTATGTCTCAGGATGGCGAGCGCAGTGGAATGCCAAGCATTGCTTTGTGATTCGAGGTGTTGTTTGGTTCTGCTACTGTTTATGAGCTGTCGTATCGTTTACCATCAGGCGAACGGCATGCTCGTCTCGCCATTCATTGGAATAAATATACATATATATATATATATATATATATATAGATAATATACACATAGGTAATTTTGAAATTATTGTCATCAAAGTAATAAAGAAGTACATTTTGCTCAAACTTAATTCATATTACTTAGTTCTTTCTACTGATAATTTTTAATCTGTAAATCTAAAACACCGTTCCATTTGAGAGTTTTTGGATTTTTGGGCATCCCATATACCGGGTATATCAAGACTGCTACCGAAAATGAAGCCGGATGGTAGTTTTAGTGACTACAAACACAATACAACTAAAAATTTCGCAAAGAAACCGCCAATTTTTTTAAAAAAATTTTAAGTGTCATCATTTTTGGGTGGTAAATCCATATTTTTTGCTAAAATAATAATTTAAACTCTTTTATACCTTAGAGTCTATGTAAATAAAGGAGTATACACTATTATTTTAGGAAAAAAAATGTATTTACCACCCAAATACGAACATATGAAAAAAAAAAAACAAAAAACATCGCTTTTTTTGCAACTTTTTTTTGTTGCATTGTGTCTGAAGTCGCTTAAACTACCACCCGGTTTCGTTTTCGGTAGCGGTCTTGATATACCCTGTAGATACATATATTTTTTTACCACTTAGCTGACCTTCAGCTCAGTTCGGGAACATACCTGAGCGGTAAAAGTCTTGGTGCCTATAGGGTTGATCAAAAGCCTTGAAACCTAATGTCGCGATTTTTGACAAAACTATCAGGCAGTTTTTGTTCAAACTCGGTACAATGTTACTTGGGGTGGTAAGGAACATATTTAAATTAAATACCGTATGTCAATATCACCCTGTATAGATCAAATAATTTAGTCAACTCACCGTTCTGTTGCCAAGGTCATGAACGCGGCAGTTGAGCTGCGCTGTCTTCCCCACCAGCGCAGTGACGTTCTTGGAGTGCGCCACGTCGAAGCGAGGTCCTCGGGGCGTCAGCCCCAGCTCCACTTCTGTGTAGTCTAGCTCCGGAACGCCGTTTGGGTTCAGGCCATTATCGGTGCAACCTGCGGATAAAAAATTAGATATATTAACGATATTTTGTACTACGTGGGCAACACATAGTACAAAATATCGTTATACACATACACACGTACACATTTTGTAGCTTCCAGTAGATTAAGATAAGAAGACAGTCTTACTAATATTATATCCAATCAATCAACATCTGATCTAAACTAAGATACCAAGTCTGGTATCGTGAGTATCAAGCTGCGCAAACTCTTTGGTCTCACATGACCGACCCGAATTAAATATATGTGGGCCACACACAACATTAATTATTGGTCACACATTAATATTTTTCAACAATGGTGTATACTGGAGTAAACTATGCCTTGATTACGATAAAAGGCTTTGGATAAAAGGATAAGTTTTAAACGTCAGTTGTCGACTAAGCTGTTAGTTTATATAGGTATTATGTAAAACAATAACGTCGCCAAGACTAAGCAGCGTATTATAATTATGACTTGAGCGCATCTATTTTAAAGACGAAAAATAATACCATTTCACTAATCGTTAGAAAAGACTCCCAATATAATGTAATTAAGTTAGATCCCCCAAACCGCTGTGCATTAGAACAGATCCCCAGCCGTCAGTCATTGCGGTAGATTATAACAGTGTAATTTTTCAGCTCGGCACGTAATTATGTAAGTTGGTTCACGTAGAGCTCGTAAATCCACGCGGTGCGATGGAGGAATTTTGAATTTTGTATCAAAATTACGTTTTAATGATGTACTTGGTGCGAGTTTGCCAAGTCAACTTTTATATTACACATGTATTTTTAAAAATCTCCACCACATTTCCCCATGCTCGTAACTTTACTTTGTTTATTAAAAAAAAATATGATTTCGCTCTTCGAGTTGTGTAACTTCTAGGAAAGTCGCTGCGGTCATTTTTTACACCAGTTCTTAGCTTAGTGAACGATGTTATGTTAACATCGAAATGGATCGCCGAGACGAAATTAGATTTTGAATGCAGAGGATATGATTTAGAAATTCGAAGTGTAATAACAATCGCTTGCTTAAACGGTTCAGGAATAAATGGTAAAGAAAATGCCATACTTAAAAAATCTCTACAATTTCAAAAATGTAAAGGACTAAGAACTGATCTTATTCAGAAAATCTTATTGAAATTTTAACATCAGATAAAGAAAAATCTGTCTATATAAATCAAAGATATCACGCATCAATGCCTTGTGAATATATTATAAAAATAGACAGAAAAAACAAGAGGCAAGGTGATACAAAATTTCATACACTAACATCTTATTTGAAGAGAATTATTTCCAATATTCTAAATATATCCCAGACAATGTTTTCCAGATAAACTCTTGGACATACTTTTTATATTTCACGCGTGAAGAAATAAAGAGACTGAATTCGAAAAGGCAGTTGGCACTTTACTATTTTAACAAAACATTTGAATAGCCTGTTAAGTGCTCTTATGTAAATCGTATGAAAATAAAAGCCCACAGATAGATCTGTACCGACTCGGTCCAGGGTATTTATTCAGGCCTAACTAAAGCCCCTTTTTGACGGCTAAATGTACTGAAATATTTACATTTTAATACATTTCTGAGTTTTCACGTTGTTATTACGAATGGTTTGTAGTTGACTAGGGTTTATTCGCAATTTCTTCAGCTATCTAGGTTAAGTCCAATGCCTGCGGCTTTTTTATCCTATGAATATTAAAAAGGCGAAAGTTTGTATGTTCGTTACTTTTTCACGCTCAAATGGCTAGAGCAATTTTGATGAAATTTTGTACGAAGTTAGCTGATATCCTTGATTAACACATAGATCAACTTAAATGAAATTTTGTATAGAGGCAGTTGATACCCTGATTCAATGGATAAGCTATTTTTATCCCATACATGAGCAATGAATTCAAATATGTACCATACCTCATAGGCAATGAAATTAACTAATGTAATGGTGGGAGAGCTATGCTGACGTCAGTCATGACTCAGCATGATTAGGCAGGCTCGTCTGGGGCAAAACCACTGTTTCATAGGAGATTGACGTAAAGCGACAGCTTTACTGTCACTTTTCTTTCGGTGAGTTCTTTTACAGATACTTTTTCTTTCCTGCTCCCTCCATCCATGATCCAAGCGTTGTAGATTTGCATGGGCGGAAGAGATCACTTACCAACAGGCAACTTGTTTGCTCGTTTGCCAGACCGGCCGAATAATGCATATACATTATATATATATATTTTATTTATAAAAAGGAAAAACTACTGTGTAAACTCAATGTATTGTGTAAAATATGTTGAAAACCAGAATTTCAACTGTATGTTTTGTTGACACCTGTTTTGTTTTGGCCAACGTGATATTTAAATGCCTTATCTCTCTGTGAAAACCTTTGCCCATAGATCGGATATTATGACGTAGATTTATATCAAATAATTGAAAATATTTTCTTGTGTAATATATAATAAACATAAAATAAATAATATGTATTATGTACATATTGCGCCAACCTATGGCGCCAAACCGAGTAAATCAACTTAATATATCCACTTTCGTAGACAGTACAAATCCCTTGCTTTTACATATAAAGCCGGCTCATAACTCAACATTTCACCAAAAAAAGGCAAAGTGAGGTTCGTTGTATCTGGTTATCTTCATTTGGACAGATATCCCGTGAGTCTAAAATGTATTCATAACAAAACCTAGGTAGTGTGGTTCCTCTATGGCCACAAAAGAATAACTGAATTTGAGGCATATTGTCATAAGCTCACAACACTACGCTCTGTGAAATATACTCTGCAGGGTCTGAATGAGAACTCTATTTGGGGGCCACCGACCCCTTTGTCTACTAAAATATTTAAATACAGTATTCATTTGGACTTTTATGCTTTAATAAAAAGCACGAAATATACAAAGTATTATGAATGAAAAGAAAACGGTTGCTGTTATTCTTGGATTTTAATACTTTGAGCGGTGTATTGTGTTTGGAGAACTTTCTAAATGAACATTGGTGTTTGTGAGCGCTTTTATTTAGGTATTTATTCAAATTAAATTAAGATTTTAATCGCAATTTTACAATAGGGAATATGCATGTCATTTTTTTATATTTTTAATCAATTCTATATGTTATTACATTATCGGAAAAAAATATAAGTCTTTGAAAATATCAATAAAAAAGTACAAAAAAATAATCAAAACTGCTATTAAGAGCGTTTATACCCTGCACGCGCTTTTTGGCTTAAAAACAGGACTTTTCAAATGAGTTAATAGCCACCAATAAACAATTTAAAGGAAAAATAATTATTACTAATTTTAGAAAAGGTTGTCATCTAGGGATTTTGGTGGAAAACATTATAGATTGATGGATAATTTGTGAGTACTATACGGATTACTGAACACAAGTTTCGTTATTTAGGCTTTAAATGGCAATTTAGAAGCTTAAGATATCCGAAACCATTAAATATAAGATGAAAATAAAAATATCATCAGACTAATAAGACCCTTATGGAGGGATTTTGCTGAGAAAAATAATCTTTTTGTGTTTAGTTCCTGAAAAATAAAAATTTAAACAATGCGAAATTATTCAGAAAGTCTCGTCAAGAACATATTTTTTTTCACCAACTTATCGTACATAATTTTTTATAGTAATTGCATATTACAATAGAAGAACATCTTATCAATAAATTACCATTTGTATATTTCAACAAAATCAGTTTTCATGTTTTCTACAAATATTTTAAAAACCACTATAAAACACGCTGTCCGACGTGGATCAAATCAGACCGCCGCAAGGCCTTCTAGAGGGAGGACGTATCGCTCGTCGCTCCTGCCTGGCTGCACTCGATTATGCCGCGCGTAGTAAAAATAGCCACGCGCGGAATGCGATTACCACATCTTAGTACTTTGGTAGTAAAATATTTAATTATTTTTATTACCTACAATGATTTTGTAGTGAGTATAAATTATGTTTCAGGTAATATAATGGGATGTAATCCCGAGGCTAAATTATGTTATGTATTGTAATATAAAATTAAATATATTTCGTAATTGTAAGGGGTTGTAAGGCCCCTAACACTATTTATGTGTTCGAACACGAAATGATTAATAAAACTTCCGTAGTGTATACTGATTTAACACTGATTTGAATGCAACTTAACAATGTAATAATAACGAAAATATGATTAGTATCCAAAATTTATATTTGTCTACTTATAATGCAAATAAAATATTTTTATGATATTATATTACAGTTACATTTCAATTGAATATTTGAAGCGCACGGATCAAAGTTGTTTGAGCCGATTGTATAGTGAGCCGACGCGGCAGCTCTACGCACACAGCTTTGGTCGCTTATGTGTGCGTGAAATTAACGAAGAAATACCTATAGTTGACTTTGCGCGCAAGGTGTATACGCTCTTAATTTCGAAACATTTAAACGCCATGTTGGCGCGACCTCGCTTTGACGTCAGAGGGCACGATAATATGAACAACGTAGTATTTGGATTAAGTTTCTTTCATGAATTGCTAATAGTATAAAGAAAGCACAAAATAACTCATAAACAAACATAAAATAATACACTCAACAAGCTAAAATTTCATAAGATCGTGCCCATTGTCGTCTCTTTCCTTTTCAAGCAATAGATCGCGTTTCGGAAAACAGGCGCGGCAAATTTGATATGTCATTTTTTAAGTATTTATTTTACCGATTTAGAGTTGATAAATTTAAAAAATATCTTTAAGGTATAGAAATAGACGCACTAAAACGGTGAAGGAAAACATCGTGAGGAAACCTGCATACCATAGCGATTTATAAGAATTTCTATGGTATGTAAGTCCGCCAACCCGCACTAGGCCAGCGTGGTGGACTATATGGCCTTACCACTCTCAATCGTACTCTCGATTGTAGAGGAGGCCCGTGCCATGCAGTGGGACGTATATGGGCTGATACAGATATTTCTATATTAATAAAGATTACAAAAAAAATATTTTGACTTATTTTGAAGTCTGGTGCATTTTTCCTATTACGGCTCAGTGGTGATAATAGCGAAAAGTCGATTGAGAATCAAATAAAAATATGCTAATATTCAAGTATTCTTGCAAGAATTGTTAAATAAAAAATAACTACTGCGAATCGAGTAGCGGCGAAGAAGCAACGGTACAAAAACCTTTCTCAGCAATATGAATTGTCTTTTTTGAAGCAGTTTGTATGCGCATTGCGAATGTTTGCAGTTTTCATATTTTATTAGATTTTAGATGTTACATGACAGAAAATATACTACTTAGTACATAACAAGAGTAGAAAAAAAAAACGTACACCTGTAATCAATATATTTTTAATTAAAACTACTAGCCCAATATTGCCCCCCATACAAGCCCTGTATGCGGCCAACACAAAACACTTTCCATAAAATATTCGTGGCAAAATATCGCAAGTTTAATATTAAACATGATATTCACAGGACTTTTGTCTCGCGCACATTATGCCCGGCATTCGAGGAGTTGCTTTGTAAGCCCTGAGTTATGTGGCCAATATATCCGCGGAGAGCGCTATTAATGTTTTTTGATTATCTGCATATAATAAAGCGGGCTTGGAACAGCTCGCGTTTAATGCTCGCCTTTGTGTGTTGTTGCAGAGGTGAAATTATGTGTTTTGTGTGCTTTGAGACTCTATTATGTTAAGATAGCTTGTATACTTTTACGGTCTTAGTCGTAGACAGTTTGTAAACCTATTAATGCTATCGTATTTCTATCTTATTCGCTCAAACAGAATTATAAAGTCGTGTGAAAGAGACACAGCATTCGGTAACATAGAAAGGTTTGTAAAAATAATGCCGATGCAGATGTATAACAACAGTTTAGTAGCCACAGCATCGGTCGGTACCGTATACAGTGCTGGGTCCGTCATGGTGACTCACATCAGTGTGTCAAGTTTTCGACACTTCTTTGTAAATATTTATCTGTTTAAAATCAGATGTATGTTGATAATTGAAATCCCATCAAAAACATCCTGTAAAAAAATCCAAGTCTCGCAGCTCAGGTTTTCTACCGCAAAAAGTTGTGAGATGCATGTTATACCAAGTCGATTATTTATTTAGTCCTTAAGGGACCTTCTATATAAAGTTATTACGTTAGTTATTACCATATCAATATTAAAAATTCTTTACGTTTTAAATAAATAGATCGACTTGGCCAGCAGCATTGTGTATAAATTGTACGATACATTATGTTTTCATGCGATGGCCAAGTCGATCCATTTATTTAAAACGTAAAGAATTTTTAATATTGATATGGTAATAACTAACGTAATAACTTTATATAGAAGGTCCCTTAAGGACTAAATAAATAATCGACTTGGTATAACATGCATCTCACAACTTTTTGCGGTAGAAAACCTGAGCTGCGAGACTTGGATTTTTTTACAGGATGTTTTTGATGGGATCTCACGTCTTTTTGTAGAGTCCTACTTTTTTCCTTTTCGGTACTTCTTACTTCTAGAATATCACTAACGATTTTTCTTAAAGCCTCTGTCTTATGGATTTTTCTTATTTTTGTAGGTATCAATTTATCACAAATATAGCGGATTTGATTATTAATGTTCTTTCTTTCATTGTAATTGATATTTTCGAGTTATTTAATCTATTTATTTGCAAGTTTTTCTTCGTCATGTTTTTCTAGAGGAATGTTGTACAGCTTCATGGGCTGAATACACCATTTCCCTCTCTATATCCCCTCCTGTTATGCCTCATGTATATAGATATCTATCTACAACTATTATTCCATTATATACGGGTACAATGATTCATTAACTGCAAATATAACTTTGTAATCCTATACATTTATATGGGATTACAAAGTTATTCACGCAGTTGGTCTATCTAGAAAACTAGACACAAATTATGAAATGTTTGAATTTTCCCTTACTTTAGACACTAAACACTAATTATATTATAAATTTGAAGGTTCTATGTCTGCTAGAAGTGCCTTAGACTTTTGATGATCGGTCAGTCAGTCAGTGAGTGACAAAATTAAGAAAGTTTGACATGCTACAATTCTTAAACTACTGGTTCAAATTGAATGAAATTTTAAATATACCGTGTTTACACAATGCCTGCTTAGTAACTGAAAATTCAGGCTTCATGCTTTAGCCACAACGAAGTTATAGGGGGTTGAAAATGGTCTGAATTGCTTCGAGAAAAGGATGTTACGGCCTATAGCTCGACTTGGAGGGGGCTCGGCCGCGCCCCCAGATAAGTTCACTGAATTGAGTTAACCAAAATGTAATACCGACGATATGATCATAGAAAGTCACATAATGCTAGCCGCTTCATCAAATCGGAGGAGGCTTAACACGTAAGACGAGAGTATTTTTATGAAGAACGATTATATCATAAAAAAGATTATTATATGCGTGATGCATAAAGCAATTATTTATTTGTTTTCCCACGTCATAATATTACTCTACTTGCAAAAGCACAGTAATAGTACATCAAATCCTTTATAATAGGGTTGTAAGTTCATGTAATATGAATCATTGTACCTTTAAGGAAGTCAAAGCCATTAAAAGTAAGTGGTTGGCAACCCTCGCATGACGTGTCTGAAAATATTATAATCCAAGTCAGAGTGTGTAACGGAGAGTGGTTTGTTATATGTATTTATTGAGTATAATAATAGTACATTATATTTCTTTGTAATCTTTTAGTATATTTGTATAAAGTAATATATATTCCTACTAAAATACATTATATTGCGCGTATTTTTATACGTCTCAACTCGTACACCTCGAACACAATTAGTAAGAATATAATAACACTGGTGGTATGTCTCTCTTACATGAGAGGCCGCCCGAGTAGGTAGCACCGCAATGACTACTTCACTCGCCAAACAGCAGTGTAAATGCACTATTGTGTTCCAGTTTGAAGGACACGTAGTCAGAGTAATTACTGGACATATTGAGACCTAACGTCTTCTTATGTCTCCGGATGGCGAGCGCAGTGGAATGCCTAGCATTGCTACTGTCCATGAGCGGTCGTATCCCTTATCATCTGGTGTATGGCATGCTGTTCTCGCTATTAATTGCAAAAAAAAACCACTCAAATCCTCCTGCTTAATTTCCTTACTCCTATTTTTTTTAAACTGCTGTTTACTTATGTCCTAATGTCGTTAATGCAAGGCAGTAATCGTTTTTAGACATGTATAGATGATATAAAAACCACATATAATATGTATCTCGGTCTGAAGTTTCAATCTTGAGCCTGTTCTTTCGCAGCCGCATTATCGACCAATGCCTCACAGATATTCTCAAGAGATTGTAACATTTCCCTTCCGCCTCTACGGGTTTGTAAACTTAGAACAACTTTAAAATTCTTGCGGAAAACTCCAAGTAAAGCAGATTTCCGCGCTGTGTTTTTCTTCCTCTAGCAAGCGATAATTATATTATACTTTGTTACGTGTTACTTTGTAAAGATTCTTTAATGCCTCACAGTATGAGTGATATAATTAATAATTAAATACACCCAATCACATACATAGTCGTGACCCCAGAAACTAGGGGAGACTTTTCGGTCTCACAAACACCCAGACTCGAAAGAAATATTTGTAGACCGCAGAACATTTCGCAGTCGCAGCTTCTAGTTTCACAGGCAGCGTCTAACCGACTGCGCCACGAGACTGTCAACAGTGATTAGTGATAGTGCGGCGTGCCTTTTTTTTCATAAAATAACAATATAATATTCACCCGTCACTCCAGGAGGGTAAATACTTTTGTTAAAGGTTTTAAACATACCGTAATGATAAACTGAAATATGATAGGGAAGCCACAATACAATAGTTAGTATTTTACCTACAAATACCGTCGGACGCAGTTAAAGCGGGCGCTTGCTAAATAACTCGAGTTTTGTTTGTATTTCTATTTATAAATTCCGGTGTTTTTGTTCACTGTATTTTTAGTTTTTATTGATTGAATTCAATTATCAAAGTTTTTGTGATATGGTACAAAATACTTTTCTATTTTCAACAGGTATTTTTCTATCAATATTTAATTAAAATGCATTGATTATAGTGTAAGGTTTATATTGGGATATATGTCAATTATTTTAATTTTATATAATATTAAGCGAAGGAACTCGCTTAGAATAGGATGACCGAGCTGTAAGGATTATATTAGGATATATGTCAAAACTAAAAAATAATAAGTGACATTTGTAATATTGTTTAATTTTTGGATATGGCTAATGGTTTTGAATCATGGATTATTAAAGATATATTGCCGGATTGAGCGAGTATTGGATCGGGAAAGAATATATAATATACGGTATGTTTCGCGGAGCGGAACTAGAAATAATTTGTAAAAGAGAATAAGACCATGTTGACTGTATTGGAATAATAATACAGTCACGCTATTCCATTTAGTGACACTGTCAAGAATTTGGGAGTTCTCATTGACAAAAACTTATCTTGGGGTCCCCAATTGCAACAAGTTAGTTGCAAATTGTTTGCTGCAGCGGGGTCCTTGCGGAGATTGCGGAATCTTCTTCCGATTCTTCAATCTCTTCTTTTCCCTCTCCTTGATTATGCTGATGCTAGCTATCTTGACCTCACCGAAGCCCAGATTGAAAAGCTTGAGAGACTTTAGAATGTCTGCATTAGGTTCATATTTGGTCTTCGCAAATATGACCATGTCTCCGAATTTCGAGTCAAACTCAAGTGGCTATCAATACGTTTTCGCCGAAATACTCGAATTCTCTCACTCTTATATGGTATCTTGTTCCATCCCTACACCCCCCATTACCTTAAGAACCGCTTTAATTTCCTTAGTCACACTCATGCGCGATCTCATAGATCAACAGAGAATTTAACGCTAGAGATTCCCAAGCACAGCACATCATTTCTTGACAAGTCCTTTACCATCCATGCTGCTCGCTTGTGGAACGTATTACCACTGTCAATTAGACAAGCCAAGACGCTGCCAAGTTTTAAAAGACTTGTTAAGGAACATTACTTATCACTACAGTAATCTTTATTCCTGTCATAATTGTATATATGTATGTATGTGTATATATATATACACGGTATATCAAGACTGCTACCGAAAACGAAGCCGGGTGGTAGTTTTAGTGACTGCAAACACAATGTAACTGAAAATTTCGTTCAGAAACGCGACAATTATTTTTTGGAATTATTTAAATATCATCGTGTTTGAGTGGTAAATCCATAGTTTTTGCTAAAATAATAATTTCAACCCTTGCACACCACAGCATCTTTAAAAATAAAACGGCGTACACTATTACTTTAGAAAAAAAATTCCCAAATACGACGATAGGAAAAAGATTCCAAAAAAAATTCGTCTCGTTATTTTGCATAAATTTTAGTCACATTGTGTCTGAATTTACTAAGCCTACCACATGGCTTCATTTTAGGTAGCAGTCTTGATATACCCTGTATATGTATGTGTATTGTCATCTTCACTGTTTACTTAATATATAGTATATTAATATATATATGTATGTATTTATAATTTAGGTATATAAGTATGTTATATTTAAAACATAATATATAACATGTACATCTAGTATAATTTTCTTTTATCTCGTCCTCTGTACTGCCCCATTAGATCTTTATTATATTAATCCAGTCCATCCAAAGGTTGCCTGGAAGAGATCGCAGCTAGCGATAAGGCCGTCAATTGTTACCATGTCTTTAGTTTTAAGTATTTAATCTGTTATTTTTCCTATTTTATGGTGTACAATAAAGTATTTATAAATAAATAATTATTAATAATTTATTTATTTATTTATTTATTTATAAGTGAACCCCTATTAATAGCAAGAACGTCAGTTTGGTTTGACAAATAGATGATTATGATACTTTACCCTTCGCCTTTTGTATGTGCATAGCTTTATTTTTATTAAGGTATTTTTAATTAATGTTTACAGACAAAATAATGAAAGATAAGATAACAACCATAAATATAGAACAGCCAGACAAGATTATCTCTTGCCATTCGACCTTACTAAAATTGCGTGTTCTAAATGTTTTTTCACATAAAATATCGCGGAGTAGAGCAAAAATATACTGTTCTTATTTTATTCATTTTACAGAAGTACTTAGACTGGCCTTTGATTCCACAGTAATTAATAGTGTGGCGTATACTAATTTGCGAATCTCCTATAATATCACGAAAATATGTAGATGATGTGAATTTAGCAAGAGTCAGAATTATTATAATTTTACAGTCTGAAAACGTGATGAAATAATATGTTTTTTTTTAGTTATGTGTGTGTGGTGGATATATATGAGAAATATAGCAAAAATTATGTTATTCAAACAAATTTGCAAAAACATTAACTAGTTTTTTAAACGCTGATTGCTCACAGTCAAAGCGAATACTATATATGTTATGGGCCAAGTGATTAATGCGGGCAGTATTCGTAATGCCCGGGCAGTATGAATATTGCACAGCCATATCGAGCCAAGTGATAAATTACAATCTAAACTCACCTATTTATCACATATCCCGGGCATTATGAATATGGCTACATGATTATCGGGCAATGTGATTAATAGGTGATTTTTTACGTGGTGCGGTGCCGTATTGTTGCATCTGCGATAGACCCATAAATTAGAAAGGTTGAATTGATCTGCTTATGTTTAGTTGTTTTTTAACGTCCGAAACATTATCTTTAGAAGAAAATTAGTACATATATACATACATAAACTCACGCCTATATCCCAGAAGGGGTAGGCAGAGGTGCCAGGGCACCCACATTTCGCCTTGTATGTTCCGTCCCGCAATGTGATAGGTGGCGAGCCTATCGCCATATCGGGCACAAATTCCTGCTTTTACTCTGGGCTGATAATGAATAGAAAAATCCAATATCACTTTGCCCAACCCGGGATTCGAACCCGAGACCCCAGCTTTGTAACCGTACCTTAGTACAACTACGCCACCGAGGCAGTCAAGAAAATTAGTTTATCACTTTATGGATCAGTTAGGTCAACTGTGCCCCAAAACCGCCTCGGAACACCCCGACTTCACGTAGTATTTTGGCTACCGACCCTAGAGGGTATATAAAAAGCCGGAGGCGCGGAGGTAGAGCAGCCCCCATCCGCTGTAACGAAGGACCGTTCTGGCGACCAGCGAGCCGAAGCTGCAGAGGTGAGCATGGATACCTATCTTTTGTTACGCAAGGGCGAAGGGGCTGAACTTCCCGTAACGCCGGAGACGATGCAGAAGCTAGTGTTTTAAGGGTTAGGTTGCTATAATAGATATTTCTCAGGAATGGTGCGTTACCTTTTCATGGGAGTGGTACCAGGGGAGGTGCGACACTCCCGCTCCCCATGCACTCCTTCCAACCCATCCCCTCGGCTGTCCTATTCTAAATTCTACCACTTCGGCTCATTTTGATTCGCTCTACATCAGGGGCGTGCACTCCTTGTAGGCAGAAATGCAGTGCTTTACTTGCCATTCACAGATATTTTATTATAACGTTCGTACGTTTTAGATGACTTTAATTTATAGTAAATAAATGAATAAACAAAATATAATAACTTAAAAACGCCTAATATTTTATAAATAGCACCTATTTGCAATCACGCAAACATTATGTTTGCCACACGAAAAGCAAGCGGCGCTGCAAAGCAAAATAATGTACCTAATCAACCAAGTCATGCCGCCGCGTCCCGCATGACATTTGTTTGCATGTGTGTAGTAATTTTGGTGTCCGTGCACAGTCGCAAACGCACACACCTATGAGTATAAAATATATGTAATTTTGTATATTTATGTATGTATTTTTATTTATTTATATAATATACAGACTATAATCATATTCATTTATGTATATATAATATATTCTTCTGATATTAGTTTACACCTGAATTTTTATTTTATTATTATTTAGAGATGCGCCTACTTTGATTTCTCTGCACCACCCAAAGGTTGACTGGGAGAATGCCTCAGGCATTAAGTCCGCCTTTATACTTTGTATATAAAGCATTTAAATAAATAAATAAATATTGAAAGCCGCGACTCCTGCGGCAGGCCACGGAAGTTCGGCAGTTGTCGGGAGTAATCGTAAATGTTCGTTGCCTATAATCCGAGTAAAATTAATAGGCAGGAATCTAATAAATCACCTATGCACATTATGCATTTTTGGTTATTAAGGTTTTATTTGTTTAAATAGAAATGATTTGTGTTTCGCGGGGGCCATTTTGCTTTTTTTATGTGTTTTTGCGTTGTTTACTATTTTATACTAGTATGTTTGTAAAAAAATAGATTTCTTAACGGATTTTTCATTTTAACATTTGAAAGTGTGTACATTTAACAGTTTATTACTAAGTTTCGATATTAATTGTAGTCATTTGCTTTTATTAGTGTGTTTGTTTATTTTTTCAAATGTTATTTGATTGTGAGGTTTGTATTAAAAATGTATGTTTATCAAATGAATGAATGAGGTGGCCGAAATTTTGCGTTTATTTACATCGGGATAGGTATAGTAATCTCAACTAACCGGAACCTTGAATATGTGAAAATTGAAAGCTGACTAGGTGAGTTTTTTTTATTTTACTTATTAGAATTTCTTCCGCCGCGACGATCGATCGCTGTTTTGTCTGCGTTGCCGACTGCCGTAGAAGATGGACATGAATAGTAGTACATCTAAGACTTGTTATGTTGGCATGGTTTCTGACTTAGAGATCCGTCGCGTGGCTGTGGCTATGCTAAAAAACTATAAAAGAAAAAGTTTTTGTGACCGAGTACTCCGCCGCATACCCAGTGTCATAATCCTGTGCACGCCGCTGCTCTACATCACTCTGCCCAATAGGCACTTAGCATTATTCATAATGCCCGGGCAATGTGATAAATTGATTGGTTATAATCACATTGCCCGCTCTTATTGGGCATTATTCATATTGCCCGGGCATTATGAATAATGCCCGATTAATCACTTGGCCCATAACATATATACGTGTCCACTTACATATCTATACTAATATTATAAAGCTGCAGAGTTTTATTTGAATAATTCTATCAGTGTTGGGTACTCCATTTATCGAGGAAGGCTATAGGCTATATATCATCACGCTATGACCTATAGGAGGAAAGCAGTAGTGATATTTCTAGCAAATACGAGGAAATTTTGTTCGTTTTTCGTGGTCCGATTGGTCGATATTCTAAACTGATAGTCAGAATTAAATATTTTGACCGCCATTTTAAAACGTGTATGCACCCGGGCGGAGCCGGGCCCGACCACTATTTTTAAATAAATACTAAATCTGAAAATTCCCAAAAAATATTAACGACAGCGAACATTTCCCTACATACTCGCGCACGGTTAAAATTTCGATTTCAGATAAGCCATTACATTGGGGTACCGTGACGCACGTACATAAACCGCAACTGGTTTTACAATAAAAATAACAATTCCAACAACAATTCCTATTGAAACACGTGAAACAATAACACAATTTGGAAGCTATAACAACATATTGAGTGTAGAAATGCTACAGGCGTACAGAACTCAGTAATTCAATGGCAAATTTCATTTGATTGCCGCGCATTTTTGTATATATCGTTTTATGTAAATAGTTATTGGAATATCAGTATTGAGCATTGTTATGGGTGATGGGTTTTTCATATATTGTTTGAGTGTCGAAGTTTGGAGAATATAACATTATATTTAAGTAGGTTAACTTTTAGCTGCGAATTTGATAAGATTGCACTAAAATAGAAGGGAGCTAACAAAGTAGCCAAAATGTAAGAATTAATGTTTGAGTATAGAAAGTGGTTTAAGTGAGTGGGAGAGGATTAAATATCTCACTTATTTTTACAATGTATTAAAGATTTTGATGTTGTTTTTATATTTCTTTGTCGCTAAGTCACTAAACGAGTCAGCTAACCTAATATTTTATGTGCATTTGGCGTAAGTTGGTCGCATTCTATTAAAAGAGGTCTTACATTCAAGGAGTACATGAAATGAGAAGGAAAATAGAATTTGAGTATTTCAACCCTTACAAGAACACACCACAACAACACAAATGTAAGCCACGTCCATATCCTAAATGAAACTTCTCGAGTGGTAATCAAGAAAGCGATGCATGTAAACATTAAGAAAAGATAAATTCCGTCGCCCAGGGTTCCAACAAAAGACTACGGTTTTCCTAATAGTCGTCATTTTCCGAGATTATTATCTGAGCATTTTCCGAGTCGCCAACTCAATAAGTAAGTCTGAAGCTTTAGTAATCAAGCGAGCGGATTTTATACGATGACTTGCGTTATTCCCGACCAATTTATATACATTTAACGATTTTTCAAATGAAGTATATATACCACTGAATATGGTCTATTTTCCAAATATGTGAGTTCGATTCCTCGCTATGAATATCAATTTTTCCAATCCAACTTTGTAGTTTTAGTGATTATCGGATACGGTTTCTTTGAGTATTTTTAATATTCCGTAATTTCGGATTTTGCAGTTCGCGCCCACTTCAAAATTTCAACCTTTCAATATGTAAACATGTACAATATATCTATTCCTAACATGCTTACATTAACGCAAGTTTCAAACAACTTACTCAATATTACAATATTTAATTTCTCTCCCCCTTCTATATTACATGTAGCAGACACAATGTAAGTTACAAAACCTGTGAAGCATACGAACCCCTGTGATGTTCCTCTCATCACATTAATTCCGCTACACGCTCCGCTTATCACCATACTACACGTTCAACTTCATTTTAAGTGACATTCCTTTATTTTCTCCATCAAATATATAAAAAACCGTCTCTTCAGTGATTAAAGTGGTATCATGCCAGATAATTTCGGTAAAGGCATTAAGGTCTCAATTTTATTTGTCCAATGTTTATATATTTTTTTCAGGGTTTTTCTTTCGGTTCGCCGAGTTGATTTGATGGCGATTGATATATTTAGTAAATTAGGCTGTTAGTAATATTTACGGCATTTTTTTAAAGAAAGTGTCCGTCATCGTTTAACTATTCATTGTGGTCCGATATTAGTGTACTCTAACCATCACGTATATCATCTTTATATCAATAAAAAAAATATAGTAGAAATTTACTGTAGTATTATGTCAGTTAAATATTTATGTCAAACAAATATAGTCTCATATAAGTTTTTGAAAGTAGTACAGCCACGCTGTGATCAGTTATGACACAGCATGAATGGCCAAGCCAGTACGAGACAGTATTACTGTCTCACAGAAGATCGACATGAAGCATCAGCTTTGCTGTCGCGTTTCTTTTGGTGAGGGAGATAGCCAGATACCTAACCCTACCCTTTCTTGTTCCCATCTTTTTTCTTCTCACTTCTTTCAAGTTTAAGTTAAGTTTCTTTCAACTTTTTTTCTCAAGCGTTGTGGATGTTCATGGCCGGCAGTGATCACTCACCATCAGGTCACTGTTTGTCAAACTTATTGAATAAAATGGCTTTTGATTTATCTCAAACTAAAAATAATAATTATATTACTTGCGAAGTACAATCTACTTGTCTCCAACATATCTCTACCAACCTCTAACTAAATATACGTCAACATTTAGTTCTGATTGCAAGTACTTGAGCTTGGGGGACAAAGGCTTAAGACGTTCGCACCGGAAGCAAAAAGACTTAAAGCGCCTTATATAGAATACGTGAGGTTAACTACAGGAAGATTCCTGCGACGCCTTGCAGAATAATACCTCCTTGGATCTTAAGTTAAACGGAGCTAAATAAACGGTGCTATTAAAAATGGAGAAAAATGCGAGACTAGTTTATTTGCACTATTTTTCTTCGTAACTGCAAAATTTTTGCAGTCCATAATTATGTCGTGGTAAAATTTGTGTACGGAACATTTTCACAAATAAATAAACCTAAATGAGCACTCACCGTTTTTTCATTTAAAAATCCTTTATTAAATTCATTTGTGCTTTCGAATCGTGTGCACGAAAAAACACACTCTCCAGTCCTTATTACATTCTAAATACATTATTTCACCACCACTTGCCTGCCTCTCGTAGCGCATAAAAATCTTACACAGTCACATGAAATTGCAATCCTGAACGCAAACCTCATACAAACTAAAGTATCTAAACAAACCATACAAACCTCTAGAGCACGTCCTCCCAACTCTCAAAGTATAATTAAAAATAGGTTAATGAACTGCGCGGTGACACTCACCTGTTCGCGTGACCAGCGCCAGAGCACCCAGCACCCTCACGAGTAGAGCCGACATTTCTAGTTCACCTTGCCGCACATAATACCCTCGCTCACCCCACCTGTCGACAAAAATACTCCATGTACAACCTAAGATATTTTTTCCAACACCCTGTATAATGCATGCAATTAACAACCTTATCCCAAACACATAGAGTTGAATTCGTTATGACACTATCCAAAAAGGGGTGTAAGTGCACTTGTGTGGATAGGACCGCCGTAAATAAAATCAGTGAAAGGACGATGAGCTCGAAAATTGTGTGAAATGTAGTTTTTCATGTAGATTAAAGTAGATAGTGTGCGGAGTTTGTTTCGAGAGTACCATTGAAATTAACGCGACCGCGGCGAATGCGATGTAATTTCCAAATAAATTATTAGCCCATTATGTGTGAAGGTTGACCCTTATTTGAGCGAGTGAAGCGGACTGGACACGCGTTTCATATAAATACAGCTATTGGACATTGAAATTGCAAAATATACACTTGATATATTTTCGGGCTATTATTTCGTTCGTTTATCTTTTATGTTGATAGAGTGATATGATTAAGATTTATACTATGTATCAAAATCATTACAATATTGAAAAGGCCATAAAAATCGGTCACAGTTTTTTTATACTAAAATAATTAGGTGTCGTATGTTTTCAGTACAATTCCAGTATTTAACTACACTGTTTATTATTCCACTGTTCCTGTTGCTCTTATTGCTGTTTGCTCTGTTTGCTATTACTGCTCTTATTCTTGTCTTATAAAAAAATCTACTTGTCGTTCATTCGATCAGAAAACCGATAATTTCGTTTCCATCCCCTGCAATTTACATCGCCCACTTTTACTGGTAAAAACCAAACAAATAGCTAGCAGTTGTGAGTATTTATTGAAAGCTTGTGTTTACTTTACGTAATGATACTGCCCATTTTCTTTGCTTACATGACATTTTTCTAACTTATCGTATATTGGATGCAGGAATAAATTAATTTATACGCTTTATTGTACATTTCAAATTAATTAATGAATTCATATACTTATTTAATCCTATTTTGCCTATTCAAAGATACTATCAAATATTAAATAATACAAATTATAGTACAAGTGGCGGTCTTATCACACTGGGTATTTTTTTATAGGCAACCATGGGATGGATATATAATACAGATATAAAGGGCAGTTAATATGTATTTTCTACAATAAATAAGACTAAGTTTCATGACAGCTACATATTTTAGTGCTGTTCTAAGCAATAAATTGACAGCCTCCGTAGCGCAGTTGGTTAGACGCCGCCTGTGAAAAGAGGGGCCGCGGGTTCGATCCCCGCACCGAGAGAAATGTTTGTGCGGCCCACAAATATTTCTTCCGGGTCTGGGTGTTTGTGAGACCGAAAAGTCTCTCGTAGTTCCTGATACCCAGACTATACCTAAGACTCGATCTTAGTGCGGGGTCAGGACTATGTATGTGACTGTTGGGTGTATTTATTAAATAATCTACAAATTACAAGAGGAGAAAATATACAAATATAACTACAAAAATAGAACTCTACATTTAGTAGAGTTGCCATTAAACATTCAGTATACTAGATAGAGTCGTTAAGTCCTCGCTATAAATGTTGCTCAAATGAATGATGACACATAAAATGGATATATGTATGTCCATTCCGAATCTTGATTAACTGACATCGATAAAAGCGCTATTCCAATACTGATTTATTTTCTTTAGGAATATAAAACATTAAGGTCATGTTTTTCAATTCGAATGATAAATCTTTTTTATTATTATTTATTTGTTATTGAAGATCGTCATAACGTGAGAAACGAAAATATTTTTTAAAACCATACTTCTATATTCGAACTAGTTTTAATTTAAAAAAAAAAACGAATAAAGAAAATCAATTTAAAAAATAAAGAGTAACTCGTAACTTGGATAAGTTTATTCGTCTATTATTTATCAAATTGTAGTACTATACAGGGTATCTCAAGACTGCTACCGAAAACGAAGCCGGGTGGTAGTTTAAGCGACTTCAGACACAATACAACAGAAAAAGTTGCAAAAAAAAAGCGACAAATTTTTTTTGGTTATTTTTTTGCTATGACCATATTTGGTTGGTAAATACATTTTTTCCTAAAATAATAGTGTGTACCCTTTTATTTATAAATAATCTAAGGTATAAAAGAGTTTATATTATTATTTTAGCAAAAACTAGGGATTTACCACCCAAAAATGACTATATAAAAAATCATAAAAAAAATTGTCGCGTTTCTTTGCGAAATTTTTAGTTGCATTGTGTTTGTAGTCACTAAAACTACCACCCGGCTTCGTTTTCGGTAGCAGTCTTGAGATACCCGGTATATTCCAAGTTAATTTAGTAAACAATTTCTTAATAAAGGCAATCATTAAATTAAATACAACAGATAACACATTGAAATATATATAAATAAAATACATAACACATCACCTCAACATTAATTAGTATGAACTAAAAATTACTCAGATATTCACAGTGGAAATAACTGACTCACTAAGAGTCAATTTAACACATGATATCAATTTGAAAACATATCTCCAGTCATGTATCGTTCACGCACTAAAACTTTAGCCAGTATGCATCACCATTAGAGCAGGACATTAGCCATCCTAATCACCTGACTTGATGTCTGCCAAGTCCATTAGAAGCACATCGCCTGATACAATCCCGGATAATTGGCGCGCCCGTCATTGAACCACCGGGAGCGCTTGCGTTAAAGAAAACTCACTATCCTTTGCGAAATGAGAATCAGTTAATTTGATTTCATTTTATATTTATTTATATTCTTTATATCAAGTACGTGGTGGCCTGCTGGTAAACGGACTAGACGCGACTGCCAACATGTTCACGGTGGTCGCGGGTTCGAATCCCAGGGCACACCTCTGACTTTTCGGAGTCATGTGTGTATTGATAGTCAATCACCACGCACTAAAAACGGCTAAGGAAAACATCGTGAAGAAACCTACAAACCATAGCGATTTATAAGAATTTCTATGGTATGTAAGTCCGCCAATCCGCACTAGGCCAGCGTGGTGGACTATATGGCCTAACTACTCTCAATCGTACTGTCGATTGTAGGGGAGGCCCGTGCCCTGCAGTGGGACGTATATGGGCTGATACAGATATCCTTTATTGTAAGTAAACTTAATAATACAATTTAGTGCAAAGGCGGTCGTATTGCTCGAGGCAATCTCTCACCGACTACTTTGGGATGGATAATAAAAGATGGAAAAAAGAGATGGCAGTCAATTGTGTACCAAGTAGGATAAAGCTTGACTGCAGAAAAAAAAATCAAATAAATGATTTTTTTTAAATGATTATTATGACACTGCAATCTGTTGTTCGTATAAATGATTAAATGTGATGGTATGTATAGAGCATATTTAATATAGAATCTACCCATGAGAGTTGGATATTTCTCATCAGTCGACACAATTATGCCGGCCTCCTCAATACCGAATATTTACAAATAGAATATAAAACTGCGTGGTTGTATATTCTCAAATCCAGTATAGTAAAAATGAGGAGCAATACAACAAGCTTCAATTATAAATGGCCTAAAAAGTTGTTCTTGAAATCTTCAAATGAATAGGCTACAAGAAGATTTTCAAATTACATATATTTTTCCGAAAATATAGGTCAAATCACTTCACCAAACATATTTATTTCATTTAAATCAGATATACGAGTACTATGGGCGCTACATAGCTCCTTCAAGCCACTCTATAGTTTACTTAATGAACTAACTGGAATCGAACGACATCGGGGCCTCAGAAATCCCTCTGGCGACGTTCCAAGCTTCCCAGAAGCCACGAAGTTAGCGAACTCCAAGACTTGCCGAAAATGTATTACAATGTTCGGGAATACCTGGGAAGTCTTAACTCGAACTACTGGTTACGATTTGCATACAATTTTGGTAGATTAGGCGAGAGAATATGAATGAAAGATTGGTAGGAGTGAAATGGGTGAATCGTGGTATATTTTAGGTCAAACATTAATAAAATATATTGCTAATATTATATCAAGGTTATGTTTTCTTTGCACTGGCATAGTAATAACTCTAGATTTCGGTTAAATCTCGATCTTAACAAGGACTTGGATATTATAACCAAAAGTATAAAGTTTCCAGAGTTAATATAAATAAAGTCTCTCCTTTTAAAACCATAATTTATAGATCTTTTAAATATTCAGATTAACTTAATGGTATATAATATCTGAATATTATTCAGCGTTGAATAGTAACGTATGGAGGATCAAATATGCCTTCGTTTTGTTGTTTCTTTTTAATTTGGTAATTTTAACTGTCATGCATAGGTGCTTTACAATATTGGACGTATTAATATTGTACGTCTATTTTTCGTATCCGCTCCAAACACTGCCCATTTAGCGGCCCAAGTTTCAGATCACAGTAAAAAGCAAAAAACGACCATGAAGACAGAAAAATGGGACACGATTTTATTTTACGAAAAGACCCGCTTCTTAAAAAATGCTGTAAATAATCTTCATTATGAATAAGTTTCTATCTCCAGGCAGGTGCTTGTCAGTTGTCAGAAGTTTTAAAGCAGCCTTTTATAATGAAAAACGTCAGGTTTTTCGTGTCGTTAACATCGTTAGTAGAGCTTTTAATGCAGACGATAGGTATTGATGAAAACAAATTCTTAGAACTCTAGCTCGTGATGACGCGACGTCGTAAAAGTTGCGCCGTTTTAATTATTCAAAATATTTGTTCATTATTACAGTACCTGAAAAATATTTATTTTGTGGACTTTATAGTCTCGTGATAAAATTGTGATAATAATTAAGTAATCTGATCTATGGTATTTTATTTATATTATTATTTCTTGTACACCAAATAAATCTTAAACTAAACTAATATTTAACATAAGATTACAAATGGCGGTCGTATCGCTCAAGGCAATCTCTTACCGCCTACCATAGGAAGGACATAAGACAAGGAAAATAAAGAGAGGGTAGTCTAAAGTGTACTTTTAGGATAAAGGACTTGAATGATAATACTACTTGAATTATGATACTACTTCAATACATCCAAACGCAATAAATTATAAGTCACTGGGCATTGTTTTGGGATTCTGTTCAATTAATGTCATATTCTAAACGGACGTTGTTCGTGTTATTCTCAAGTGGCATTGTTAGTGCAATCATTACAAATTCAATTGAACACCTAAAGGAAAACGATCCAAATTAAAACCCTACCTTCGATTTTACTGTGAAAATGTTCGAACAAAAAATATCCGTAGAAAATCTCCTCGGGGGCATCTACTTGGTTTTTTCCTTAATCGGTCTTGAACTTCTCTAATCCGCTGGAATAAGAGAAAAAATCCACCAACGTCAATTGGCGGATAAAATTAGATTGCCAACTGCCTTCTATCGGTATTCGAGATACGAAAACCAATCATTGGACACTAGATTCGATTCTCGTAGTGGAATTATTTTATTTGTTGAAACAAAATATATTGTCTGTGAACTGAGGCTTTGGATGTTTTGCTATGGCGTTGGATAGTATTTCACCCGTGTTTATAGCTGAAAGATAATTTCAGTATCGCTGGGAATACCTTTACTTCTATTACACACTGTCGACTGGTTAACTGTGACGTCTATAGTTTTTGTCATTTAGTTTCCGGTTGGTTGCTCGGACAACTCGCCGACTTTTAAAGTGGCAACAAATAATGCGTTAAATATTTAGTTCGCCGAGCTTTTTTATGGCATGATAAGAAGATTTTTCATTCTATTTGCTGGCTACAATTTTTCGAAATAATATTCAAACGATAAATAATACAAAATAGTACACGCCTCGGAAAATTAACCTAGAAACTTATAGATCACAACCATAATATGTTACCATTAAAGTCTAATATGTATTGTTATCATAAAATGTAATTTATTGAAAAATATATACCCACTAATACATATCTAGTTACCAAGCGAAATAAAAACGAATTCAATTTGTTTCATTGAACAAGGGGAAAATAAAGCCAGCGGCAATTTTATAATTGATTCGTTTTGCGCCCACTACTACGAGCAGTTTTATGTTCGATGAAATTAGGTTGTCGTGGTTATTTAAGGAAACCCTTGGAGATTCGGCAACGTACCTTACCTTTACCTGGTTATTTAAAGTAAATAAAAGGATAAACATTGTAGGCTCAGTGTAATATAGAGATGTGTTGCTAATATTGACACACATTTTTTTATTGCAGACGAGCATGCCGTTCGCTGGATGGTAAGCGATCGCTCATGGACAGAAAAACCAAACATATTTAATTAAAAAGCAACACTTTTCATTCCACTGCGTTCGCCTGAGACATAAATGTTAAGTCTCAATATGTCCAGTAGCTACTCTGGCTACAATGTCCTTCAATCAGAAATACAACAATCCATTTACACTACTGTTTGGCAGGAGAAATAGACATGGCAGTGGTACCTACCCTGGCGGTCTCTTAAATTTTTACCTAGCCATTCATTGGAGTAAAAAGTCTATTGTATTCCGTGCAATTGACAGATTAGAACAAGGATATATACTTAACTAGGTACATTTTTGTAATCTGACGTGTAGCATATATATGATTATTTTTTGTTATAAATAAATAAATAAATAAATAAAAATAAATAAATAAATAACACCCAACAGTCACATACATAGTCCTAACCCCACACTAAGATCGAGTCTTGCGTCGTGGGTATCAGGAACTACGACAGACTTTTCGGTCTCACAAACACCCAGACCCAGAAGAAATATTTGTGGGCCATACAAATATTTCTCTCGGTGCGGGGATCGAACCCACGGCCTCTCGTTTCACAGGCGGCGTCTAACCAACTGCGCCACGGAGGCTGAAAATTATTGAATCATACACACGATAAAGTCATTACTATTACCAACAAACGACCTAAATACTGAAGAGGATAGGTGTTCTGACCTTTGATAACACAGTAGTAATTCGATTAAGTGGATTAAATGTGAACGTAATCCTTCATTTGGATAGCTAAAATCCTTTTAATTAAATATATAATGAAGGGATGAAAATAATATATTTAACAATACGTCCTTAAGTCGTTTTTTAATAGTATTATACATTAACATCAAGTTGGTCGGGGAAATTTCATCAAGGCAGTATAAAGGAAAGGCCTCAAAACTCTGCGTCATAAATACCTGAGTGTTGCTATGCGGTATAATATATGTAAAATATTATAGTCTTCTATTTCTCTTACATTACAGCCTCCGTGGCTCAGGCGGTCAGACATCGTCTGTGAAACGGGAGGCCCCGGGTTCGATCCCCGCACCGAGAGAAATATTTGTGGGTCTGTTTGTTAGACTGAAAAGTGTCTCGTAGTTCCTGATACCCACAACACAAGATTCGATGTTAGTGTGTGGTCAGGACTATGTGATGTGTATTCAATTCATTGCAGTCAATCATATTTATGTATGTTCAACTTATTTTGCGACATTTTTTATATATTTTCCGTGTTATAGGTTTTATTTCTAGTTTAATAAAATGAAATGGATTCCGGGATGAGTAGCGTATTTTGCCATTGCCATTGCGATCGGCATGCCATTCTATTATATTGCTATTCGATTCTATTGATTTCCACATTCCATATTAGTTTCAATTAAGTTCTGTCAGCCGTGATTAAAATTTTTGTATACTGGTTCGACAAAATAGAACCCATATGATGGTAGTGCACATAGCACTCCAAATGAAATCAACTGTCTGTTGTATATTCTATATTTATATAGTCTTTCACAAGATCTTTTGAATCGTTGATTTCTGCTGCTACGGCTTCGGAACGTGTTGTGGCTGTGAAGAAGAAACGAACCGTCTTCTTGACAAATGATGTCATTGTGTACTCGAAACGCGACATAACTATGAGTCGCTATGATATGGTTTGAAGACTTTGTGCTCTTTAATTTTCCTAATAATATGATCCGTTTATTCTCGTTCCATAATTTTATTAAATAATTTTACAATAAACTACAATTAAAAGAGCCCCTTTCATAAACAAATTATATTCCCGTAAAATAATAGTCACGGTTAAAATAGCGAAATCTTAATCAGGCGCGATAATTGGAAAATTTAATAACATCGAAAAATAAAAAAGGACGCATTTTAAATATAAATTTGATAATATAAAAATGAAAACCAAATCAAGTTCTGCAAAATACTGTTTTGGGAATTTCAGCTTACTAGAAAAGCCTTTTGAAATAAAACCAATTATAATGAGTATTATAGCTTAGTTACAAGAACGCACTTTAGAAATACGAGTAAAGTGAGATGGGTTTTAGACATACATAAGGTCATGCTCATAGCTTTGAAGGTAAAGAGGGACCTAAAGCTATCTCATACTTTATTAGCTATCGACATGCAGTACTCTAAGTTCATTTCCTTTCAAATCTGATGGGCAGTGAGCTTGTCATTATTACTGCTATCAATTCCAACTCTCGGAATAGTTACTCGATTTAGTTTCGAGATTGTTTAACCCGAAACATTGACTTAATGTGGTAAAATATGATATAGTTTAAAGTTCTATCTTCACTGTTCTCAACCCTACTGGTTGCCATTGCACTAGTGGTTGATTTGGTTTTATTCAATAAAAAATCATACAGCGCGAGTATTCGGAATCATGAGTGTCGAATGCTCAAAGAAAGGTACACAAATAAATATTTAAGATAAACTTTGTTCGCCACAGAAACTGGGTCAAGCGTCCGATTACGGGAACCGAGTATGTATCACAGGATTGGATTTAACGTAGTTTAAGACGGTATTTAAAATATTGGCCGGTTGAAATCTTCTTTTGTATACTTTTATTTATCAAATTTTCTGCTTTATGATGTCAGATACCAACACAATTCAGAACAATCATTCTTGTCTACATATGGGATACAGGCGTGATGCTTATGTATCAGTATCAGCCCATACACGTCCCACTTCAGGGCACGGGCCTCCCCTACAATCGACAGTACGATTGAGAGTGGTTAGGCCATATAGTCCACCACACTGGCCTAGTGCGGGTGCGGGTGCGGGATGCTTATGTAATATGTATTTTTTACCATAATTTAATGGCTAAATTGATATCATTTCTCGTGGCAGCACGGCGTAGCTTTGGGATTTTTTTATTTTGTATAGTGAGACGAGCATGCCTTTCGCCTGATAGTAAGCGATACCACCGCTCATGGACAGCAGTCAGTAGCAATACTAAACAACACCATGAACTACAGAACAATGCTTAGCATTCCATTACGCTCGCTATCCTGAGACATAAGATTAGCAACATAACATTTAATTTATTCAGTAATTACTTTGGCTACAATGTTGCTCAAATCTCGTGCTTATCCCTTTAAGGCATAAATGTAATGCGTTATAAATATATATAATGAGTATACATATAAGGGTGGAATAATAGCTTATATAATTGCTGTGTGTCCCATCTGCGCGTTAATCTATGTTAACAGATGGCATTGTGCGGATGACGGCGGTCATTCCGCGTGTCTGTGTAAATATATGATTATACAGCGAAAATGTACCGATGGTACCTCTATCTCTCCTCATTATCGTTCTCAGATGTAAAAATCTACAGATATACCGAGTAAGGGTTCCAGTAACGGGTAACCCCCATGAAAATTGTGAAACCGAAAAATTCAGAATGTGCATTACTGGATTTCCCAAAGTTGATTTATAATCCTCACGATTCAAAATCAAACTTCTCTGGATTTCCTAAAGTTGGTTTCTAATCATCACAATGATACCAATTGCAACCTATGCATGCTACTAGTAGACCATTAAATAATGTATGTTCAATTAAACTTGAAAAACAATCTAACAAAAATATACAATACAAGAGAAAATAATTACCGATAGGACTCAGAATTCCCGAGACGCCGTCGACTTAAGCCTTAAAGTTTGCCCACTCAATTACCAAGTAGATTGCATCGGACGAGATGCGGTATTGAACATCTTGCATAATTTACACACAGGTTCGCCACCAGATCTGATAATCTATATATTCAGATTGGTCCTTGCCGCAATACATATAAATTAGCGGTAAGACCGGCGGTAGAATTGTAAACTAGCTCAGTCCAATCCAAGTCTAGTTGTGAATTAGAATAGTGGATTTTCTTTTGATCAGATCAGTGTGTCTATTTGTATGTTTTATGTTCGTATTTGTCTATTTGTCCTGGGAGTAGAATAGCTTCGATTCTAAAGCATAGTTTAGTGGAGAGGAGGGAGGCCTGTTGGAAAACAGTGAGAAATCCTGCATATCATAGTGATTTGTATGAATTTACATTGTATGTAAATGATCATTATCATCGTCATGTCATCCACAAGAAGTCCACTGATGAACATAGGCCTCCCCCAAGGATCTCCACAATGACCTGTTGGAAGCGGACTGCATCCAGCGACTTCCTGCAACCTTAGCCAGATCGTCCGTCCACCTTGTAGGCGGGCGTCCGACATTTCGCTTGCCTGTACATGGCCTCCACTCAAGAACCTTTCGGCCCCAACGGCCAAATGATATTTTAGTTAAAATTAGCCTAACCAATTTCAATCGTACTCGCGATTGTTGAGGGAGGCCGTGTCGTGCAGTATGTGGTATATGGGCTAATTCCAACCCGCACTAGGCCAGGGTGGTGGACTACATGACCTGACCATTCTCAACCGTACTCTCGATTGTAGAGGAGGCCCGTGCCTTGTAGTAGGACGTTTATGGGCAGCTACAGGTACAGATATCTTAAAATTAAACATAAATAAATTTAGAATAAATAAATTTAAACCCACCCAAGAATACTTTAAAATTTATTTTCAATTGAACGAATACAAAAGTGTCTACTATAAAGTTAAAATTCTTTAAATGTAACAAAAACTTGAAAAATCCGCCGTCAGCGCCAGACCCCGTGTTCTTTATTCATGTGTCAATAGTCAATAAATATGGCCGCGGGCGACCTCCACAAAGGAGCTTGTGTAAAAATTAGGGATGCCGTCACCAACAACGCCGGCTAATCGATCGGAGGTACGTGAGAGGACTTGTTTCAAATAAATTATTTTATGGCTTAGGAAACTAGGAACTTGACTGCAATATGCAACTTACTGTACTCGTTATGAGGGTATCAGGAAAACACTAGGATTTTCTATACGGGTGATATGATACGCTGTTTACAAACAGAACGACAGACAGACAAAAAAGTATACACCCTTAGCTAAATAGTGCATCTATAAGTATTAATATATTAATTAAATAACACACTAACACAATTAGTATTACTTCCATGCGTGTTGTGTCGTGGATGTAAGAAATATTAAGATAATTTTCATGTGTTAAAATAAAAACTTTTAAAAAATAGTTGGGATTCGAACCCGCGCCCTCTCGTTTCACAGCTTATTTTACCACACAGGTCCAAGAAAGCTTTCAATAGAATAATTTAATATCATTGAAACTATTACAATGAAAATTAGTTTTCAAGCTTGAAATATATTGCGGACTGTAAATCTCGCACGGCCAGTATAGGGAAACCTTGAAAGTTTCAAACATTTCATTGTATAGCAATATATCTTGAGTCTATTGAATAAGCCATGACTGTAGGAAAGTTGCTGTCTATACTGTCAGTTTCTTGTCATGTTGTTTTCCTTCGCATTATATTATGTAAATAGTATCCAAGTTGAGTCCCAGGACTCATCAGAACGGACTCAAGGCCGCTAGACATCTCAAAGTCATCAGAAAGCAATCTTCTTGCAGGAAATGTCTGTCTCGTCGGTATAATACAAGTGTATATAGTGAGATTGTCTGGAGGTCGTGTTTACTTAAACATGTTTTTTTGTGAAAATGTTTTAAAGTAAAGAAGATATAATAATGTAATAGCATATGTCAGGAATAATGTAGGGATATTTTTATAAGGTTTTTTGTGTAAAGTGGGTTGGAATCAGACCATGATGGCATTACTTATGGATTAAGCTGCGAGGTACTCGGGTTAATTCACAGGTCGAAATATCACTTTATGGGAGTGTTTTAATTTGAATACGCTCATAGTTGATCAAAATATTGTTTATAGATGCTTATAAAAAACCAAATACTAACACTGAATTTTCCGATAGGTATTCAGCTCAAAGGGCGGCCCGGCTGTAATATCTAATAAACCAACATAAATCCAACGCCAAAACCCCGACGGTATTTGTTTTTATTGAAGAATAAATTCCATTTAAATTAAACACAGGCAAAGAAATAGTTTTGGTGTAAAGAAAACACAGCTATAAACCTCCAGACAACCTTCGGAATTTCAGACAAACTTCAGCGGTGAGCAAAGTATGTGAAATGCAAATTGAACGGACATATTTTTGATGCGGATCGATATACCAATAATATAAGATCATATTAGATTTTTCTAAACGACAGTGGCGAAATAGAATAGAATCTTTTCTTGGATTGTAAACGCCACTCTTGTCATATGCAAAAGCAACAGCATCTTACAGAACTTATTATGCCATGAATGCCTCTAAACTCGACAATCCAAGACATTTATTTACAAACAAGTATGTCCTTCAAATAACCATATAGTTATACTTGAACACTGAACAATAATGGATACTGGACACTTGTAACATAGCTTTGGTACTATCTACTAATAACCATCCCGAGAAGCCTGAAATAGATACTGAAAATTACTAAAATAGACTATCCTATGATTGAATCTACTCCTTAAAAATTTAATAATTTTTACAACTAGCCTACATTTGACATATATCGACTTTATGCAGATTCTAATACTCCAGATTTTTAATAAAACCGTATCAAAATAAATTCTGTTCCGTAAAAATATTGACATGAATTCAAATGTAAACAATTCACATAACAGGGGTTGCTCCCGAACCAAGCTAGAGCGAATATCGAGTAACATGCAAAAGTTAATAAACGGCAGCGATCACTCTCCATAAGGCAGACTGATAGCTTGTCTACCTGAAGACAATACAAATGATACGGTCCATCAAACCAGAATTGTAAATAAAAATACAGGTCCATTCAAGTTCTGATTCTTTTATGTCCAGGTGCAAATGATTCGCTTATCGAAAATGGTAATACAAATGTGTATAAAAAGAGCCATTATTTCACGTGTCGCGAACGATGAACAAAACCAATAGCGAATTGTGAAATCAAATAATATTCCGCGAGGCGACGCCGCCCCACAATTCCGAATCAATTCGATTCAAAGAAATTTATTCGAACTTGGCAAGGTAGTTGTGGGATTTCTGAAATTATTTTGATAATGTCATAATGTCGATATTATGTCGATAGTTTTGTATTTGCAGTTCTTTTTATCTTTTACTTTATAGTATGAAGTTTGTACTCTAAGTTATTCGATTCTTTATTTGAAAGCTCGTGGCGCAATACTTAGCTAGGTGACGCATAAGACAAAAAAGTTCATCCACCGTATAAATAAATTATTATTTGTGATATAATATGGTGATTTTTGTGATATCGATAAATTCTCGTTTATTTTTACTACCCATATATTAAGAAATTCTAATAACAATACCGTCGGAACATGAATATATTATTGTAATTTCATTATGTAGCAATAAAGGATTTGACAACAAGCAATTCAAATTATCGGAATATTTTACCGAAAGAGTAAAAATTCTTATAACATTTTATTTAAGGTATACTTTCATGTTATTCTGGTTGCTGGTGTTAAGATCAGATCTGGTGCAGTCTAGACAACATGTGCGGTACGAGATGGTTATCGCCAGATGACACAATAAGCCTCATGATAATACACATAAGATGGACTCCAAAAGAGATATACTATCGCGGCGTCTTAACTATCTACGGTGATTTTCATCCAGACAGTTAAAGCTCAAAATCATTCGCTAAAAGAGAAATAGCGGATGCCATAAAACAGATATTACATTTTCGTTATAACAAGGTAAATTTTTTTTTAAAGTCGTAGTGATACGCTGTTGTTATTCATGTCTGAGCACGAATAGGTAGTCTTGTCGGAGCAGTAAAAAAAAAAAAAAAACTATTTGACAGGAAATCGACGTAAACGAAATCTTTGCTGCCAAGTTTCGTTTGGTGAGTGAGATAGCCGGATACCCAATACTACTTTCCTTTAATCATATTTGTTTATGAGTGGTCGTATCGCTTACCATCAGGTGAACGGCTTGCTCACCTCGCCAATATTTTTTTTTTTTTTTATTGCAGTGAATGGCGAGACGAGCAAGCCGTTCGCCTGATGGTAAGCGATGCGACCGCTCATAAACAGTAGCAACATTCCACTGCGCTCGCCATCCTGAGACATAAGATGTTAAGTCTCAATATGTCCAGTAGTTGCTCTGGCTACAATGTCCTTCAATCCGAAACACAACAGCGCATTTAAGCAGCGTTGTTTCACGGGAGAAATAGACATTGCGGTGGTACCTACCTAGATGGCCTCTCACATATGAGAGACCTACCACCAGTATTTCCACCAATCATTGCAATAAAAAAAATCTTCCCACTGCCCTCCCGATTCGATGGGCGAGTAACACATCTATGATTCAACCCTTGTGGCTGCTTATGGGCGGCAGATAAACAATAATAAAAACTCCACTTAAATATTATTATAGGTTTATATATCTAAGGGGTAGACGTAAACATCAATATCTACTATCGGAATATTTTAGAGCGAATTTTCCAACATTTTATTGAAGTGTTATTTTCATGTAAACACCGTTTCCACTTTCTTATCACAGCCTATACCCAAGATCCCTGTGGGCGACACCAAAATTCCATTTAGAGTCTCGAATCGACTAAATATTCAAAGCTGTAGCCCCTAGGCGGTATAATTTAGAAACACATTTTCAACCATCAAAACGAAACGGTTGAACACAATGGCCTTCCTAACTAAAACCGAGGCACTACACGCAGCTAAAATGAATTTTGATGACGGCAACCCTATTTAGACTTTCCCTATGTTTTGGATCATCGATAGTAGTAGTCCTGTATCGACGTAAATTTTTGTTTTTAGAGACGGAATATCATTTAATCATTTTGATAACTGAGGAATTGTAGCTTCACCGGAATAGTTCCATTAATTCGAATGCATGATCTTTACTACTTTATTGCAGTTGGTCAGGTTTTTATAGTATTTTATCTCAATTATATTTTCTGTCTTATATTTTCAAATGCCGGACTTACCGTACTTAACATATCGCTACTTAAAATTATTATGTCTTAGGGCGGCAAGCGCAGTGAAATGAAAAACATTTATTTGTAATTCAAGGTGTTGTTTGGTTTTGCTATCTTTCATGAGCGGTCGTATCTTTTACTATCAGGCAAGCGGCATACTCGTCTCGCCATCCATAGCAATAAAATAATAAAATCCACTGCTGAACAGCTCTCTTTTCAAAGTTTCTATCGTAAAGAAAAAAAGGTTACCGCTAAACACTAAAATAAAATATATATTAAAAACCGATTAGATGGCGTATTACTACACCAATAACATAACAAAAATTAGTCTAGTATATCTTGAGTGACAATCGCACAAACAAATAGAGATATGTATCTTACAATACGTGAAGTTGAAGGAAAACAAAGCTGAAGGCTGCCGGAGAGGAATATTCTGATACATGTACTGCTGCAAACATTGTTTTCAAGTCATTGAAGAACCGGGTTTCAGTTTCGGGTTTAAATTCTGAAACCTCGATAAGAATATCTTGAAAAATCAAGACTGTGTGTGTAGCTATTGAATGTATATATTTAGAATATGCTTGAATGAATGCGAACTGAATAATGGAAAACATATCAATTTCTTCTCGATACTACATTGAAAATCAAATCAATCAAGATCTGTCCACTGATAATAAATATGTTGACTAATGTATTAATGTGCAAGACGTTAGCTAATTATTAGAAAATATCAGCTCATATATTTTATGTACCAAACGCAATCCTCTAAATATTTTCATAGTTACAATCTCAAACATAATTCAATTTCCCGTTTCTATGAAAAAAAAAAGAACTACTAAGTAATCCTTAAATAAAGAAATTAAATTCATTAGTATAACCCTAAAAGCATGTGCTCTTAAAATCCTTTAAATTAATCCCGAATGCAAATATGATATGAGAAAAGCATTATGAATTTTCATAAGCCAATTTATGATTTTGAAAGAATCACTTACATTATGCAAGATTGCTTCGCGCGAAATGGTTCTGCTAAGTGTTTTCAGTACAGCTATAAGAGCGTCAAATAAAATTACCTTTATTGCTCCATTCTGTTGAGCTTGAAGATGCTTTTAAAATTTTGTTCCAAGCAACCACTTAACGGTTTTCGATGTTTATCATCTTGCCTTTGTTAAGGGTAAGCAGGGTTTTATAAGGCTGCTATATTAAGTACCGAAGATCAGAAAAAAATACAGGCATAACGGTAAGTAGCAATAAACAACAAACATTTTCTTAAAGTAGTAAATGTTTTATAATTGTAAGCTTTACAAATCTCACGCTTCTCACGGATTTGAGAGAGATATATAGAACATTGAAATTCGATCGTGTATTTAACAAAACAAATGCATAGGATATTCTGAATGGATTTTGGAAATGGAATAGAATTGTTAAATGGAGATTAAAACACAAAAGTTTTAAGTTCCGGAAAAACTCACACAACGTTTATAAAATACGCTGAAAATATTTTGTCATAAAAGTAAACATTCCCTAAGGGTTATTGAATTAGTATTGTAGAATTGTTAAATGGAGACTTTTCTTATTGTTATTAATGGCGAGCCATACGTGCCATTTATCTGATAATAACAAATGCTTGGCATTCCACTACGCTCGCTATCCTGATACATGTATGTACTCGTATATCCAATAGTTACGAGAACGGTTGGAGTACACGTATTCTCGCGTAGAGACCACACGTCGACAAGCGTAGTTTAGGATGTCCTCCAACCAGGTAGAGTGACAATATTTGTCATATAGCTGACAGCAGTTGGAGACGATGGGCTGAAGATGGAGCCCAGTGTCATGTCATAGGAGAGCCCATGTCCAACAGTGCAAGCGAAAGGACTGATTATGATGATTATGCGACTGTTGGGAGAATTTTAATACCATGTTTATTGTCCCTCATGCACTTATAAATCCAAAAAACAATCCTTATTCAGATTTATCGAGCATAAAACCCAGCTAAGCGGAGTTTTCCGCCTAAAACAAAAAAATATGTAACGTTGTTGTGTCGTGTACATGAGCGCGGTTGTATGACCGTGACATCTGTTATGGACGTAACTTTATAGCCATATAACTTTTTGTTCAATAAAGATATTATCATATTTTTGTGGTAGGTCCCTAGCACGCACAAGGCCATGTGGGAACTTTCCAAGATAGCCACACACCACAGATGCCTATTTTTATTTTTGTGTATTACTCCAGAATTATATTGCATACAGTAAAATTAATAATTGATGTGTGGTCGAATTGAACCCGCGACCGCGATTTTATTCATTCGGTTCTGAGTCACTAGACTGCTTAGATGTATTTGGATAACTACCAACCGACTTGGATCGATATTGTCTGGGTAATTAATACTTGGAGGTTCACCGTTCAGACATATTTGCAACATGAAGATGTTTGGCTGAAAGTAACGAAGCTGTAGATCCAAAACTTGACCTACAGGCAAAAATCAAAATAATATTATTAGTTGATTCCGTAAATTACATCCGTTTTCATTTCACAAGAATTAATTAATCGGTAACTTTAAGAAAAATATCAAAAGAAAATCTGCGTACCTTAAATATCTCAACAGAATATTTTATGACCTGTAAATTCCATTAAACAGTACAAGCCTATGATTTGTGGACTATAGTCTACAGCCAAAGACTTAATAAAACTTTGGATTGTAGAGGAGTTCTATACACTTATAAAGTCTGGCATGTATTAATCAAAACGTATCCTTTCAAAATAAAGTAGAACTTACCATATGCGTTTAATTTATTACTGAACTGTAGACGTAATAATAAATTATATGTAGGCTAGACGCGTGGCCGCGAAGGGCAATATCTGTCTTCTATGAGTTATGAATACAACAATATTTATTTAATAGATGTTTATACAAATACTAATGGCTGATCCAAAGCGGATGTAAATAGACTGATCCAGAAACGCGACATACTTTTTTTTAACCGGTTTTACACTATCGTGTTCGGTGGTTGCTATCCGGACCCATACAAATATTCAAACACTATCTTTTTATGGCAAACTATAACACATTATTTTCCATCTAGTTCAATATAATTATAGCACAGTAGTAAGTTCAACTGCATACAGACATAACTTTTAATATATTTAATTTTCATTCGAAACCAATAACCCAAACTGCATCTAATTCTGACGTGAGTAAATTTAAATAACAATATTGGAGCTAAAAGCCGTTATTGGTAAACAAAAAGGTGCGAGATTTAATCAAATATTTGAATTCAAATATTTAAAACAATATTTTTCCCAAGGTACACAATCCTAACAGAAATTTTGTTTGAATATCGATTCAACGAGTTTTGAAGCAAAGCTGAAGTTTTTTCAATTTATTCTATATACATATTTGACCTTATTCATGCAGTTCTAAAATCTATTTTCGTTGACGAATGTTTTCAAAATGAATTCAAGAGTGGTTGGAATGGGCCAATATTCGATAGCTAAAATAGGTTTTAAAAGTACTGTTTGTGAATAAAGTCTTTTGTAGTCAGTGACATACAGGTTACGGGATGATATCAGGGCGCTTATCTTTGAGCGTTTTTTGTTGTTGCAATGAATGGCGAGACATGCCTTTCGCTTAATGGTAAGCGATACGACCGCTCATGAACAGCAGCAAAATCAAGCAACACCATGAATAACAAAGCAATGCTTGGCATTCTACTGCGCTTGCGTTAAAATATTTTGCAAGGACACCCGTGTAATATGGGAATTCTCCACAATTCTCCAATGTTACCGACAATATTATGATATTCGAAATGAAAAATTCAATGAATGGCCAGGCTACAGATTCAATGGTAACATTGTGTAGCGTAAAGTTTAACTAAAATGTAATAAAATTTCATTATCTCAAAAATGCCCTCCAGAATGTTACTACCTAATATTTTAAAATTATTTTATAATGAAAAGGCGCCTTGCGAAGTATACTGTGAACTTTGGAAATATATTCCAAACACACATAAGCGATATTAAAATTATACACTTTCCCCATAATTCCCTGAAGTTTCACACACCGGGGATGTTATATGCAATTTTTCTTGGAACTGGCCGCTTTTGCATAATGCGATGGTTTTATGTATACGGAAATTGAAATATTACTATAAAAAGTGTCTTTTTGTCGGCATACCTCTTACGTTCTGATTTCTCACCACATTCTACGCGAAAAATATTTATTTGCTGTGACACTATTTCAATACAGCGAATCAAATAAGGTTTAATTTATATTTTTACTGTTTCATGTGAAAATCTGGTTATTCATCGTATATAAAATGTATGAGATTTTAATTACTGAGAGTAGGTTTTATTTATTTTAAAAATACTCCGTACATTATTTAAAATGAAAAAGTTCGTAATATGTAGATACTAAATCAAGAGTTCTGAATTGTAATATGATAACTTCAGTAGGTTTTATTTGCGTACACAATTGAGTGGTATATTTTTCATTGTCATATTTTTATAATTAAAAAAAAACAAAGTATGTATCAAGGAAAATTGTATATTACACTCTATTTTTCACCCAGGAATCACAAAAGAATATTAATATTTATCAACGTCAATTAATATGACATATTATTTTATATCCTAAAAGCTTTCACCGTAACCCCATAACATTGAAAAGATTATAGGCACCCGACCCACAATTTCACTTTAACCCAATATCCTTTTGAAAAGGATTTTATCTGAGAACCGATTTTCTGTTTCCACTGTAACCAAATTACTCGAAATAAGTTCGTTTTGTAGTCAGATTTTCTTTGGAATTCTTTTGTATGTATTCCAGTCTGGTATTTGGTACATTCAATTTATTGTTCCCTGTACAGAGGGATAGCATTCATTATTGACTTTTTTTCAATTGTTATGAGGATATTACATATTCTTATCAATGGATTTTTCATTACGTTAAAACAGGTAGTTTCTAGAAAGACTTATTATGGAAGGTGTAACCTGTAGATCCTGTAGTTTTTATTTTATATCATATTAACATTGTAACAACTTTGAATAAACGTAGAAACTGTAGAATATCGAATCAATAATAATTAAATATTTGATTAGCGAACTGTGTATTATGTACTAGAAAGTATGAAACGAATACCATACAATAAGAGAATAGAATGCGTTTTACTTTAAAGTTGTTAAATAGTGCGACAAAAATTTTTGAAAAACCCATTCGAACTACTTAGCCATTATTTATTTCAAGAATTAAGATTGCCATAAATATCATATCACATTATTATATGGACAATTGGTGTCATTTAAACAAGACCTGTATTGTTTTTAACGCCTAACGTTTAAATTGTGAGAAATTACTGCTTCAAAATTTACGTTCACATAGCGTGTTATAATTCCCGAAGGCTCTATAATCCCTTTTCATAAAACTTACTTTCCTAATAAATCTACGTATATTATGACAAATCTATGAAAGCTTTTACTATAATATGGACAACAATTTATAATTACTTGCCGTATATACTTCCTCTTCCCATCATTTTTCCTTCCCGCTCTTCTCTCGGTTTGATGAACCGCCAAGATATCCATGATCCAAGCGTTGTTGATCACTCACCATCAGGTAACAAGATTGCTAGTAATAGTATGCCGGACACGTGAAAAAAAATATTGACAGATAGCGACCACTAAGCTTAGAACCCATCTTAGTATGACGTAATTGTGTCGCGTTTCTTATTTTATTTTAAAACAATCAGATCTGCATAGTTGTGTTGATTAGAAAGAGCCATCTTCCCATGATGAGCACGCTGTGGACTGCACTGCAGTTGCCATAGGATGATTTTTACTTATTGTTTTGTATTGTTTTACAGGTGGTAGGTTTATCATATGTGAGAGGCCGCCTGGGTGGGTACCACCGCATTGTTTATTTCTCCCGTCAAACAGCAGTGTAGAAGCACTGTTGTGTTTCGGATTGAAGGACATTGTAACCAGAGTAACTACTGGACATATTGAGACTTAACATCTTGTGTCTCAGGATGGCGAGCGCAGTGGAGTGCCAAGCATTGCTTTGTGATGCGAGGTGTTGTTTGGTTCTGCTACTGTTTATGAGCTGTCGTATTGCTTACCATCAGGCGAACGGCATGATCGTCTCGCCATTCATTAGAATAAAAAAAAATTGTATCGATATAGAATAAAATAAAGAAAGCTAAAAGCGGTTACAGCAGCCATTATATAAAAACCGGCAATGGAGGAACATAGTGGCAATAATATAAATGCGACTACACGTGTCCTGACGAGAGGCGATTTACTAAACTACCATCGCCGACCGTTATCATTATGACTCCACTTGGTACATGGCGAATTGAGTTTTATTTTTGGTATATTTTTATGGGTCGGTCAAATGGCTTAATTTAAACTATATTTTTTTTATTTCAATGAATGGCGAGACGAGCATACCGTTCGCCTGATGGTATCCGTTACGACTGCTCATGAACAGTAGCAAAACCAAACAACACTTCGAATTAAATAACAAAACTTGTCATTCCACTGCGCTCGCCGCCCTGAGACATCAGATGTTAAGTCTCAATATGTCCAGTTGTTACCCTGGCTACAATATCCTTCAAGCCAAAACACAACAGTGCATTTACATTGTTTTTGACGGGAGAAATAGACATTGCGGTGGTACCTACCCCGGCGGCCTCTCACATATGAATGACCTACTACCAGTGTCAATTTTATTTCGACAATCTCCGTGGCGCAGTTGGTTAGACGCCGTCTTTGAATAGGTCGCGGGTTCGAAGAGTTATGAGACCGAAAAGGCTTTCGTAATTTCTGATAAATATTACAGGACCCGTATCTTAATGTGACATTTACTTGGGCTTTTAGTAAAGAGCTTGATAGAAATTCTCTGAATTGCTTTGTTATTTAATTCGTTTATAGAATACAATCAGATATTAAATAGACACTTAGGTATAACTTAGGTAACTATTGGCTAGTAGACTAGGAAATATCACAGTTTCGTAGATACAAGACCTAGCTTATGATAAGGATTAGTCTATGTATTGCTGCAATACGTAGCTTAATGCAGTGTATTAGGGCAAGCAATTCTGTAAATAATCACAAGTTTGTCCAAGTACTGTGTTATCCCATAATTACCAAATCCGAGCACGGCACTCTTCCACAATTGAAGAGGCTTAGACCAGTGTTAGGTAAAATCCTTTAAATATTCTTGTCGTAAATAAATATTTGTTATGTAATTTGTAATAGCTTAATTGGGTAAAAATACCAAAACTCTGAATGAAAAGTTTATATTGTAAAAGAAATCATTTTAAATAACCATATGTTTCTAAATATCTTCAAAATGCATTCTATGATATCTGGACCATAGGTCCACAAACCATCCAACAATAGTTATAAAGTAAAAAAGCAACTTTATTAAGGTTCCTTCTTAAAATTCAAACAAATATTCACAAAGCCAATGTAACTTGTAAGTCACAACCCCGATGGATATTTTGTTTTTATAAACATTGTAAAAACAAGCCAGTTCTTGTAATGAGATCCATATAAATATCCAATGCTGGAGAAATATTGAACTCATCTCGCTAAAGAATAACTGCGTTTCAAGAGCGGAATGTTTAATCGTTGCTCTTGCTGACATAACCAGGTCGGAGTGGCTTCTCCAATGAAAAAAATATTTAATCGAGCGGTAGTTTAGAGATCAAATGAGTCCGAGGATTATAAATGTTATTGTGTATAATGATTTCTTAGGTTTACGCGAATGTTATTCATTGAAATAAACCTATCATTTACGGATTTTATCCCGACATTTCGTTCGACGGGGCGGACTGTGTGTGAGTAATCGAAACGTCGGGAAGTCAAAAATGTAAAAATTAAACCAAATCCGCGATAAAATCCGTAATTAATAGTTTTATTTCAATGTTATTGTGTATTCACTGTAATGTAGAAAGTCAAGTGCGTTGTGGCCTGTTGGTAACGGATCAGGCGCGACTGCGAACAGGTTACGGTGGTTAGAGGTTCAAATCACAGGGTTCTGACTTTTCGAATTATGTGTATATTGATAGTCTATCAATACGCACTGTAACGGTGTATCGAAAACCTACATTCCACAGCGATTCAGAAGTATTTCTATAGTATATAAAAGTCAGCCAACCCGCGCTAAGCTAGCGTCAGTGTAACCCCTTTCAATCGTCCTCTCAATTGTATACGAGACCCGTGCTTTACAGTGGGAGTATGTGGGATGATATAGAAAGGTGAAGGAAAACATGGGTAGGAATACCGCAAGCTTTCTAAAGCAAGGAATTTAAGTAAGTTAAAATTCAAAAAATTAGCACGACGCTAGAGTGGAATCAATTCACATAGAACTAAAACTGCCACAATATGTTCAACTACGCTCATCTAACACGGTATCAAAGTGCAATTTCTATCACGTTGCGTTTTATGCACGGATTAAAGCATTGTACAGAACGAACTTCAATGTATACTAAATATACAACATTTTATATCACAGAGCAAAGAATATGATTGCAAAGCTGTGGTATCGGGTTCGAATCCGGGATTGGTCAATGTGATATTGGATTTTTTTATTCATTAGTAGTCCTGAGTTAGGAATTTGTTCCCAATATGGCGATATGCTTGCCCTCATCACGTCGTAGGACAGAAATACAAGGCGAAACGTGGATGTCCTGGTTGAACCTCTGCTTATTCTTTCTGGGAAAAAGGCGTGAGTTTATGTATGTATGTATATTACAGAATTAAGATCAGACACAATTAAAGAGTCCAGTTCCCTTTCATATGCTAAATGGGTAAAATTCAACAGTACGTTTAAACAGAAATTATTAACTCGTAAAGCCTCACTGAAACCCTCATTATAAAGCAGCGCCACAATTTGTCGAACTCCAATGAACAAGCGTGGAATAGGAGAAACAAACTTGCACTTTATTCACTAGCGAAGACATTAATTGTGTTCCCCAACTAAAGTTAGTTGCTCATTCATTTGCCACAACTCCACGTCTTGGTGGAGCTAGCGTTTGTAACAACCGGCTCGCGTTTTAATTGTGACGTCGATAGGACGAAACTTCGGTCAAGCTTCAATCTTATTGCCGAGTTATACCAGCTTTAAATTGTGCGAAGATGCCCTTTTGTAGTTGGGTATGATTACTTTGAGTTCTATGGAAAATTTAATTAATTATATTAAATGAATACACCCACAGTCACATATATTCATCGTGGTGGATTTTATGACCTATGCACTCCTAATCGTACTCTCGATTGAAGAAGTAGGGAGACGTATATGGGCTCATGCAGTCACATACACAGTCTCCCCACACTAAGATCGGGGTTTTGTGATGTGGGCATCAGGAACTATGTGAAAGTGGCCGGCCTCTCAAACACCCAGGCCCGAAACAAATACCTGTGGATCATACAAATATTTGTAAGGGGATCGAACCCACGGCTTTCGTTTCACAAGCGGTGTCTAATCAACTGCGCCACGGAGGCTGCCATATTGTTAAACTTTTCTTCAGTATATATTTATTGATGGCAATGTTTGTCATCTTTTGTTTGTCATCTTTTAAGTCACTAGTCAAGGAACACTATCTCTCTCACTGAATTTACACATTAATGTGCTTTTACTATTTCCATTAGCATTTATTATTATATATTTATTATATTTTATGTTTATTTTGTATATGTATATATGTATGTATGTTGTACATATTTATATGAATGTTTTATTTTTATTTTGTGTTTTTAATTTGTTTATTTGTTGGTATATACTTTTTTTTTTCTCATTATACACCTTAGACTGCCCTTTCTCTCTTCTGTGTCTTATCTCCATCCAAAGGTTGCCTGGAAGAGATTGCCTAGTGCAATAAGGCCGCCGATTGTACTTATTTTTAATATTGTTTTAATTTCTGTTATTGTATTTTTTTTCTGGTATACAATAAAGTTTATAAATAAATAAAAAATAAATAAATGTTTGATAATACGAGTAACAGTTGGCACTGTGAATACTTTTAATATTTTTTTAAAAAGGAAGCGATGCCACAATGGTTGTGTATATATGAATATTACAGAACTGAAAAGCGCATCGTGGTTTCTGGGCACCACGTTACAAACTTGATCCAATCTTATTATCACTACGTCTTAATAATAAACCTTTTGGTAAGTGTTATGTAAGGTCGATCAATTGAATTGCGCGACACATAACCAATCATACACAGATGGACCCGAAACGCGACTAACTTACGTGGGTAGCCATGGTATGTTGCATGACAATAAAAGTGAGGCCGTGCGTTTGATCCCCGCTTCTAATCAAATATTTGTATGATCCACATGTATTTGTTTAGGATCTGGGTGTTTGTGATACCGAAAACTCTCTCGTGGTATATGATACCCACGACGCAATACTCGATCTGAGTGTGGGGAAAGGAATATGTATGTGATATGTTGGGGAATAAAAAATGGCAACTACGACAGTGACTTTCCGGGTGGATACAAATAACACATTATCTAAATGTATCCCACCACTGTCCATGTCTATTAAATGTTAATATTAGTTAATACGATCTACCATTCAAACCACATCACCTACGCATATTAATGAATGATTTGTTTATAACCAGCACGTCACGCGCATTGCTCGTCTGTGTCGTCTGTTTCATAATTATTATTTCAGTACCAATCCACTGACCTAATTCCTATAAACTATTATCCAGCGTAGTCTCCATTACGTATAGAAATGACTGGCATGCAAATGTTACCTATAAACATGACAGATGGCGCGCGATCAAAGCAAATAACATAGAGTATTTCCATGCGACTAATGCAAGGGTCCCACGCTGAAGGTATGAGAGACCCCTTTTAGCTGAGGGCGATAAATCAGCCCCTAATGGACCGTGAGCTGTGCCACCCCGTTATGTTCCGAAACCGGTGACCCGCGGTGGGTGAAAAGTTGATTGATTGTCAAATGTTTTTGAATCAGGAATGAGATATTTATTACATTTTATTGACTGTTTGTTAAATTGTGAAGGTGGAGAAAAATTATGGTGTATTTTTTTTTGTTTAAGCAGATTATATAAGCTTGTGGCTAAGTTTAGTATCGAATAAATAAATAACAGCACACACACACCTATAATTGTTTTTGTACGTAGATCGTATCAGTAACTTTTCATTTTATTACTGAATATATTATTTCAAGGAACGTTGCCTTTTTATATTTCAGAAATTAGCTACCAAAATATTATTCATACCGCGTATATCAAGACTGCTACCGAAAACGAAGCTGGGTGGTAGTTTTAGTGATTACAAATACAATGCAACCAAAAATTTCGCAAAGAAACGCGACAATTATTTTTAATGATTTTTTAAATATCATCATTTTTGGGTGCTAAATCCATAGTTATTGCTAAAATAATAATTTAAACCCTTTTATATCTTACAGTATTTATAAATAAAAGGGTATTCACTATTATATTAGGGAAATATACATTTACCGCCCAAATACGAACCTAGGAAAAAAATAACCAAAAAAAAATTGTCGCTTTATTTTCAACATTTTCTGTTGCATTGTGTCTAAAGTCGCTTAAACTACCACCCGGCTTCGTTTTCGGTAGCAGTCTTGATATACCCTGTATAAGTAGCTTTGAATAATAAAACGTCCATAATTGTTTCTAGTAAAATATAGATTTTAAAATTATGTGGAAAAATCTGGGGGCACGGCAGTGCCCCTTCCAAGTCGAGCTAAAAAGCGGCACAGTCGTACCATCCTTTTCTCGAAGCAATTCAGACCAATTTCAACCCCCATAACTTCGTTGTGGTTAAAGCAAAAAGCTTGAATTTTCAGTTAATAAGCAGGAATTGTGTAAACACGGTATATTTAAAATTTCATTCAATTTGAACCACTAGTTTAAGAATTGTAACTTGTCAAACTTTCTTAATTTTGTCACTCATTGACTGACTGACCGATCATCAAAAGTCTAAGGCACTTCTAGCAGACATAGAACCTTCAAATTTAGAATATAATTAGTGTTTAGTGTCTAAAGTAAGGAAAAATTTAAACATTTCATAATTTCTGTCTTGTTTTCAAGATACACCAACTGCGTGAATAACTTTGTAATCTTATATAAATGTATAGGATTACATTTGCAGTTAATGTATCATTGTTCCCGGCATCTCTTGCCGGAGACTGTACGCGGGAATCGTGCGATCGATGGCCTTATACGGAAGTCCCGTTTGGGCTGAATCACTGAGAAGATGCTGTACTGCTCTTTTGCGTCAACCGCAACGAGTTGTAGCGCAGCGGATGATCAGAGGATATCGCACGATCTCTCATGAGGCGGCCTGCGTTTTGGCTGGTCTTCTTCCCTGGGATATAGACGCCAAAACCCTTTCGTCGGTCTATTACTGGCGGGAGGAAGCGTCTCGCCGAGGGGAACTACCAGCCCTTAGAGAGGTTGAGGCTAAAAGGGCCTCCCTGCGCGTGGCCACCGTGGAGGAGTGGCGCTCCAGGCTGGACAATCCTAGTGCTGGTGAGTGGACCATTGCAGCAGTGCATCCTGTTCTTGACCAGTGGCTGAACAGGCGCCACGGCATGATGACGTTCCGCCTGACACAGGTCCTATCGGGGCATGGGTGCCTCGGCAGATACCTGTGGCGGGTGGCGAGAAAAGCAGCGACAGCCGTGTGTCATCACTGTGACAACTGCGCGGACGACACAGCCCAGCACACTCTGTCGGAGTGTCCAGCCTGGGGTGATGAACGTATGATACTCCGTGTAGCCTCCGGAGTAGACCTCTCGCTCTCGGTCTTGATTCCCTTCATGGTCGAGAGTCGGAGGTCGTGGCAGGCAATGCTCTCCTTCTGTGAAATTGTAATTTCGCAGAAGGAGAGCGCAGATCGGGATCGTGAGCGGAACGATCCCGCTCGCTGCCTGCAAAGAAGAAGGCGCCGGGTAATAAACGGCTGAACCGGCGCCTTTATCCTTTACCCTGTGGTTTGGGGGTACAAGAATTCCTCCACGATATCCTCTGCCCGTCGTAAGAGACGACCTAAAGGGGTCATCGGAGTCACTGGGCACACGGCGGGGGCCGTGCGCCCTCGAGTATAACGACTCCGAGACGTGTGATGGAGCCTCGTCTCCGTCATGGACGCCCATAACAGCTTTACGGGCGTCCGAAAGGGGGGTGTAAATGGAGGTAATCTGGGCCTTCATAATGATAACATAAGGCCCAGCAATGGTTTTGCGCGGGGCGGTTCGCGGACGTAAATCGGGGCGCTCTTCGCCCTGGGATGTCCTGTGCTGCCCACAATGCGTGTGAGGGTTATCGAGAGGTTTTTAGTCAGTATGCTGGCGTAGGTATTGCTAGGGACCCAGTTCGGACACAATATCCGCGTGTGTACCGGGCTGGAAGGCCAGAGACACTGATATACCCCTTTCGGTCTTCCCCGGGGTACCGAAAGGGCAGCTTAATAGCTTTTCCTCTTGAAAAAAAAAAGGAAAAAAAAAAGTTAATGTATCATTGTACCCGTATCTAATGGAATAATAGTTGTATGTATAAGAGTATAAAAAGATCTTTCTAACCAGGTAATTATGTATCAGCTGATATAACTTATGCCTAGGAATATATGTCTTCGATCTTATGAGGTTCAGACGTTCCTATCGACCGAAAATGTGTTTATTAGTAGGCTTCCATCTTTTATAATTTCTATATAGAGCTCTGAGGTGCAGGCTATCTCACAATATCTGCCGTCTTTTTAAAGCTTAGTTCATTAATTATGTACAACATGTAACTTCAGAACTTGCGGACTATAATCACACGTAAGAGCTCTATCTTAGCAATTCCTGCAACTAACTTGACTATCGATCCGCTTGCAGCCAGCTTTAATATAAACATCTATTTCACGTCCACAACGAAGTCTAATATTAGCATCATAAAATATTTCCCCATTCATCCGCTTACATAAAACTTCCAAGGAACCTCCCAGCCCACTTGGCCGATCTCTTAAAAGATTAACTCTTCGATTCAAAAAGAATCGGTCGAAATTTATTCTCACCTTTAGTACGAAATTTTAAATAAAGTCAAAGCAGACGGTCGGCCCAGTAAGCTGTGGGCGGTTACCAAAAACTTCTCCAAAAAATTAAATGAAGTACTTGAGCATTGTTTTCGTTAATACCGCCTTGTAGTTAGTACGAGTCTGTTGTTTGGGTTGCTGGGCAGAATTGAGGGTTCGAAATAATTTTCTGTAATTATGGTTTTGAATTTGTTCTTTCTTTTGTCCAGTGATAAAGAATTAAAACGTAAAGATTTTTTTTATATTGATATGGTAATAACTAACGTAATAACTTTATATAGAAGGTCCCTTAAGGACTAAATAAATTAATCGACTTGGTATTACATGCATCTCACAACTTTTTGCGCTAGAAAACCTGAGCTGCGAGACTTGGATTTTTTTTATATCTGCTGTTATAAGTTTTTTGTTGTTTATTTATATTTAACGAACGTCATTAGATACCATCATAGTTCATTTTTTTCATTTTGGAACCAGTTAGTTTTGAAGTCAGAGCTTTATAATCGTACCATCGTCAAACACTATATGTATTTTATATCATTCAATCTTTATCCCTCTGTCCCTTCAGATTCAGGAAGTCTAGTACATAGGCCTCCCCCAGGGATCTCCAAAGCGTTCTATTTTTCAATGTTAACAAAATGTGGTTTCTATACTACAAACCAAATATTTAAATCCATATAATGTTATATATGCAATTAAATTGTAACAGTATTATGTATATGGATGGAATAGCGTCTTCTGGCAAAAGTGTATCAATACTTAATAGATGGCCCCAACCTTGTGTTGTTTAACAAATTTGGTTTAGATATTATTTTTTTATTTGTACATATTTTTGTTCTTTGTTTTACTGTCATATAGGATTTGAAAATCATATAAGCATTAACATAGTAAACGCGATTCTCGTTTTACAAAAGAAGCGTAGCCTAGAATACGACGTCATCTCATGTTCCTAAATTTTTCAAACGAAAGTCTTCACATTCTGTATAAAGGAATCGTTTTACACTTTTGTTCAGTAAACCTTGAAACATAAATAAATAAATAAATAAATTTATTTTCCTATATTGACTAACAGCTGTCCTTTTTTAGGATTTCGTATACAAAATAATATTATGTTAAATTAAAAACTACATAAACTTAACATTTATTCTTATTTGTTGTGTTTCATAAATTTGTAAATGCAAGAAATAAAAGGCTTATTATTATTTATACAAATGGCAAAATAAGGAACCATTATGGATTTGTCATGTCACTTTTTTCCAAAACTATAAGAACTATACTGTTGAAACTTGGTAAGTAGATGTATTCTGATTAACAGCCTCCGTGGCGCTGTTGGTTAGACGCCGCAAGTAAAACGAGAGGCCGCGGGTTCTATCCCCGCACAAAGAAAAATATTTGTGCGGCCCACAAATATTTCTTCCGGTTCTGGGTGTTTGTGAGACCGATCATGATCGTATTATGCTTGTGAAATTGTATTCTTATTACGTATTCCGCATTTATATTTACTGTAAGATTACAAGTAATCTGTGTTGTATAACTTTGCTTAGCCTCAAGAGGTTAAGCAAAGTTATACAGCATAAATTTTAGCTAGTGGCACACTGCGTTTGATAACATGAACAATTATTGTTTGATTTGATCTCCTTCTCTCTATTCCTAAACAGAACTATGCGTACTGGCTTGCGAAGCCATAGCGTATTAGTGCCATAGTGCATTGTGTAAACACGGTATATTTAAAATTTCATTCAATTTGAACCAGTGGTTTAAGAATTGTAACTTGTCAAACTTTCGTAATTTTGTCACTCACTGACTGACTGACCGATCATCAAAAGTCGAAGGCACTTCTAGCAGACATAGAACCTTCAAATTTAGAATATAATTAGTGTTTAGTGTCTACAGTAAGGAAAAATTCAAACATTTCATAATTTGTGTCTAGTTTTCTAGATAGACCAACTTCGTGAATAACTTTGTAATCCCATATAAATGTATAGGATTACAAAGTTACATTTGCAGTTAATGAATCATTGTACCCGTATATAATGGAATAATAGTTGTAGATAGATATCTATATATATGAGGCATAACAGGAGGGGATATAGAGAGGGAAATGGTGTATTCAGCCCATGAAACTGTACAACATTCCTCTAGAAAAACATGACGAAGAAAAACTTGCAAATAAATAGACTAAATAGCTCGATAATATATAATAGATCGACTTGGCCAGCAGCATTATGTATAAATTGTACGATACATTATGTTTTCATGCGATGGCCAAGTCGATACATTTATTTAAAACGTAAAGTTTTTTTTATATTGATATGGTAATAACTAACGTAATAACTTTATATAGAAGGTCCCTTAAGGACTAAGTAAATTAATCGACTTGGTATTACATGCATCTCACAACTTTTTGCGCTAGAAAACCTGAGCTGCGAGACTTGGAATTTTTTTACAGGATGTTTTTGATGGGATAAACTAATTCCCAAAACATGTGTAGATAAATATGATGAATATCCGGCCATTGTAGCGGTGCTCGTAATCAGGGCAGATATGAGTGCCCTACTACAAGCAACTATAATACTGAAAACGCCCCAATTTTTGTACGTGTTATTGACAAAATAAATCCTCAAAGCTAATTTATTGTCCCAAAAAACTGCTGACGGTACAATATTATTTTGTTTAAGCATTGAAGAGTATGAGAGTTATTTAAATATAAACTCTTTAATTAAAAACACTTTCTAAGAAAGGTTTAAAAGATTTCGCACTTTTTATAACTAAGGTTACAAATACCGCACCGAGAATTTCTTTCCGAATATCAGTTCACTGATTACACAACAATTGTAAATCAGCATTTACCTCGAGGAGCGGCCGCGATAACAATCGTCCCAAATAAATCATAGATATAAAATAACTATTCTATATTGCCAAAAGTTCTAAATCAGCCATTTTCCGAGTGATTTCATTCGCGCACGCTCCAAAAGGCGTCCCCATCACAAGCTACGCGGCCGGCATTTCTATACGAATTGCGGCTGACACAACGCGGATCATATGAAAACGGGTCTTGAATTTATGTATTTGCTTCCAAACTGCGGTCTGTTTATGTCGATATGTGATACTTAGTGGCCTGTGGGACGAAACACACTTCTGAATTTTCAGTCACGTGCGTATTTCCTCGCAATTTAGCCTAAGATGGAAAACATCGTAACGCAACCAGCTGCAGCGTACCCAATTTACAAGAATATAAATAGTAGTTGAGGAATGTGGGATTCTATAGTATTTACATGGGTTTAACTACGATATCGAATCAGGAATGAGGAGATCCGTTGGAGAATTAAAGTAACTAATAAAGCCCAGAGGATAAGTAAGTTGAAGTGGTAATCGGCGGGGCACAAAGCTGGAAGAACTGCCCGGTGGAGAAAAAAGTTCTCGAATGGAGGCGACGTGACGTAGTGGAATGTGTAGCGTAGGACGTCCACCCATCAGGTAGGCAGACGACCTCGTAAAGGTCGCGGGCAGTCGCTGGATGCAGGCTGCCTCCAACAGGTCACTGTGGAAATCATTGGGAGAGGCCTATGTTCAGCAGTGGACTTCCTTTGGCTGATGGATTTTCACTAGTGAATGAACATTGTGAGGGAATTGCTATACCATAAGGATTTACAAAGATTTGAACAGTAATTGCAGGCTGCCAGCCTGGGTTAGACAGTTCAAAGACGTAGCCCATAATTAACTTATGGTTATATAGTTCACCAAAGTTGTGCGAAACTACCAAAAGTAGCTGGGAATGTAAGACCAAAAGCATTTATATATTTTCATAATTGGAACATAAAGTTGGAGAATAATTTAACCAATTCATCACAAAGTTAAATGATGTAAACTACGGTCATTCTGCGACAAAATATCTCATTAAAACCCGTCTAATATGCAAAAGACACTTCGTATGAATGTTTTAAATCAGACTCAAACTAAACATTACCGAAGTACAATTTATATGAAAATTCATTTTAATTTAGAAGAGTATTTTGATTTTCCAGACTTATTTTTCCATAATTGATATGTCATTCTTAAAGATGTTCTTTTTTCAATGAAAGTTTGGCATTGTAAAAGTTTTGCTAAAATATAACTTCACAATTTATTTGACTTTCAAATTTATAAAAATCTGCTCGCGTTATTGCTACGCTAATTTATCAAAAGAAAATTAAAAATATAATTGTTAACTTTTCAAAACTTACTAACAATACCTAATATAGTATTGTATCTGCCCATATACGTCTCAATGCAGGGCACGGGCTTCATCTACGATCGAGAGTACGATTGAGAGCGGTTAGGTCATGTAGTCCACCACGTTGGCCTAGTGTGGGTTATCGGACTTAACATATAATAATAATAATAATAATAAGCCTTTTATTTCTTGCTTTTACAAGTTATGGTACACAATGGATAAGAATATAAGTAATGGTTAGTTTAAGTAGTTGTTAATTTAGTTATTTTTGATAAAAATAAATTGTTTGTTAGTAATTTAGTAAGTTTTTAATTTTTTGAGTATTCTTATATTGGCGTTGTTTTGTCCGCAAGAACCCCGGTTTGGGTAAAGGCCTCCTCTAAAGATGCCCATGTATTTCTATCTACTGGACATATTGAGACTTAACATCTTATGTCTCAGGATGGCGAGCGCAGTGGAATATTGCTACTGTTCATGAGCGGTCGTATCGCTTACCATCAGGCGAACGGCTTGCTCGTCTCGCCATTCAATGCAATAAAAAAAAAAAATCCTTCGCTTTGTCTCTCCAATCAGGACCCGCTGTTTGTCTGATGTCATCTTCCCAGCGAGTCAGCGGTCTCCCCCGGCTTCTTCTACCCGATGGGCCATCCCACAATGTCACTCGCGTCGACCACCTCTGGTCTGTACATCGCACGACGTGGCCAGCCCATTTCCATTTTTGTTTTCGTGCGTGCGTTAGAGCGTCAGTCGCTTTGGTGGTTTTTCTTATTTTTGTGTGTCTTACTTTGTCTATCCTCTTTATATTGAGCATACTTCTCTCTAGCCCTTTTTGACAAGTACTGATTTTGTTTGCGGCTTTAGTAGTATACTTCCACGTCTGGCACCCATATGTCAGACAAGGTAGGAGGCTAGAGTGCATCACTTGTGTTTTGATGGCAATCGGCATTTTACTTTTGAAAATTTCTTTCAGTGTCCAATATTTTTTCCATGTTATTTGTACTCTTCTTTCAATGTCCAATAGATTGTTGTTTTTTTTTCAAAGTTTAGTTGTTTTCCTAGGTAGGACTTAACATAATATAGTTTTATTTTTCAGTTATAAGCCAGACTTTCCAACTATGTGTGACTTCAACCTTAGTATCCTACGTCGAGATAATTTATGGTGATCTCTTGTTATTCGCCACAATTACCACCTACGCAATTGTTGCTAGTGGTAGGCTCTCATATGTGAGATACCGCCCGACTAGGCCCCACCGCAATGTCTTTATCTCCCACTAAACGGCAGTAAATGCACTGTTGTGTTTTAGTTTAAAGGAGGTTGTAGCCAGAATAATTACTGAAAAAATATTTTTAATATAATATTTATTTATATAATTGTTTCTCAATATTTGTCTATTGAGACTTAATATCTAATATCTCAGGATGGCGAGCGCAGTGGAATGCCAAGCATTGTTTTGTAATTCATGTTGTTGTTTGGTAGTATCGCTTACCATCAAATGAATGGCATGCTCGTATTGCCATACATTGTATTCAAAATAAAATTATGCACCACCTGATAGTTGATATAGACGTGCCTGGCTTAAACCCGACAAACTTAGGCTATTCTGGATTATGCAATTCGTACAGCTTGTGATAATTGAGGAAACAAACCCAGTTATTTTCAACCGATACTTATCAAAATAAAACCCATCCCCAAAGGTTAAAAGCGCACAAACAATAACAATTTATTTTAAACGCTACACGCGATGGCTGTTCATTTGCAGAATGGTTTTATGCAAACAAATGCGCCGATGGCTCCCAGGATGGCGATGAACCCGACGGTTTGTGCAACTTTTATTTGTTATTATTAAAGTTTATACTGAGTTAAGAATTACACAAAGTTGGGAGATATAGCGTAGGGACATTTGCAAGAATTGATATTGTATTTGAATTCCGCCTTCCTACAATTATTATCAACCAAAATATTTATTATAGAGGCATTACGTGCTCGGTAGTCGGCGCGCATGGATTCATGCATATTACTGTGTCTTTTTTATTTGTGATTATTGTTTGTTTCTCGTCTATATAATATATCATCCGTGCTTACTAAAGGTATTTCGATTTCGTACTGTAATTACTAATATATCAATTAAAATCATGTTTACCAAAAAAAAACTTTTATAAAATAAATTACCTAACTTAACAACCGAGTCTAGACACGGAGTCACAAAATCTATAATCCGACACGGATCCCTTTCAGTAAAGGCGTTACAAAACCCCTAAAATCAGTTCCAAACTATCCCCAAACATCCCGTATCGAGAGCGAAATCTCTAGAACTATCAAAACTACCGACAGAACCTTCCAGATACAACTACACCTAAACAAATATTTACCCGCCATGTTTTAGTGTAATCTTCGCGTAAAATTCCATATGTAATGCCCTCAAAGGCTGTTTAAGTTTCTCGTTTGCAGGTTTTGGGTCTGCGTCCAAAGTAAATAGAGTGCGCCAAGTTAAGCTCACGGTAATTCTCATGTGCCGTATTGAAGTTCGGTGTGGATTACCTCAGTTTTGTTAACTTTCTCTTTAACATGTATAATTTTAGTTTTGATTAAAAGCCTGGCTTTTTTGGGCTATAAATATATACTAATATATAAAACTGAAGAGTTTGTTGGTTTGTTTGCCTGTTGCCTCTAATTTCTGGAAGTACTGATTCATGTTGATTTTTTTTTGTGTCGGATAGGACGTTTACTGAGGAATTCTAAAGACTAGTTGTAAAACTAAGAACTCTTATAGTTTCTAATGACTACGCCATAGTTGTTGTGATTTATTGTGGGATCAGGACTATGTGTAACGGTTTGGTATGTCATTTTTCAATTCGGACTTGTAGTTCCTGAATTTAGAGCGTTCAAACAGCTCTTCAATATTATGTGTGTGTTAATTCTACTTATTGTTTTATAGTATTGTCAAATTAACGCAATTAACCGCGGCCTCTCATTTTCAATCGAATTGTTCAAAAGAGAAATATTTCTTGATTCAAATAACTAGTTCTAAGAATGATTAATATTTAATAGTCTTCTATTTCAGGCGTTTATAGTGTATACTAAAGGCGGAATAGCATATTATTTTTCAACAGCAGATTATAATCGGTATATCGATCATCGTCTTTCAAAGTTGTCTAACGTTGAAATAAGACTATTATTTACGGATTTTATCGCGGATTTAGTTTAATTTTACATTTTTTTGAATTCCCCGTTTCGTGGTCACGGGGCGGACTCCGCCCCGTGACCACGAAAGCTGTAAAGTGATCGAAACGTCGGGAATTCAAAAAAATGTAAAATTAAACTAAATCCGCGATAAAATCCGTAAATAATAGTCTTATTTCAATGTGTAACATTCGCGTAAATCTAAGAAACCATTTGTCTAACGTTGTTTAATGTGCCAACGGGGGGTTTCATTCTGAAATAGATTCAAACAAAATGACGTCAATTCATCTCGTCTGATCCAGTTATATCAACCTTTCCAAGTAATAGTTCCAACATTTCCAAGAAACGTTTAAAAGAAAAAATTCAAACTAATTTTCGAACGGAGACTTCCCGTGTCAAAGATTAAAAAAATAAATTGGCACTTCATTTCCTTTGCAGGTTTTTTTATAAAAAAGTGAGGGAGACAACTTACATTTCAAATGAGATTCTACAACGAAGTTTCTTTCACTAAAAGGCAAAAGAAAGTGTTTGGAGTAGATTTTACTACATATAATTTAGGGAATTCAGTTTATGGTCGAATAACGACGGTTTAAACGTCTAAGTCTTACGATATGTATGAACATGTGATGTTAATTTCACAACGCTAAACCTGAAGACTGTGCCTCTATGTCCGCTCGACAACCTCCGTGGTGCAGTTGGTTAAAAGCCGGCTGTAAACGAGAGGCCGCGGATCAAATCTCCGCACCGAGATAAATATTTGTGTTTTTTACTAGAATTTAGTTCGGGTCTAGGTGCTGAGAGCTAAAAATATTTCAGAATTTCTGATACCCACGACGCAAGATTTGTATCATAGGGATCAAGACTTTGTGACTATTGATGTGTTTATTATATAACATACGCTGCATACATTACATTATGTACATATTATGAGCCTCCTAGAACCAGTTAATTCAGTACCTAATATGTTACATACCACTTTATTTACTGTAATAATATCTGAGCAGCTCTAAAACCTTTATTACACAAGTAAATGCCTCATAAATATGTAAATTCGATAAATAATGTTTACAGCTTTCAATAACATCTGAACTGAAATATATAAACTTGTAGACGAACAAGTCTGGCGAAAATTCCTTTGAGTGTACCTTTGAAAAGATTAGTTCGTTAACTAATTTCTACAAAGGTGCGAGTTTTAATTGATTTTCATGAGATCTAGACTGTTTTAGACAAATAATTATTTATGTATGACATATTAATTTTTATGATGTTGAAATACGTAATTGAATTGGACAGACAAATACTCGTATATACTTAAAAAGAGAGGAACAGAGGAGGAGTTTAGGTAATACATACATTGTAGTTTCCTAATATATTCAGATTTTCATAATTGTGAAGTTATGCTGTCGCCAGCTTAAGAGTACTGTACAAATAAGCCGGATTGAGGTAATTACGACTATCCAATAGAAATTCAACGTTAAATAGCTGTTTTGATATCTCATTTCGTTTGCTGTTTAAGATTTCCTCAGAACTGATATCATTAACTCCCCCATTTACTGTTTAGCCACTTTTCATCATCCTTTTTCGAGGAACAACATAATATGATTTTTAATTTCTTGTTCATTATCAACGGTGATCATGTTTCGCTATCCAGTGAGTGACTTGCTAATTAGTAGTGACACGCAAATTTAAAAAATCGCATAGAATATATAAAATTTTAGATATAACAGTCTAAACAAGCATTTCTGCACCCTGAATAATTGCTAATTCATCATTGATCCTTAAAAATTTCGGCATGGTATTAGGCCGCGCATATATAGTAATTATTAATTAGAAAACTGCTAATTACCATAATCCTCTATAAAACAAAAACAATAACTAGTAAATTAATGAGTTGTTAAATAAAGAAATAACACTAATAAATGAAGATATCCGAGTAGATCTAGATAATAAAATCGTAATTGATTTATACTGTTCCCAGAGATATTAATTGAACAAGTGCTTAAGAAACACTCCAATATCTCCGTGAAACTTTGTAAAACGAATGAAATGTACAATTTTAACATAAAATACTTTGGACGAGTAAAATTTTGATGGACGTATAAAATTTAAATTGCCGAGATCGTTGTTAGAAACGATACTGCTTTATAAAGAACATTTATAAATATTTAAGCGACTTTGTCGTCAGCCCGTGTCTATTAAATATTACTGCTGGTAGAACAATGAATCTCGGAGTTATCGCTTGTGATTACGAGATCTGCCGGAATCACTCAGCCTGTTTAGGACTCAAAAGCCCGAAATTGATACTGGCTGTTGTAAACACTGTTTTAATCACTGGTGTTTTGTTCCTTTGTTGATGTTTCATTGTAATTTGTTCGTAATTTTTTTTATTTACAACAAATAGTATGTTAAAGTAAAATAGTAAAAAGAGCGTGGTGGCCTGTTGGTAAACGGACTAGACGCGACTGCCAACATGTTCACGGTGGTCGCGGGTTCGAATCCCAGGGCACACCTCTGACTTTTCGGAGTCATGTGTGTATTGATAATCAATCACCACGCACTAAAACGGTGAAGGAAAACATCGTGAGGAAACCTGCGTACCATAGTATCAGTAGATTTAGCGGAATCTTTTCTAAAGGAAAATGTTCCTGGAAATATGCCTCAGTTTAACTTTCAAAAGGTAATCATTTGTCAAATAATAAAGGCTTTCAAGCAAATTAAAATAAAAACTACGGAAGATATATGGGGACTATCTGTTAAAGCTATAGAAGCTATTATTGTTAACATTGCACCGTTATTAGCTACTATTTTTAATTCCTGCCTAAGTGACGGTATCTTTCCCGACTTAATGAAAATTAGTAAAGTTGTACCCATTTTTAAGTCAGGATGTTCGAACAATCCGTCGAATTATAGACCCATTTCTATACTACCGGCTCTTAGCAAAATCTTCGAAAAGCTTTTGCTTAATCAAATGCAAGCACATTTTGATGAAAATAAGTTAATACATAGGAATCAATTTGGTTTCACAAAGGGTCGCTCAACTCAAGATGCCGGGATATCACTAATCACGTCGGTTTTAGAAGCCTGGGAGGCATCTCAAGATGCTCTAGGAGTTTTTTGTGATCTCTCCAAGGCTTTCGACTGTGTTGACCACCAAACACTTATTATGAAGCTAAGGTACTACGGAATCAGTGATACGTCACTGGATCTCGTAATGTCTTACTTGTCGGGTCGTGAACAAAAGGTTTCTTTGGACGGGCTCACTTCGGTAGGATCAAAAGTTAAAATTGGGGTTCCGCAGGGTTCCATTCTGGGCCCCTTTTTATTCCTAGTCTACATAAATGATCTTCCTTGCATGGTTCAGAAGTGGTCAGACATAGTTTTATTCGCTGACGACACCTCTATAATATTTAAAGTTAATCGGAAAGACGATAATCTAGATACACCTAACAATATTCTTAATTTAATTTCGGATTGGTTTTCTGCTAATAATTTACTATTAAATGCTAGTAAGACTAAATGCGTCCGTTTTGCTTTACCGAACGTGGCAAGCGTAAACACGCGTATCGAATTAAATGCGGAAATTCTAAATTTAGCTAATTCCACAATTTTTTTAGGTATCACTCTAGATAAAAAATTACAATGGGGTCCACAAATTGAGAGATTATCAGCTAAACTTAGCAGCGCAGCGTTCGCGGTCCGTAAAATAAGACAACTAACTGACGTTGCAACGGCTAGATTGGTATATTTTGCTTATTTTTATAGTATAATGTCATACGGCATTATTTTATGGGGATCAGCGGCTGATATCGAATCCATATTCATCTTACAAAAAAGAGCAGTCCGTGCTATTTATAATCTAGGGAGCCGCGATTCTTTGCGATCTGTTTTTAAGGAAAGCAATATACTAACCGTGTCATCTGAATACATCTTTCAGAATATAATGCACGTTCATAAAAATATTAACAAGTTTTATAAGGTCCGTGACACCCACACTATTAATACGCGGAATAAAAATAAACTTGCAATACCCTCGTTTAGACTAGAAAAGTCAAAAAAATCTTTCTTTGGTAGTTGTATTAAATTTTATAATAAACTTCCCAATAGGATAACGCAGCTACCGGATAAACTATTTAGGGCACATATTAAAAACAAACTTATGACTAGGGGTTATTATAATATTAAGGAATATATTGAGGATAAAAAAGCCTGGGATTAGGTGTTCTCTTGCACATTGCGACCTCCTGGGGCCCTGCACTATTCACTCATTACATCCCCTAATTTAAATAATTAAAAATTTTAAACTTAAAAATTGATCAATATACAATTAAATTAATCAATTAAATTATAACTAAATATATAATGATTAATTAATTCCAATTAAAATCATATGACGACCGATCGAGAAAACAAATAAAAATAATAATATGGCAAATCTTTGTAAGACAAGTCACAAATATTTATTTTAGTAAATTGACCAAAACCAAGCCCACTGAGTTTGACTCGCTGGATCTACTCAGAAATGGGTCGCGCCGCGTAGTATCCAGTAGTAAAGTAAAGCCCGCTGAATTTGTTCACCGGGTCTTCTCAGTCAGGGCCGCGTTGGATCCAGCAGTAAGCCTAAACATACGGGACGTTTCGGAAATACTTATGGTCGTTGTCTTAAATTGGACCCAAAACAAGCCCACTGAGTCTTATTCGCTGGATATACTCAGGATTGGGTCGCGTCGCGTAGTTCCAGTGGTAGTGTAAGCCCACTGAGTTTGTTTCGCCGGGTCTTCTCAGGAAGGGCCGCGTTGGATCCGGTGGTAACAATAAACCGCTACGCACCGTTGTAATAATATTCATGGTCCATTAATTAATTAATTTAATTTAATTTAATTTGACCAACGTACATATTGTATTTCTTTGAAAAATAAATTACCATAAAGTCATAACTAATACTTTAAATAAAATAAGAATAAAAAGGAAACAAATAAATAAAACTAATGCTAAATAAAAATAAAATTAATTATAATAAATAAATTACATAAATTAATTAATTAAACCAAGAAATTAAAATAAGTAATACTAAGTATAGGAAATATATTGTTTATAGAGATTAAGTTCTATGTGTATTGACTTGTCATAAGAGCTTTTAAATTGCCTACGTGACCAATAAATACATTTCATTTCATTTCAAATACATTTCATTTCATTTCATTTCATAGCGATTTATAAAAATTCTATGGTATGTAAGTCCACCAACCCGCACTAGGCCAGCGTGGTGGACTATATGGCCTAACCACTCTCAGTCGATTGTAGAGGAGACCCGTGCCCTGCAGTGGGACGTATATGGGCTGATACAGTATGTTAAAGATTATAATTTAAATATGATTGGGTAATACCAACATTTCCATGCACATTTATATGCATTCTGAAAGAAAATAAAGTTTAGTAGCGAAGAATTAATTGTCTTTATTTAAATATATTTTGTTAAATCTATGCATAACATAAAATTAATCCTTTAAAAACAAATTATTCATTGTGCTATTAAAGGCTCTATGAATAAATAAATAAATTAATTCATATAATTGCTTGATATTAATTACAAAACAAATAAACATGACATAAAAAAAAACAATTTATAAATAAAAATAAAATAAATAAAAAAAGGAAATACATAGTTCAGTTCGCGCTAGTTGGTACAGTATTAAATTAAGGAGAACAATTATTATAGCAGGCGGTAAATAACTATGTATCGTATTTGCGGCACCTTGTCTTATTGAATAACTACATTATTTAAAGCATGTGCGTAATTCTAATGAGATAGAGAAATAAATCTGTAATATTTGCAGAATTTTTCTTATAATTTAACAAATAATATTGTACCTAATTTCACGATGTACACAAAACAAAACAAAAAAAATCTTAAAGAATATGAACTATAGATTTATCAGCTCTTTCGCAAGTTATGAGCAACTGCTGCAAAAATACAACCTTCTAAACTTAAAACATAGACCCACTCAACTTGAAGCAATGTTACTCCACGATCTGTGCCACAATAAGTATGATTGTACATCATCAATAATCAATAAAATATGTTATAAAGTCCCTACTAGAACGCGCTGCCGTACCCTTTGTCAATTATTCGCTCTAACTCGTTGTCGTACTAACTCCGGCAAACGTTCTCCTATTTTTAGAATAATGCACTCTTACAATTTTAATTTTAATGATTTATACATAATGGCCACTTCTGCTTTTTCATTTAAAAGAAAACTATTGAAAATATTGTCTGATACCTAAATGAATAAATAACTAATGAGCAAATGTAGACTATGATTTTATTTATTTATTTATTTAATCTTTATTGTACACATACAAAAGAACATAACAATATAAAGAAATAACATCTATAAAAAGTACAAAAGGCGGTCTTATCGCTAATAAGCGATCTCTACCAGACAACCTTTGGATGGATATAAAAGGAAGGAAAAAGAAAGGGCAGTGTAAAACAAAGATAAGTTAAGCTCCAATAGATATAAATTATAAAATAGATAATCATAAAAAATATATATACATATAAATGACATAATAAATACACATACGTCATATAATATATACATATATACATACATACAATTTTAAATAATTACATAAACATCTATAATAATTTATAATTATACTACAAATTAAAAAAAAAATATCCGAAAAGAGGAAATAATACCATGCTTTATCTGTTTAGAGAGAAAGGTAGTGTGCTTTCACCAGCTTTTTGAAAGATGACAAGGTTTGTGCCCGTCGAACCACAACAGGAAGCGCGTTCCATAATCGGACAGCTTCAACAGCAAACGATTTATCAGTAAATAAATAAATAATAATGTCGTTGTGTGTACGGGCATTCTCAGTTTAAGGTTCTCTGACGACCTCAGGGACCTCGAATGTGAGTCATGGAGAAAAGTGAAACGTTCTTTAAGAGAAGATGGGGTGAGAGGATTAAACAAAATATTATAAAGGAGTGAGAGAACGTGAGTATTCCGACGAAGGCGTATAGGTAACCACTTGAGCTTAGCACGAAACTCAGATACATGATCATATTTGCGTAGTCCAAATATGAATCTAATACAGAAATTTTGAAGTCGCTCAAGTTTATTAAGTTGGTCTTCGGTGAGATCAAGATAGCTGACATCCGCATAATCAAGGATGGGAAGAAGGAGAGTTTGCGCAAGTGAAATTTTCGTGGCAATGGGTAAAACATTGTGTAACCGTCGCAAGAACCTTGCTGAGGCAAACAGCTTGCGACTTAACTCTCGAAGCTGAGGACCCCAGGTGAACGACTGATCGAAGTGTGGACCAAGATTTCTTACAGTGTTACTGTATGGAACAGTTATTGCATCGCAAGAAACACTTGGTAATTGGGTGTGATCTAGTCTCGAAATCATTCTGGGGCTGCCAACAACAATGACCTGAGTCTTTTTAGGATTGACTTTTAAGCCATATGTCTTGCTCCACTCACAAATTTCATGGATGTCGAGATTTATAGTTGCAATTGCACTTACAATCTTATCTAAAGGTGCTCGAGCGTAAATTTGAAGATCATCTGCGTAGAGGTGATAGGAGGAGCGAAGATTATATGTAATGGAATTTATAAAAATTGCGAAGAGTAGAGGAGATAGCACGCCGCCCTGTGGTACGCCAGCAGTTACACTGCACCACGAGGATAAGTTATCCTCGACACTGATGCGCTGCCGGCGCCCGTACAGGTAACTATGAAACCAAGCAACAGCCGTTGGAGATATGTTAAGAGAACACAGTACGCTTAGTAGGATATCGAAGTCAACAGTATTGAAGGCATTGCTGAAGTCTAGCAGCGCTAAGACTGTCAGCATGCCCCCCTCCATACCAGACCTGATGCCATCCGCAATATGGGTCAGAGTGGTAGTTGTGCTATGTCCTGGACGAAACCCTGATTGGAAAGGATTTAAAAGGTTATGTTTGGTAAGGAAGTCATTTAATTGGGTATGGATTAGACGTTCAAGGACTTTGGATAGGAATGGAAGAATGGAAATGGGACGGAATTCGGAAAATATAGAAGCGTTGGGCTTTTTGGGAATGGGAATGATATTAGCTTCTTTCCAAGCACTGGGAAAGGTCTGTGTGGATATGGAAAAATTAAGGATATGGGAAATTATGGGAAGAATTTCGTCCAGGATGGGTAGAATCATATTGCGGCTGACATGGTCACTCCCCACTGCATTGGAGGAGATAAGAGATTTTACTTTATGTTAATAAAGTAGAAAGACGTATATCAATTTTGTTTTAATAATATATAGTAATACTTATCAGCTGCCAAATATACTAACTGGTATCTCGTACGAGTATAATGTTATGTTAAAAACCTCAACAACACAGACTAGTGGCTTCAACCATCAACTTAATGAATTTGAGAAGAATTGTAATGACTGTATTAGTTTTCGTTTCTGTTTAATGTAATTATTTTTTTTTTCTAATCATCTAGTTAATTTAATTTAATTTAGTATCTACCTATTTCTCTCTATTTTGTATATTTTATTTTTTAATGTGTGGTTAACGGTGTTGATGGCATGATTAGCATATGTAAGTACTTAAATAACTTATTCGTATCTCTTGTATTGTGTCATTGTTTGTTTACCTAAATAAAGAGAAAAAAAACCGTAGACGAAAATAAACCGTAAGTGAAACGAGTTGCCTATCCTTTCAGTAAACATTGCGTGAGCTTACATATGATACATGTTTTTATTGCAATTAATGGCGAGACCAGCTTGCCATTCGACTGATTGTAAGCGAACGCTCATGAACAGAAGCAAATCAAAAAACACCTTGAATTTAAAGCAATGCTTGGCATTCCACTGCGCTCGCCATCCTGAGACATAATATTATATTAAATCTCAATGCATCCAGAAGTTACTATGGCTACAATGTCCGTCAATCCGAAACACAACAGTGCATTTAAATTGCTGTTTGGCGGGAGAAATAGACATTGCGATACCTACCCAGGTGGCCTCTCACATATGAGAGACCTACCACCAGTAAATACATGTGGAAGAATTTGTATGTACAAGTGGTTTATTAGCATCGTTCATTATGTATGCAGTCTTTGTAAGTTAGGAGTGTTGTCGTAGGAAACCACGGGCAGAGGCGATGCATGCTTTTGACGTGTGGCCTAAGTTGTGCAACCGTTGCTGTTACAAATTTTGTCCAAAGACAAGAATTATATTTTTATGCTGGTGCCATTATGCGTAATAGCATTGAGAAAGAGGCATATTAGCAGACCGGCATAATTTTATCGAATGTCTTGAGACTGTCGTCGACATGTATTCGATACTCTGCCTGGACGGTATTTGCGTATACCATCAGGCCCAGTGTTGTCATTATGCCGGGCCAGTGTAAAAACTAGAAGGAATATTCGTCGTGAATGCAATTTGTGTGTCGTGTTATGTTTTCACCTGTTTTTATCTTCTTTGAATGAGTCCAAAATATTAAATAAACATATACGTATTGGGTTTGGGTCTGGGTGTTGGTGAGTCTGAAAAGTGTGTCGTGGTGTCTGATACCCACGACAAAAGACTCGATCTAAGTTTGGGGTCAGGACTTTGTATATGACTGTGGCTGTATTTATTATTATTATTTATTAATAAGAAGACACTAATCATGTGTCGTGGGTATTAAAAACTACGAGAAAATTTTCAGTTCCACTCACACAAACCTGTCACAAACACATGTTGACTGCACACATTTATCTCAGTGTGGGGATTGTAACCACTGCTAATCATGTCAAGGCCAGCTAGACAATCTAACCAATGTCTCGAAGGCAGTTAAAACACGAATTTCCAAGCAATTCGTACTCTATCACCGTTATCTTACACCACACACACACATTATGCGTTAATCAAACCGTGACCCGGTTCAGAATTAGTGAGAAACACCCGGGGCAGCCGCATTTACATGTTTATCGTTAGCCCACGGGACTCTACCAAGCGCGCTTCGCTCTACCATCTTTCCCGCGGGCGAAATGTCTGACAATCCGCAGGGACTCTGCGTTTTGTGATATTCGAACGTATTAGCCGACTCTATCTAAGAGTTTGGGATATCTTTTAAGGAAATGCTTTATGGTGACCCAGATGTTTTATGATATTTTATTACATGTAATATGATGATTCAAACCATAAATTAAGATTTCTTTTGTACACTGTATTAGAATTATAAATATGTGTATATTTTCCAATGAAAATTGATCTGTGAATTTGGTCACTCAGTATCATAACAATGTTGCAATGTTTTTTTATGTTTTAATTTTATTTTTTTACGACTTTTTTGCACCGTACTTTTAAAATACTTTCTTATAGTATGCTTATTATTTCTATCAGTATAGTTAAAATGAAATTTATTTTAATATAAAGGTGCCAGGAAGTAATAAAATAAAAAATTTGCAGCGTTGAAGAACACTTGACGAATAATAAACAAGATTTCTTTCTTTCCACCTTCAAAGAGCCGTGGAGGTTGTTTTTTTTAATAGTTTATTAATTATTCTTGGTATATTTTTATTAGTTCCCAGTGATTGGCACGTAGTTATGGAAAAATACTTGTTTTAGTATTGGCTTTCTTGGAGACTATAAAATGAATCATATGAGTATCCCTTACCTCTTTACACTTATATACTAATCTGGCCAGCAGCATTATGTATAAATTGTATGGCCAAGTCGATCTATTTATTTAAAACGTAAATAATTTTTAATATTGATATGATAATAACTTACGTAATAACTAATCAGAGGGGTCCCTTAAGCAAGGAATAAATAAATTAATCGACTTGATATTATATGCATCTCACAACTTTTTGCGGTAGAAAAACTGAGCTGCGAGACTTGGAATTTTTTTACAGGATGTTTTTGATGGGTTAATATTATATTAGCAATACGCACTAGCTTATCGTGGTGGACTATATGGCCTAACCACTCTCAATTTTACTCTCGATTGTAGATGAGGCCCGTGCTCTGCGGTGAGATGTATATGGGCTGATACAATTACTCATATCAGATTTATAAATTAACAACCTACATCATAAAAATTCCATATTTGCTTAATTTTAAGTTATTTTATATAAGTATTTTTAGAGAGTTTAGGTAATGGTATGCCACGCTGTCAAATTTCAATGTAATTCAATCAATATCGAACAATTCAGACTTCTTAACACCTAAGAACTGTAAACAGGATTACACTCAACCAGTTTGAAGAGACCTTCTCATAAATCAAAATACAAATAACCCAGAGTTCTAAAAACATTGGTCAATGAACAAAGTACTGCTCTAACTAGGCGCAAACTTGAAATTAAATTTCAGTTCACAATCCGAGACGTGTCACATTTAGATTTGGTTCATTTGTGAATCTGAAACTCTTGTTACGTATTACTTCGGATGTCTTGAGTAGTTAAAAGCAGCTCGGTATTCAGGTCAGTAGGTGGGGCGCAAATACCTACGTTACGTAAGGCATGTGAGAGCTCCGTTAAGAATGCGGCAAAAATATTTTTACTTGATAGTGTACGTTTAAATTTCACATACATATCTTCACGTCTTGTGCAGGCAGTGTCTATTGAATTGAATTTTAAACGACATATCACTTGGATTGAAGTTCGGTTTTCAAGGAGACGCTGTCGCCGATGTTAACTAACTATCAAAAGACTTTATATCTAATGTTTCACGCTGACGAGCGCGCTGTAGTTCCATGAGATGCAAAATTAAAATACCAATAACCACTGTCCATTATGTAGCTTTTGGTGTCCCAGACTATAAGTAAAGGAAACTTTGCATTCTGTTATAAACTTACACTATAAACTGGAGATGTTAAATAAACAACGTGTTATTATTCCTCAACATAATAAACAGGACTTGGTGGGTCGTACCCCCAATTCAATTTACCCGAGCCTGTCTCAAACATTAGATTTTGAATACGTTAACGACTCACTGGAATATGCCTGAAACAATGTCTTTGAAATAGGCGAGGGAAGACAATATATTGAAATTCGTGTAACTCTCTTAGAGGGAGGCTCATACGAAAGTACTTTCGAGGTGGGGTAACGTAAAATATACTCAGAAACAAATACAGTTGCGAGCAAAATAATCGGCCCACAGGTTTCAGCACTTTATAAATTACAGAATAAAAGATTGATGTACAGGGACTAATTACATAAAATAAGACCGAATTCCTACTTAAGGGCGTGATCGATTGTTAGTGACGGAGCGGAGGTGCCCGCGACAATACTGGACACGTGTTCGACTACCAGACCAGTGTGTATTGATAGTCAATTATCACTTATTTATTTTATTTATCTGGGGGCGCGGCCGAGCCCCCTCCAAGTCGAGCTATAGGCCGTAACATCCTTTTCTCGAAGCAATTCAGACCATTTTCAACCCCCTATAACTTAGTTGTGGCTAAAGCATGAAGCTTGAATTTTCAGTTACTAAGCAGGCATTGTGTAAACACGGTATATTTAAAATTTCATTCAATTTTAACCAGTAGTTTAAGAATTATAACTTATCAAACTTTCGTAATTTTGTCACTCACTGACTGACTGACCGATCATCAAAAGTCGAAGGCACTTCTAGCAGACATAGAACCTTCAAATTTAGAATATCATTAGTGTTTAGTGTCTAAAGTAAGGAAAAATTCAAACATTTCATAATATGTGTCTAGTTTTCTAGATAGACCAACTGCGTGAATAACTTTGTAATCCCATATAAATGTATAGGATTACAAAGTTACATTTGCAGTTAATAAATCATTGTACCCGTATATAATGGAATAATAGTTGTAGATAGATATCTATATACATGAGGCATAACAGAAGGGGATATAGAGAGGGAAATGGTGTATTCAGCCCCTGAAACTGTACAACATTCCTCTAGAAAAACATGACGAAGAAAAACTTGCAAATAAATAGATTAAATAACTCGAAAATATCAATTACAATGAAAGAAAGAACATTAATAATCAAATCCGCTATATTTGTGATAAATTGATACCTACAAAAATAAGAAAAATCCATAAGACAGAGGCTTTAAGAAAAATCGTTAGTGATATTCTAGAAGTAAGAAGTACTGAAAAGGAAAAAAGTAGGACTCTATAAAAAGACGTGAGATCCCATCAAAAACATCCTGTAAAAAAAATCCAAGTCTCGCAGCTCAGGTTTTCTACCGCAAAAAGTTGTGAGATGCATGTAATACCAAGTCGATTAATTTATTTAGTCCTTAAGGGACCTTCTATATAAAGTTATTACGTTAGTTATTACCATATCAATATTAAAAATTATTTACGTTTTAAATAAATAGATCGACTTGGCCAGCAGCATTATGTGTTAATTGTAAACATTATGTTTTCATGCGATGGCCAAGTCGATCCATTTATTTAAAACGTAAAGAATTTTTAATATTGATATGGTAATAACTAACGTAATATCTTTATATAGAAGGTCCCTTAAGGACTAAATAAATTAATCGACTTGGTATTACATGCATCTCACAACTTTTTGCGGTAGAAAACCTGAGCTGCGAGACTTGGAATTTTTTTACAGGATGTTTTTGATGGGATAGAATATTTATTGAACACCACATACAATTTGACACAAAATACATAAATAAGACCACTCATTTAAATAAAAGTAACAACTGGCGGTCTTATCGCTTTTCGCGATTTTTATGTTTTCTTCTGTGAAATCGATGGAAGATACTCGGAACTTTTTGTGCCAATTAACGCTAATCAAAAAGTAACGAATCAATGGCTTACTTGAATATGGTGAACGAAGCCTTAAGAAACAAGAATTACGGGAAGAATCAAAATTACTGCTCGCAAGTGTACAATAGCAGAATTTCTTGAAATCTCTTAATGAGACTTTACTCGAAAATATAAACACTTTATTTTTAAGCTTATTCTGTTAGACGTACTCGTAAACATGTTTCGGCTGGAACATATTTTTGTCTTAGAAATTGAAGTTATTTAACTGTGTCTAGATTCAATCTAAAGGCATTCGATATCCCTTCACTCAGCCATATTAAATATAACGTAAACATGTTCGTATTTTAAATGTTATAACAAATTTGGGGGCACGGCAGTGCCCCCTCCAAGTCAAGCTAAAAAATAGTCATACTCAAATTAGTGATTTCCTTTCTAAAAATAATCTCTTGAACCCTCTCCAATCGGGGTTTCGTCCTGGGCACAGCACCACCACCACGCTGACTCATATTACGGACGGCATCAGATCGGGTATGGAGGAAGGCAAGCTGACTGTCTTAGCATTGCTGGACTTCAGCAACGCTTTTAATACAATTGACTTTGATATATTGCTTTGTATGTTACGTTCTCTTAACATATCTCCAACAGCAGTTGAATGGTTTCGTAGTTACCTGTATGGACGCCGGCAACGCATTTGTGTCGAGGATTGTTATTCCTCGTGGTGCTCCTTATCTGCTGGCGTTCCACAGGGCGGCGTGCTATCTCCTCTACTCTTTGCTGTCTTTATAAATTCCATATCTATTCAACTTCGCTCCTCCTACCACCTCTACGCAGATGATTTACAAATTTATACTCAGGCATCTTTGGGTAATATGAATGATGCGATTGCTATAATTAATAGTGACATCCAGCACATTTGTGAATGGAGCAAGACCCATGGACTGAAAGTCAATCCATTGAAAACACAGGTGATAGTTATCGGCAGCCCCAGAATGACTTTAAAACTAGACAGAGACAAACTACCACCTATCTCCTGTGATGGTACTACCGTCACATATAGTGATAAAGTCAGGAACCTTGGACTATATCTGGACAAGTCCTTCACCTGGGGACCGCAACTCCAAGAACTAAGTCGTAAGTTGTTCGCCTCAGCTAGGTCCTTGCGAAGATTACACAATCTTTTACCTGTTGCTACGAAGATTTCATTAGCGCAAACCCTCCTTCTCCCTATCCTTGATTATGCCGATGTCAGCTATCCTGATCTCACCGAGGACCAACTAAATAAACTTGAGCGCCTTCAAAACTTTATTATTAGATTCATATTTGGATTACGCAAATATGATCATGTTTCTGAGTTTCGTACTAAGCTCAAGTGGTTGCCCATACGGCTTCGTCGGAATGCTCATATTCTTTCTCTTCTTTACAATATATTGTTTAATCCTGTCACCCCATCTTATCTCAAAGATCGTTTTGTATTTCTCGATGACTCCCATTCAAGATCCCTAAGGTCGTCAGAGAGACTGGAATTAAGAATGCCTGTGCACTCCACTAATTTTATGGACGGGTCGTTCACCGTCAAAGCTGTCCGATTGTGGAACGCCCTACCAGTTGTGGTAAGACGGGCGAGGTCACTATCATCGTTTAAAAAAATGGTCAAAGATCACTACCTGTCTCCTACATTTACACATTGATGTGGATAACTTTCCTGTTTGTATGTACTGATACTCTTATATTATATATAAATATGTATTTATTTATGTATGTAGTATTAGTTATATATATGCATGTATTGATGTATATATATATATATATATATATATATATATATATTATTATTTAGTAATTATTTGTTGTTCTTATATATTTTTTTCCGTCTTAACTCCTATTCTTTACACTTTACGACTGCCCTCTAATTATCCTTTTATCAAATCCATCCCATGGTTGTCTGTAAGACATTGCCTTTGAGCGATAAGACCGCCAATTTTACTTTTATGATTGTAATTTTCATTTTATTTGTATTGTTTTTTGTGCAATAAAGTGTATAAATAAGAAATAAATAATAATAAAAAGCGGCACAGCCGTACTATCCTTTTCTCGAAGCAATTTAGACCATTTTCAACCCCCCATAACTTCGTTGTGGTTAAAGCAAGAAGCCTGAATTTTCAGTTACTAATTAGGCATTGTGTAAACACGGTATATTTAAAATTTCATTCAATTTCAACCAGTAGTATAAGAATTATAACTTGTCAAACTTTCGCAATTTTGTCACTCACTGACTGACTGACCGATCATCAAAAGTCTAAGGCACCTCTAGCAGCCACAGAACCTTCAAATTTAGAATATAATTAGTGTTTAGTGTCTAAAGTAAGGAAAAATTCAAACATTTCATAATTTCTGTCTAGTTTTCTAGATACACCAACTGCGTGAATAACTTTGTAATCTCATATAAATGTATAGGATTACAAAGATACATTTGCAGTTAATGATTCGTTGTACCCGTATATAATGGAATAATAGTTGTAGATTGGTATCTATATATATTATATATGAGGCATAACAGGAGGGGGGTATAAAGAGGGAAAGGGTGTATTCAGCCCATTAAACTGTACAACATTCCTCTAGAAAAACATGACAAAGATAACCTTGCAAATAAATAGACTAAATAGCTCGAAAACAATCACCATGAAAGATAGAACACTAATAATCAAATCCGCTATATTTGTGATAAATTGATACCTACAAAAATAAGAAAAAACCATAAGAGAGAGGGAAAAATCATTATATATATTCTAGAAATAAAAAGTACCGAAAAGGAATAAAGTAGGACTCTACAAAAAGACTTGAGATCCCATCAAAAACATCCTGTAAAAAGATACCAAGTCTCGCAGCTCAGTTTATCTACCGCAAAAAGTTGTGAGATCCATGTAATACCAAGTCGATTAATTTATTTAGTCCTTGATTAAGGGAAGTTCTGTATAAAGTTATTAAGTAAGTTATTATCATATCAATATTAAAAATTCTTCACGTTTTAAATAAAGAGATCGACATGGCCAGTAGCATTATGCATAAATTGTACGATACATTATGTTTTCATGCGATGGCCAAGTCGATCTATTTATTTACAACGTTAAGAGTTTTTAATATTGATATGATAATAACTTACTTAATAACTTTATACAGAACGTCCCTTAATCAAGGACTAAATAAATTAATCGACTTGGTATTACATGGATCTCACAACTTTTTGCGGTAGATAAACTGAGCTGCGAGACTTGGAATCTTTTTACAGGATGTTTTTGATGGGATTATTATTGACCTGCTCTGATTTAAACCATTTGTAACTTTTGTAATTATCACCACATTGTAAACTGGTTTTGAAAAGAGCAACACTAGAATTTCTTGCCCGTTCTTCTCTAGTGAAAACCGCTTTCCGAACCGGGTGGTAGATAAAAAAATTACTGAATCAAAATGATGTAGAACATCTTAATGGTTTCAATAAATTATTTTCATTATAACAATGAATCTGGGGGCGCGGCCGAGCCCCCTCCAAGTCGAGCTAAAAAGTGGCATGGCCGTAACATCCTTTTCTCGAAGCAATTCAGACCATTTTCAACCCCCTATAACTTCGTTGTGGCTAAAGCATAAAGCCTGAATTTTCAGTTACTAATTAGGCATTGTGTAAACACTGGTATATTTAAAATTTCATTCAATTTGAACCAGTAGTTTAAGAATTATAACTTATCAAACTTTCGTCATTTTGTCACTCACTGACTGACTGACCGATCATCAAAAGTCGAAGGCACTTCTAGCAGACATAGAACCTTCAAATTTAGAATATAATTAGTGTTTAGTGTCTAAAGTAAGGGAAAATTCAAACATTTGATAATTTGTGTATAGTTTTCTAGATAGACCAACTGCGTGAATAAATTTGTAATCCCATATAAATGTATAGGATTACAAAGTTACATTTGCAGTTAATGAATCATTGTACCCGTATATAATGGAATAATAGTTGTAGATAGATATCTATATATATGAGGCATAACAGGAGGGGATATAGAGAGGGAAATGGTGTATTCAGCCCATGAAACTGTACAACATTCCTCTAGAAAAACATGACGAAGAAAAACTTGCAAAAAAAAGACTAAATAGCTCGAAAATATCAATTACAATGAAAGAAAGAACATTAATAATCAAATCCGCTATATTTGTGATAAATTGATACCTACAAAAATAAGAAAAATCCATAAGACAGAGGCTTTAAGAAAAATCGTTAGTGATATTCTAGAAGTAAGAAGTACTGAAAAGGAAAAAAGTAGGACTCTATAAAAAGACGTGAGATCCCATCAAAAACATCCTGTAAAAAAAATCCAAGTCTCGCAGCTCAGGTTTTCTACCGCAAAAAGTTGTGAGATGCATGTAATACCAAGTCGATTAATTTATTTAGTCCTTAAGGGACCTTCTATATAAAGTTATTACGTTAGTTATTACCATATCAATATTAAAAATTCTTTACGTTTTAAATAAATAGATCGACTTGGCCAGCAGCATTATGTATAAATTGTACGATACATTATGTTTTCATGATATATAACTATAAAACAGTATCTGTGGATTAGTTGAGACACTGAAAGTGAGAGCGGCGGGTTCAATACCTAGTGAGACTAATGTTTGTAGACCCCAGAAATATTTGTATTGATGTAATTGTGAGACCGAAAAAAAACACGTACTTTATGGTACTCGCGTCAGGTGTGTGACTGTTGGGGATATTTATACATAAACTCACATATTTTTCCCAGAAGTGATAGACAGTATTTTTACCTTCTTTGTTCTAGTGCGATGTGATAGGAAACGAGCCTATTGCCTGACGGGCAAAAATGCCAGGCTGATAATGAATAGAAAAATCAAATAGCACTTTGTCTGCCCCTGGATTCGAATCCGAGACCTCAGCGGCATAAGAGGACAGCCTCCGTGGCGCAGACGGTTAGACGCTGCCTGTGAAACGAGAGGCCGCGCGATCGATCCCGCATCGAGAGAAATGTTTGCGCGGCCCACAAATATTTATTTCGGGTCTGGGTGTTTGTGAGACCGAAAAGTCTCTCATAGTTCCTGATACCCACGATACAAGACTCGATCTTAGTGTGGGGTCAGGACTATGTATGTGACTGTTGGGTGTTATTTACTATTTGTTTATTTATAGTCGTACTGGAGTACCACTAGGGCATCGAGACAGTTTCATTGCATTTATTCATATTATATCCTACTTCTACGAGTATAGTTTAGAAAACTAAAATTGTATATCTTCAATGCAGTAGGGTCAAAATCAGCCTAGCTAAGCCGATGTGCGATTACAATGTTCAAAGTAGAGTGGTTATGACATTATAACTATCAAACATTTTGATAAATTAATCCTGTACCATCGGTATTGTAGCAAATGCTCTTAGGAATTATTCAATTCGAGCCCCTCCTCTCCTTTTCTAAACAGAACCCCGCGTGCTGGCTTGCGAAGCCATAGTTTTTATATCCAAACCTTCTCGACGCTAACCAAAAGGTTCGGTAATTATTTTTTTGTGTCAAATCGTTAGGTTGTGGAGTAGTTTGCCGTGACACGTGCCCCTTCCTGTAATCCTGGGTCTTTCCACCGTAGTGTGTGGAAACATCCCAACAAGCCAGTATAATTGTATCGAATGACATGGGACCGCCGTCTGATGCCTTTCTATACTTTGAATGGCATTTACGCTTACCATGAGATACGCTATTCGCTAGATTGAAAAGCCTGTTTGCATCGTAGAAGAACGACACTATACATCATATATACCTTGGGCTACAGTAAGAATGGGCCGGCTCTACCAGGTACCATTATCTCACGGAAAATCGACGCGAAGCTGTCGTTCTTGGTTTGTTAATCTCGGTCTTATAAGACATATTTCCATATTTTTTATTGATACTCTAAATTGAATATTGCAGTTGCAATAAAAAATCCTTTTTCGATTCCAATACCTTATAATTTTATTTACAGGCTATGTCAACAAAAGGGGACAAGGCAGGGTAATAAAATAAACAAGATAATATACTTCTATACAATAAAAAAATACCTCGGTACTTCCAATTTTTATATCCATACATAGTAAAATAAGAACATATGTGGCTCGGTTGCTCTTTGAAACTCTCAGATCGAATTGCATGAGATTTGTACACGTATACATCCCGATGCCGACTGAAACGAACATCCGACATTCATATTAAAATACGCTATTAATATTAAAATCTACTTTATATTTATTAAGTGTACGTATGCTCTGATTTCCAGTAGTGCTTTGCTTTGGGTTTTAGAGAGAATCTGTTCGTAAGAATAGTTGAAGTGTAATTATAATGAAAACATAACATAAGTGTAGTGAGATCTTATCATTTTCAAACTAAATAATCAAACGAGTAAGAGCTTTGTTGTTGCGTTTCGTTTGGAGAGATTTCCCGAGAGCTTTTCACTGTTTGTAGTATATTTGAATCTGCTAGAAGCGACCACTGCAATGGTAAAACCTGCCTTAGAACATTTCTGATTTAACGCGTGCATATAAGTGCGTGGTGGCCTGTTGGTATACGGACTAGACGCGACTGCCAACATGTTCACAGTGGTTGCGGGTTCGAATCCCAGGGCACACCTCTGACTTTTCGGAGTCATGTGTGTATTGATAGTCAATCACCACGCACTAAAACGGTGAAGGAAAACATCGTGAGGAAACCTGCATACCATAGCGATTTATAAAAATTCTATGGTATGTAAGTCCACCAACCCGCACTAGGCCAGCGTGGTGGACTATATGGCCTAACCACTCTCAATCGTACTTTCGATTGTAGAGGAGGCCCGTGCCCTGCAGTGGGACGCATATGGGCTGATACAGAATATACGGTTTCAAATAAAAAGTTGTACTTAATATTAGTAATGCTGTAATTTCTAGTTCAAATTAACATCACCACCTTGTTTTTTAAGCCCTAGCATGCTCTATATGTTTACTATTGCTAAATGCCCCAAACAAAATCGTATACAAAAAAAACTGACCATAGACACCCAAAATTGACTGCTCAGTTTATTCTTTAAATGGGTTCGTTAATAAGAAGCTCACTACTGCATACATTACACGAAATCGTATAAAAATATTAGGCGATAGGCGATGTGTGAACCACAATCGCAAATTGCAAAATTTAGCGTATTTATATAACTTGTGGAATGTTATTATCGACTTCACTTGCTATTTGTGATTTATGTTGCTATTTATAGTGTTAACCGGAAAATTGCCTAACTCTCTCTCTCTCACTCTTTTTTTTTTTTTTTTTTTTTATTGCAGTGAATGGCGAGACGAGCAAGCCGTTCGCCTGATGGTAAGCGATACGACCGCTCATAAACAGTAGAAACATTCCACTGCGCTCGCCATCCTGAGACATAAGATGTTAAGTCTCAATATGTCCAGTAGTTGCTCTGGCTACAATGTCCTTCAATCCGAAACACAACAGTGCATTTAAGCAGTGTTGTTTCACGGGAGAAATAGACATTGCGGTGGTACCTACCCAGATGGCCTCGCACATATGAGAGACCTACCACCAGTAGACCTAGACCACCTCTCTCTCTCTCTCTTTACCGATTCTATTTGAGTTATTTTTATATTCATTGTAATCAACTTGTGCCAGTATGAATAGTATTTAACTACATTTTTCTGCAAATTATTACTTCAATTCTCTTTGCTGTTTATTTTATATTTTTCGCTGGTGTACAGTAAAGCTTACAAATGAATAAATGAACAATTTTTACGCTGAAAAGAAATGTAAACCGGAAACAGAACAGTTTATCTGGACATAACTAGAAGAAGAAAATATAAATATTACAACTAAGTAATTTTGCAGCACACAAGTACAGATACAGGTAAAATCAATTCCCAAAACGGAGTCTAGACTAGGTACAGTTTGTGGCCTCAAACGTAACGCTAATGGTCTATTACAGTCGCGCGCAGTTTCATTTATCATTTACAAGAGCCATATTGTCTCTGTCAAGTTGATAGACCGTTTAGTTCAAGTTACTATTTTTTTCGTTCATGGTTAGTTTATTTGTATTACAGAAGTGGGTTTGTATTGTTTTATTTTAGTATTTGTATGTCCCATTGTTACTTCAGTCATTTAAGATGATCTTTACTTAATATACACACAGCTAGCTGCTACGAGTCGGAAGATGTTTGCGTCAGCTGCAACTCTGAAGCGACTTCGAAATTTCCTACCCATTGCCACCAAAATTTCGCTCGCACAATCTCTACTTCTTTCTGTGCTAGATTACGCAGACGTCTGCTATCTTGACCTAACCCAAGTTCAACTTGATAAACTTGAGCGGCTCCAAAACTTTTGTATACGGTTTATATTTGGTTTGCGCAAATATGACCACATATCTGCATTTCGCTCTAAGCTCAAGTGGCTCCCTATTCGCCTTCGCCGGAATACTCATATTCTTTGTCTTCTTTTTAACATTTTATTTAACCCTAGTTCTCCCCATTATCTTAAAGAACGTTTTGATTACCTTCATTGCTCTCATTCTCGTGCCTTAAGATCGTCAGAGAATCTGAAATTAAAGACTCCTAAACACGGCAGTGTTTTCTTTGACGGATCTTTTACCGTTCAGACTGTTCGCTTGTAGAACGCTCTGCCATTGACAATTTGACAGGCGCCTTCGCTGAACGTCTTCAAAAATAAATTAAAAAATCATTTTCTTTCCAAATTATCTCATACATAGTTCCTAGTCTGGGTTTTATTTTATCGATCTTGTCTTATATAACATGCTATAACGTATGTATTAGTTTAATATTTGTATTATATATGTGTATGTATTTATATGCTTTGTTTTTTTATATATATATATATATATATATATATATATATATATATTCCTACTCCTAATCATTATTGTTACTATGTCACGCACACACAATAAACACCCACTGTTATTTTTTCTTTAATGTCCTATTCTATTGCTATATGGTTGTCTGGAAGAGATCGCTATTAGCGATAAGACCGCCAGTTGTTCACTATTTGTAAGTTTTTCTATTATTTTTTTTTTTTGTTATTTTATGTTATGTGGTGTTCAATAAAGTGTTGCGTATCTGTATAATCTATCTCCAAGAAATATAGAAACGTGTTAAAAGTGATCTACATTCGGCGTTTTTCAAAAACGTTTACCTAAAATATATTAATAAAATGACTCACACGTAAATGTAAAAAAACTGATCTTTTAGCTCCATAGATTATTTTTAGTAAATAAGTACTAAATTACTTTACACATTGAAAATAAATTCCAAATCTAAAGAAAACACGATCTATTGCTTAATAGAATTGGTACATTTTCTTGAGAATTATTAAGTCTTATCTCTTCGGAAGTGGCACCAGATAGAACCGATTCCGTGAAATTACATGCGAGGAAAATATACTTAGTTTAAAACCAAATACTCGTAAGTTCTTAGTTTCAATTCTACTAAAAGTCAAACTTACCTCTTGACTATTTTAGTAAAATAAAATCCCATCAAAAACATCCTGTAAAAAAATTCCAAGTCTCGCAGCTCAGGTTTTCTACCGCAAAAAGTTGTGAGATGCATGTAATACCAAGTCGGTTAATTTAAATAAATTAACCGACTTGGTATTAAACTTGGTAAAGAAAGTCCCTTAAGGACTAAATAGTTAACTTGGTAAAGAAAGTCCCTTAAGGACTAAATAGTCCTTAAGGGACTTTCTTTATAAAGTTATTACGTTAGTTATTACCATATCAATATTAAAAATTCTTTGCGTTTTAAATAAATGGATCGACTTGGCCATCGCATGAAAACATAATGTTTCGTACAATTTATACATAATGCTGCTGGCCAAGTCGATCTATTTATTTAAAACGTAAAGAATTTTTAATATTGATATGGTAATAACTAACGTAATAACTTTATAAAGAAAGTCCCTTAAGGACTAAATAAATTAATCGACTTGGTATTACATGCATCTCACAACTTTTTGCGGTAGAAAACCTGAGCTGCGAGACTTGGAATTTTTTTACAGGATGTTTTTGATGGGATCTCACGTCTTTTTGTAGAGTCCTACTTTTTTCCTTTTCGGTACTTCTTACTTCTAGAATATCACTAACGATTTTTCTTAAAGCCTCTGCCTTATGGATTTTTCTTATTTTTGTAGGTATCATCATCATCATCATCATCATCATCATCAGCCTATTCGCGTCCACTGCTGGACATAGGCCTCTCCTATGGCACGCCACTGGGTTCGATCTTCAGCCCAACGTCTCCAACCGCTGCCAGCCATTTTTCGGATATCATCGCTCCACCTCGTTGGAGGGCGTCCTACACTACGCTTACCGAGGCGCGGTCTCCACTCGAGAACACGTCTACCCCAACGGTTGTCGGTTCTCCGACAAATGTGACCAGCCCACTGCCACTTCAACTTGCTGATACGCTGGGCTATGTCGGTCACCTTGGTTCTCTGTCGGATAATCTCATTCCTGATTCTATCCTTCAGGGAAACACCGAGCATAGCCCGCTCCATTGCTCGTTGAGCGACTTTGAATTGGTGAACCAGTCAAGTTGTAGGTATCAATTTATCACAAATATAGCGGATTTGATTATTAATGTTCTTTCTTTCATTGTAATTGATATTTTCGAGTTATTTAATCTATTTATTTGCAAGTTTTTCTTCGTCATGTTTTTCTAGAGGAATGTTGTACAGTTTCATGGGCTGAATGCACCATTTCCCTCTCTATATCCCTTCCTGTTATGCCTCATGTATATAGATATCTATCTACAACTATTATTCCATTATGTACGGGTACAATGATTCATTAACTGCAAATGTAACTTTGTAATCCTATACATTTATATGGGATTACAAAGTTATTCACGCAGTTGGTCTATCTAGAAAACTAGACACAAATTATGTAATGTTTGAATTTTCCCTTACTTTAGACACTAAACACTAATTATATTCTAAATTTGAAGGTTCTATGTCTGCTAGAAGTGCCTTAGACTTTTGATGATCGGTCAGTCAGTCAGTGAGTGACAAAATTACGAAAGTTTGACAAGTTATAATTCTTAAACTACTGGTTCAAATTAAATGAAATTTTAAATATACCGTGTTTACACAATAACCTGCCTGCTTAATAACCGAAAATTCAGTCTTCATGCTTTAGCCACAACGAAGTTATAGGGGGTTGAAAATGGTCTGAATTGCTTCGAGAAAAGGATGTTACGGCCTATAGCTCGACTTGGAGGGGGCTCGGCCGCGCCCCCAGATATTAACAAAACATAAAATTTTAAAGTACTATCCATTGAGAATAAACTTAGTTTTAATAGTGGACGCTATTACTATTCTACTACACCTTAAAATCCAAGATTCCGATATTAAACGTAATCAAACAATTCGTCAGAATAATCTCGATATCATGTTAGAGTATGCAAGAAAACAAAGCTACGAAAACGCTACATATTTACGAACTGTGATTTTGAATTGTACAAATTTCATCATTAATTTACAGATTATTATTAAACAGATAATTATCAATGATTGCTTCTTAACATGACTATGAATTATATTTACATGATATTAACATCTTTATTGACATCTGGGTCAGGTCAAACGCGTCACTGCAGGGCATGAATCTCCTAGAAAACTGAAACTAAGTTTGAAAGGAAGTATGCCATATAGTCCGCCGCGCTGGCCTACTATGATTTGACGGACTTTACAAATCATATTTCTCACAAATCGCTTTGTTATACAGGTTTCATCACTGATGTTTTCCTTCACCGTTAAATTGCGTTTTTTTATACAAATACAATACTCGATAGCTTGTTACATGCTTTATTTCATCCGCAGAACATTTAGCCAGACGTCTAAATGTTTCAGTGGAATGCCAAGCATTGCTTTGTAATTCAAGGTGATGTTGGTTTTGCTACTGTTTATAAGTGGTAGTATCGCTTACCTCATCTCGCCGTTCATTGTAATACAAAAAAACGTCTGACGCTGGACTTATCGATTCATGGCCTTTTGCCGGAGAAATTTTCAGCGAATATTTATGCGTTATATGCCCTGCCATTGCTACTTCAATATTCTAATCCTTGTTATTAATAGATTATTCAATTAAAATTTTCTAAAACATAAAGTGGTAATTTGAACTATAAATTATAATAGCTACGTACATAATGTATAAAGAGCTCGTGGCAAGGGGTTCAATATAATAATTAAACAGAAAAACGTTGTATCAAAGCAGCTAGAAATTAAAACGTGGATACTTTATTTTTCGCCGGGTATTAATAATTCCGGTAATAAGTTTTACAGAATCATGTGCGTTTTAATATCAAAGTTGAGCAGGCGAGTTTTTCATTTCAACGATGATTAAAAAATGTGAGTATTTTTTTTTTTTATTTTGCTTAACATTAATTTTTATTAAGTTTTTTTCTTGTAACATAAGACATACGTATGAGCGAGCTACTCGCTTAATACTAACTGTAAACTGCTATTCCTAAAGAAATCCTTCAGGATAGTTACGAGTCCTGAGGGATTTCTGTTGCTTTTGAGACTGAAAAAGAAAATGGGGAAAAGGAAGGCTTAGAATTCTTAGGACTTCGGTATTCTCACTTGTTGAGCAACTCACAACGGCATAAATGTTACTTCATTGTTAATCTGTAAAATAGTTATCATGAACAAATATCTAAATTTAACTTTAAAAAATCTAATTGCGTGATTGGCTTGAAGTCTATAGCATCAAACTTCAATGTTGGTTCGTTTCGCTACAAATAGTCGAACCACGGACAAGGTTGACACAATTTGTCGAATGACGTACATGTACTCTGTCTAGACGAATGTGCAATTACCATCAGGTTTAATAATTTTTCTGTGACGATACTAAAATTCACAGCAATGCAAATGCGAAAAAAGTCATTTATAAACATAAAATAGAAAGAAAGGCTTCTAAATTCAACACGAATTGAATTGTAATCTGAAACAAAACCCCAATGTAAGCCAGTTGTAGACATTAAAAATGTAAAACCCACGTCACGTCAGCAGAATGGGCAACAGAACCGAATGAATTCAATTCAAAATAAAAAGACACATGACATTACAAATGCTAGATCTCAAAGCGTTTTGTGTGTGCGTGTGAATCAATTATTGTTTCGTTTTCAAATGGTTGATGATGGGCAGCAGCGTCATCATCATCAGTGCGAGAAACTACTCCATACTCTCGCCAGCTATGATAAGTATTAAATAAATAAATAATACCTAACAGTCACATACATAGTCCTGACCCCACACTAAGATCGAGTCTTGTGTCGTGGGTTTCAGGAACTACAAGAGACTTTTCGGTCTCACACACCCCGACGAAGAAATATTTGTGGGCCGCACAAACATTTCTCTTGGCGCGAGGCATTTCACAGGGGGCATCTAACCGACTGCGCCACGGAGGCTGTCGAAGTATTAATAGCACTATTGTTATAAGTAATGTTAGCAAAGGAGCACTCAGCCCAATGTACTTTACTAATTGCGTATGGCCTAGTTTTAAACTTGTGTAGAAGTATACGTATTCGAGTACACAAAAGTAATCTAAGGGGTAGCCTGTACATCCTTCACTTTCAAAGGATCGATATGAAATGCACTTGGTTTATTAGTCAAATAAAAAGATCTTATGACAAGTCAATACTGTATCAGCTCATATACGTCTCACTGCAGGGCACAGGCCTCCTCTACAATCGAAAGTACGATTGAGAGTGGTTAGGCCATATAGTCCACCACACTGTCCTAGTGCGGGTTGGCGAACTTACAAACAATAGAAATTATTTTAAATCGCTATGGTATGCAGGTTTCCTCGTGATGTTTTCCTTCACCGTTTTAGTGCGTGGTGATTGACTATCAATACATACATGACTCCGAAAAGTCAGAGGTGTGCTCTGCGATTCGAACCCGCGACCACCATGAACATGTTGGCAGTCGCGTCTAGTCCGTTTACCAACAGGCCACCACGCCTATACAAATAGCACTTAATCTCTATTTACAAAACATGTATTTTTTTTAAGGAAATACATTATTTACGTTAATTAATGTTTAAGTGGAACACGAGTATTGTTAAACGACGCTTAGCGGTTTAATTTTGCCATCGCATCCAACAGCTAAGCCTGAGAAGACCCGAAGAAACAAACTTAGTAGATTTACTACATTATTACCGAAACTAGGCGACGATTGAATAAAATATGTACTAAATAGTAGAGGTCAATGTGAATGTGTGGCTGATGAGAGGGGGAGGGGGGGAGGGGAGGTAAAGAAAGTGAGATAGAGAAAGAGATTAGAGACTTTTCCGCCCTCACACCCGCCTCTGCAACTCCTGTCAGCCAGGATCAACAGTGGCACACAAAGATTTGACGCCGAGCTCCGGAGCTCGGCGAGTCTCTCAGGGACACTAGCTTGTCTTTAACCCGCATCCAAATTAATCAGAAAGAAAAACAAAAGGAGGAGTTGGAAACAAATAGTTGTCCACTTCCCTCCGCAGCAAAGCGGGTGACAAAAAATATTGAGTCGAGAGGTATGTATCCTCTGATATAAAGATATACAACTGGAGAAGCCAGATGTATTAAGCACCACGGGATAAACAAATTACATGGGTCCTATAGTTTGAGCTGCTAAATTTGGGTCCAATAATAGGTATGGCAAAAGCGCCGGAAAGCACGGAAGTTCCTGCTAGATTCCACGAGGTCTGTATAATGTGCAACACCAGATGTTATGTTATGCATATTGTTCAACATTATTACGCGTTCATCGGACCAGCGATCACACTCCCAAAGTATATGATGTGCAGTTTGTTCGTACTCACAGTCAGGTGTAGAGCATTGACACGCAGGCGATTCAACCAGCTTATCTGTATCAGCCCATATACGTCCCACTGCAGGGCACGGGCTTACTCTACAATCTAGAATACGATTGAGAGTGGTTAGGCCATATAGTCCACCACGCTGGCCTAGTGCAGGTTGGCGGACTTACATACCATAGAAATTCTTATAAATCGCTATATATCGCGTATGCAGGTTTCCTCACGATATTTTCCTTCACCGTTTTAGTGCGTGGTGATTGACTATCAATACACACATGACTCCGAAAAGTCAGAGGTGTGCCCTGGGATTCGAACCCGCGACCACCGTGAACATGTGGGCAGCCGCGTCTAGTCCGTTTACCAACAGGCCACCACGCACTTTAACAAGCCTCTGTACTAACGGTTCTGTAAGCCTTAGGTACACAAGAATATCAAGGCCAGGCGCTGACTCTGGAGCAACTTCCTACGAACAGCGCCAACAGTAGATCTATCGGCCCAAACTGGAGAACCGTAACAGATACTACCCAAATAAGTTGCTCCATAGATAACTTTCAAAGTATTAAATGATAATCTCCACGTTGCCCTTGATGTTCTCGTCAAAGCATAGAAGTTATTTTTTTATTTTTCTCCGACTGTTCTAATGTGCTCAATAAATGAGAAATTTCTCTCTAAAATTAATCCGAGGTAACAAACTGATTCCTTTCTTTTAACTGTTACATTATTACATTGAATACGCGGGGGTGTTTTTAAAATTCCTTTTAACAACATTTGAAAAGAGAGAGAGATATAGAGAAAGAGATACTAGAAGTAAACATCGTGCACTAATGACCTTATTCACAAATAGTTCATTATGGAAATGAAAATATTTGACCCGGGCGAAACGGGCCGGACCGCCGCGCTGTTTCTATAAAAAGCGGTACCGTAACACAACTTCAGTTCATGCCTCTGTCACTCCTACATTATCTTCCTATTTTCATTTTTTTAATTTTTTTTATTGCAGTTGATGGCGGGTCTAGCATGCCGTTCACTTGATGGTAAGCGATACGACCGCTCATGAACAGTAGCAAAACCAAACAAAACCTTGAATAACAAAGCAGTGCTTGGCATTCCACTGCGCTCGCCATCCTGAGACGTAAGATATTAAGTCTCAATATGTCCAGTAGTTACTCTGGCTAAAATGTCCTTCAATCCGAAATACAACAGTAATATTCGCTATGTCCACTTTTGTACAATGACTTTAAATATTAGATTTTTGAAAGTTCAATGCTTCCATCGATACAAGGCTAGTTTACAAAACAGGAGACGTCCAAAGCTTATAAATAACACAAAGAGTCGTTGTGAAGATTGTAGCGAAGTAAAGTCAGTCGAATAGAGCAAGTTAATTCAATGAGCTCCGTCGTGCCTGGCATCTTGTGCAGGGAACTTTTAATTAATATGCTTTTCTATCTGCCTGGCCTTTGGCATGTGATTGGATTCTTTAGAAAAAAGGGAGATTAGAATGTTATGTTGTTACATTTAGGTTCATAAAAATTATCGTCCTGTATGTCTGTATTGGCTATGCAGAAGTGTATAAAAACAATCTACGTTTGATTTACATTATGTATATAATAAGAAGGAGCTGTTATAGACGTCTCATCTATATCCATATCAGGCACATATTTAATTCTTGGTTAACTCATATCTAGGCCAGTGTGGTGGATTAGGCAAGCCTGGTGTACTATATGGCCTAACCACTCTCGATCGTACTCTCGATTATTGAGGGGACCCGCGCCCTACAGTGGGACTTATATGGGCTGATGCAAAACTCATATCAGATTTATTAACCGCAAAAATCAAACAACATCTTTATTCGCTGTTTCTTACTTTTAAGGTATTTCTTTACTAAATTCAATTAATTAAGTTTACCTCTACAATCTTTTACATACACTTTGATAACTATATAGGAAATTTTAGTATTCAAGACACGTAACAAGGTAAGGCTTATAAAAGACTTCCTTGTTGACGATTAGTAGGTTCACATAAATTATTAAACCGAGCGTTGTCTAAGAGAATACATAAGTGGCCGCCGCCAAGGCCTCACATTTCAACTGTAGACGCCCGACAATACAATTACGTCACAATGCAGCTTAAGAATATTAGTCGCTCCCGGGTATTCTGTGTGGACAACTGGTTATGTGTAGAATGTTCTAGTATGTCTGGGATCTGGAAATATATTACATGTCGAGATCATACATGTTTTATACAGGGTATGTCAAGACTGTGACCGAAAACGAAGCCGGGTAGATTTAGTGACTACAAACACAACGCAACTTTATCTTTCACAAAAAATGTGTAAATTTTTGTTTGTGATGCTTGGAATATCATCGTGTTTGGGTGGTAAATCAATAGTTTTTTTTTGCTAAAATAATATTTTAAGCCATTGTGTAAAAAAGCGTCTTTAAAAATAAAACGGTGTATATTATTATTTTTGGAAAAACTATGTATACCACCCAAATACACGATGATATTCCAAACATTACAAAAAAATTGACGCGTTTTTTTCAAAAGTTTTAGTTGCATTGTGTCTGAAGTCACTATAACTACCACCTGGCTTCGTTTTCAGTCACTGTCTAAGTATACCCTATATATAATGTTGTAACTTATCATGATCTCTATTTAATTGCCTACGCGACCTACATTATAGTTCTAGTACTAATAAAACCAAAGATGCAGGGAGTCAAGGAGCTAAAGACATAGATGGGGAGAATATCCTATCGCACGCAGTTTTAAGGACATTCACACTCAGGGTTTAAATTTCTCGGCACAATGCCGACGTCACTATCTATTAATTTGCGAGATCACTGTCAGTAAATAAGTAGTTGAGAAAAAGACTCAGATAAATATATAGCGAGATAAATACAACGAGTCCAAGTCCCGAGTCTTGAGTCAGAGTATAATTTTGATGCTGAAGAAGTTTTAATGAAACTTGCATCGCGTGTAAGAGTCGCTTAGTACCGCCGCGCATACAAATAGTTGGATTATTTTTATAATTATTTCTAATTGGATTTTCTTTGACTCAGACAACGTGGAATGACAATGTATCTTATATTTTACAAAGAAAATATTACTCAAAGATTCTTTTAATTAATATACTTGAAGGGGTGGTTAGAGGTTACCAGCTCACCCTCGACTAATGGTACACACATTAGCTATAATATTTTATTACGAATGGAAATGGAATTTTAATATTTATCTCTGTGGTTAATAGGCTTTTTGCTTTGAGCCTTGGTTGGTAAGAAAAAAGTTAACCTAATTATAAATCTTTTATTCAGAAGGCTTGATATACGAACAGATGATACTTTTTTTCTTATTTTTAATCATTTTTTATTTAGAGAATCTTCTAATATATACCACCAAATAACGTCTGTCCTATAGCATATTAGCCCTATCAGTAAGATAATATTAACATAATAACAATATTGGGAAAGACATCCCATTCATAACATTTCCTTAACCACTGTACTTACTTCACAAACTGTGAAGGATCGACTACATACAAGAATACCCTATCTTCCACTAACAATTACCCAATAACCCTTAAAGCTCGGAGTAAACCAAATCTAAACACCTTTCCCGTTTACATGAAAACAGCCGTCTTTAGGCCAAAAACGTTTTCCAATTGTCGCGCCGTACGCCGTAGACGTGACTATCATTGTACGCTGATTTATTGCTGCCACGCTAAACGGTGAGAGAGATCAACAGATAGAGGACGGCTGTAATTCTGGTTATCAATACTACAGGCATTATTAAAACAGTTTTAAAATATGTTTTAAAATTATTATATTATGAGTAGGTACTTGATTTAAAATTTCTTTTTTTCTACATTTATATATATATATATAATATAAGTATACAAAATACATATAAAAACATAAAAAGTTATCCCACGATGGCGAGGCCTCGAGACCCAAGCCATCGGTGGTTAGGAGCGCAAAGTGAGGAATCGCCTCACAATACGTGCCGTGTCAAGCAATACTGCCTTCTGAATCTGAATCCTGACCCAACAGCCGATTGAGAGCCTCTGTAGATGTTAATCGAGGCTCTTTGATATCAACCCATGAGCAGAAACGACAATCGGGACAATAATTGTTGATAATAGATCGATCCCAATACAGCGTTGCATGACCATTTTCGAGAACTGGTTAGGGCACATACTGGTAATATGGCACTTCAGGAGTCACAAGTCCATATCGAAGGGCAATTTCCATCAGGTGCAATGCCGCAACTATGCCAGGCCAGTGTATATATAAAAAAAAGAAAAAATAGCTTATGTATGATCTTGGCTACTGGGTTATGTCTATGCAAATACTCGCCGCTAGCAAGATACGAACAACCGGAAATAACATGCCTAATAGACTCGCCAGGACGGTGGCATGCCCGACAGATGTCAACCGTACCGTCCTTCAGGATGTAATTACTATAGTTGTTCGTCTTAATAACTTCGTCCATAATTGCAAAGACAAAACCCTCGGTTTCCCCAAAGAGGTTACTGAAACGTAGCCAAGAAACAGACGCTAGTCGGTCCACATCAGGCCCATGAAGGGCTCGATAGAACCGACCGTGCAGCTCTTTGCTCTTCTATATGTTTTTGCGATCCTTAATGCCTACCACTAGAGGTTTCCGCCAGTTCTCAATCGCCAAAGAGAGCGGGGTAAATCCTTTATCTACCATAACTACAACCCTATGCATAGCCACGTCACTGTGAAGGAAATAATCCCTGAGATTGCACACCTCGCGATTATGCAAGTCCTTAGCATTAAGAATGCCTCAGCCCCCACATCTCCGCGGGATGTAAAATTTCATCACTGATGAACGTGGATGATGCATACGATGTGCAGTTAGGAGAGTTCGGACTTTACGATCCAGGGCGTCCAATTCGGTCTGAGTCCATTTGAGTATGCCAAAAGAGTACATGAGTACAGGCATAACCCAACCGTTAAAAGCGCGAATCTTGTTTCCACCTGACAAAAAACTGTTAAGTACTTTTGCCAGGCGGCTAAAGAAACGCTCTTTCTACGATTGTTTTACATCTGCACTCATGATACCTAAAGCCTCAGGTATACCCAAATATTTGTATGTTTCCGTCACAGAGAGGTTTCTGAGTCTTACAGTCTCTGAGACTTGTATGTCCCCTCGCTTCACATGGATAACCGCACATTTATCTACACCAAACTCCATATTGATTGAATTGCTAAATCTTTCAGTTATTTTTAACAACTCAACCAATTCGGTTTGTTTTGATGCAAATAACTTGAGGTCATCCATGTAGAGCAAGTGAGAAATAGGTTCAGACCCTCGCCGCAGACGGTAGCCTAACCTTGAATCCAACAACAGAGTACTGAGGGGATTCAGGCCTCAGGGGCATGCAAAACCACAGTGGACTCAGACTGTCGCCCTGGAATATACCCCGCTTAATTCTAATCGGCTCATCACAATCAAGAGGAGCCGTACCACCTGGATATCTCAGGACTGTGGTCCACTGCCCCATGCAAGACCCAAGGAAGTTGCATAAATTTGTATTAATTTTATACAAATTCATCACCCTCATGAGCCATGTATGGGGCACCAAACCATAGGCCTTTTTATAATCTATCCAGGCAGCCGATAAATTCCTCCGGTTGTGATGAGCCTATTGGCAAATGGTCATGTTAATGAGAAGGAGCTCCTTAGTACCACGGGACCTATTCATGCAACCTGTTTAGCCGGGAAAAAGAATTTGGTTAAAGGTGATGTGGTCTGTAATTTTGGATCTCATTATGGAGGTCAACATTTTATAAATAGTTGGAAAGCATATAATGGGTCTATATTTTTTTGGTTCCGTGGTACAACCGGACTTAAAGAGGAGGTGAGTGACACCTGTTGTCATAAATGCTGGGAGGGATTCCGCCTCAAGCGCATCCTGGAACTGCGCTGCCAATCGAACATGCGAACTTGGAAACCATTTTAACCAGAAGTTGTGCAGAACGTCCGGACCCGGCGACTTCCAGTTTTGAGTCCGTCGAATTGCAATTTGCACGTCTTCTAGACTGATTAAAATGGTCTCCATAGGCGGTATTGGCTCGCAAGATCGATCTACAACACTAAACCAGGAGGCTTCAGTGTGAGAGACAGGCGACGACCAGATATTCGTCCAGTACTCACGCATTTCGTGAGCACCAGGCAGCCGCCCATCCACCACACCTTGAGAAGAATTCTCCCAACATCTATAAACCCTTTTTTGGTCACTTTGGAACATACGATTTTGTTGGAAACGATCCCATCGCCTCCTGTAGCGACGAATGCGGAATTTGTGCCCGATATAGCGATACGCTCGCCACCTATCACATCGTGGGATGGAACATACAATGCGAAATTTGGGTGTCCTGACACCTCTGCCTACCCCTTCTGGGAAAAAAAAAATATTATTTATTAATATATTATTGGAATTTTATAAAGTATTGTAACCAATATGTATAACGGATTATGTACAAAAAAGGCAATCAAATTGTAAGTCAAATCAAACGAATAATGTATAATTTCCATTCCTCCATGTAATTCCGGGACACGATTTCCTTACTCATGCATAGTGGATAGCAGAAAACGTTAAATGGGCCCCTATAAAGTAACAGACAAATATTAATGTTCCACTTTCGCATGGAGCGTGACAAATGACGAGGCTTTTTTGAATTCTCATGGATTTGTCTACAAGGTCTGCTGGGACAGGACAAGAGAGCCTTTGTTAAATTTGTAAAGCCTTATATGGGGGTACAGAGGCGAATTAAGGACGAAAATTCATATTAGCTGTACTTTCTCTATTATACTGTCTTGGTGACGTAGTTGTACTAGGGTACGGTTACAAAACTGAGGTCTCGGGTTCGAATCGCGGGTTGGGCAAAGTGATATTGGATTTTTCTACTCATTATCAGCCCAGAGTCGGGAATTTGTGCCCAATATAGTGATAGGCTCGCCACCTATCACATCGTGGGGCGGAACATACAATGCAAAATTTGGGTGTCTTGGCACCTCTGCCTACCCCTTCTGGGAAAAAGGCGTGAATATGTATGTATGTATGAATCTATTAATTTAATAAGTTTATTAAGTTCAATAAAGATAACTAAAATTGTTGATCCTTAAATGCGATACCATAAAGATATAATTGATAATTAATAAACAATCAATTAGCAATAAATATGAAATTAATTATGAATAGTAAATGATTCTTATATACTAATATCTACTGCAACTCTCAGTACAGAATACCATCAACGTTACAGTAGGATTGCTCCTTATATACACAGACAATGCTAACAATCCACTACATCCAACTAGTTATATGTATAAGTTATATATCTTCCCACTTATCCTGAAATCCCGACAAGAGAAAACAAATGTTAATAAAGTCAATATCCCAAATCGTGAGCAGCAGCACGAAATCGTCCGTTCATAGAGCAACTCGACAAATACTTTAATTAGCATCGGAATACGTTTTAGCATAATCAGATTCATGAGAGTCGAAAGAATACGAATTCAGTGGCGGGGTTTGTGGAGCCCCACAATCGTTCCAAGTCCGCCCCTGGATGAAGCCAGGTCACGTTCTGTTAAGTAAGCCGAGTTTATGCTGAATTTTTATCTCGTTTGTTTATTAATGCTGTGTGCCCTCGTTATGTGTAGTTACGTGTAATGTTTTTCAGACATAATATTATATTGTAAACTGTACTGTAATTGGTATTTAAAACTTTGTAAGATTTGCACATTAGCTTTGTGTTATGTAATACAATTTTATATTTTTTAAGAAAAAATTGTGGTACAACAGAAGTTGGTAAAAGATTTTCAGTTTCGTTGTCAGCGGATGTCAGCCAGACAAGCGGTCGTCCATTTTTATACAACATGACAAAAAAACTTGTCAACGTGTTTATAGTATCCATGGCGCTATCGATTATACGCTGGCTGTGAGACGAAAAGTCGTGGGTTTGATACTCACACAAGGATATATGTTTTTGAGACCCAAACATATTTGTTTCGAGTCTGGTAGTGAGACCAGGTTTCTCGTCAAAAAGTTACTGATACTGACGACTCAAGAATTTTATCGAGGAGTCAACTGGGTGTTTTTATTTTAATCAAAATCCGGGACAGTTACATAATTGAATGAAAGCCTGCGCTGTTGGTTAGACGCCGGCTGTGAAACGTGAAGCCGCGGATTCGACCCCGCACCGAGACAAATGTTTCTGGGTGCTTGTGAGAAGTCTCTCGCAGTTACTGATACGATACAAAACTCGCTCTTAGATTGGTGTTATGACTATGTATGTGACTGTTGGGTGTATTTATTTAAATATATCCCATATATTATATTATTTAATGAAAACTCCTGCATAAAACTTGTTATGTAAATAAGCTACTATTAAATTCATAAGCACGAAAGTCACGTACACAAATGGCTTTCAGATTTTACTGCATCGTGAAAGATGACTGAAATAACTTACGTGTTGTTTTTTAACTGTACTCGACTCATATTTTATGGCCAATAAACTTAAGTTCACCTCTATAATGGACCCCATAACGACACATTTGATAGCACTCAAATGTATACGAAATATTTATTTTATTTCTTGTATAAGGCACGATTTCTTTGGAAACAAATACGGTTGTAGTAGAGCATGATCCTAGTATTCGAGAATGCTAGTGACACTGGCATATCCCTGTCAGACGGAAACCTGAGAAGTTGCAGTGACTACCAAAGGGTTGAGTCGACCTGTGCGGTTTGATTTTATTATAGAAAACTAGCGTAAAGTTACAGCTTTGTGGTTGCATTTCGTTTGATGAGTGAGACCGAAGACTGTAGTTTGTAATAGGATATAACACAAAGTGTTCGAAACAGTATGCATCCAGCTTTTTGCAACCTTTATTAAATATCTACTGAAATGTTACCTGAGTTTATGTACCTGTTTAATTCATAACTCTTAACTAAACTGAACTCCCCACATTAATTAAAACTTTTTAACTCATTTCGGGTTCAAGACTAGTTAGATATATATTTTTATACTGGTGGTAGGTCTCTATATGTGAGAGGCCACCTGGGCAGGTACCACCGCAATGTCTATTTCTCCCGCCAAACAGCAGTGTAAATGAACTGTTGTGTTTCGGCCTGAAGGACATTGTAGCCAGAGTAACTGGACATATTGAGACTTAACATCTTAGGTCTCAGGAGGGCGAGCGCAGTTGAATGCCAAGCATTAGCTTGTAATTCAATGAATTGTTTGGTGTTTCTACTGTTCATGAGCGGTCGCATCGCTTACCATTAGGCGAACGGAATGCTCATCTCGCCATTTATTGCAATAACAAAACCATATTCATGAAGAATCGCTGAGCTCCAATTCTATTCAATTCAATTTCAATTTATTTATCACTTAAAATAAAAATACAAATACACATATTTAAGTATCACAAAAACCATTTACAGGTTTGTCTGGATACTGAGACACTCTTAATCATTAATAATATAAGCCAATTTATACAAACCAATATGATTAAAGACTAACGTAATATATAATAGGTATATAGATTTATCTTTAAATTCTATTTATAGATATTTCATTACAAACCTCACTATTTCACAAGTTTTTATTTCCTACCAGTAGTTTAAAATGGTATTTTAAAAATGAAAACAACATATCGTAAATACAATACAACAAAACCGTTTGAGGGTACGCAAGAATTATTCTGATGCACATACTGAGAAGTAACTCTAATGTTACAGTGTCGCTAACTTTTAGTCGGTAACCGATTTCAAGTAAGCGAACGGCTCGGCCGCATTAAATGCTATACATTATACAGGACGTTATAACCGAATATTTATTAAGTTCTTAATGTTTAACTTTGATTATTTTAATTAATATTAATTTACATGATATATATATATATATATATATATATATATATATATATATATATATATATATATATAGTACATTAATCCATATTCACATATGTACATATGCTATGTTAGTAGTTTGTCTGGGTTTGTTTGTAATATATTGTGCAAATATCTCTTGTATTTATATTTACAATTTTCTCCGTTAATTCATTTCTTATTTCTAAAGGTAGTTCATTCATATAAGTAGGTATTAAATATGCATGAATTCGTCTTCCGTAGTAATTTTTAGATTTCGGCACCTTTAATTTAGATTTAGCTATTGCCCTCGTGGTGTTCTTGTTTGATAATTTAATTTGGATATTTTTATTATGAAACTGTTCAATAAGTAACATCATTTTAACTTTTGTAAATACAGGTAGTATTTTACAATATTTAAACAAACCCATAACATTATTTTTGCTATATATAGAATTTTTAATTTTATTGGGCACGATTAATTTTAGAATTCTTAGTTGTAAACTATATATTTTATCTAGATAACTATTAAATGTTCTGCCATAACTAGTTAAGCCGTATAAAATATGAGATTCAAAAAGGGAATTATACAAAAGAAGTAATATTTTAAATGGGATTTTATACTTGATAACAGCAAACTTTGCCAGCAATGCTCTCAATTTATCACAGATTTTATTAATGTGTTGTCCCCAGTTAAATCTGTTATCAACTATTAGTCCTAAATATTTATATTCAGTGACTTGTTCTAGTGGTTCACAGCTACATTTCTTATGACTATTTGCCGATGTTTGCATATCATGCAGACATTGGTGATTATGGGCAAGTATGTTTAGTGGTTTATCAGAATTTAATAAACGATTAGAACGTACATGGATAACTTTAGTTTTTCTCGCGTTAATCACCAACCCCACATCATGGGACCATTTACATAAGTTCGTGAAATCGTGTTGTATCCTCTGTTCCGCTATACAGATATCTTTTGAAGCTGTGACAAGACATGTATCGTCAGCATATTGAAATATAGAACAATTCTTTATTACATTACTCATATCATTGACATATGCTAAGTAATGTAAAGGACCTAAAACTGATCCTTGGGCTGTACCAGTTTCTACCAAAAATTCATCACTGAGTTCGCTGTCAACTTTTACACGAAAGGTTCTGTTCTTGAGGTATTCCTCGCACCATTTAAGTACAGGGCCCCGGATCCCAGTATTATTTAATTTTGACAACAAAATATCGTGCCTGAGAGTGTCAAACGCCTTGCTAAAATCAATGAAAAGTAAGATAACGTGTTTTTTATTCGCAAGGTGTATATTAACTTCGTCTGTGAATTTAGATAATAAGCCTGATGTAGATTTTTGTGGTTGAAAGCCATATTGAGTATTAGAGAGAATTTCGTGTTTTGTGTAGAAGTTCTGGATTTGTTGGCATACATACTTTTCAACTATCTTATCAATAACTGGTAGGATTGTAATCGGTCTATAATTTTGATACTCACAATGCGATCCTGTCTTGTAAATAGGTCTAACGATTCCAGTTTTCAGTTGCTGTGGATATAACCCTTTTTGTATACATGTGTTTACTAATCTTACAATAACGTCGGTTATTTTATTACACAAAAGCTTTACATCTATACTCCGAATGCCATCTATTCCTGCAGCTTTTTTAGGGTTTAGGTTTTTAATTATATTGTTAATGTTTTTATTAGTGGCCTTACGTATCAGTATAGATTTATTTTGTGAAGAAACGTGTTCAGTGTCTATAATTAATTTATTTTTACAGTCGGGTATAATTTTTTTAACGTTCGCAATAAATTCTCTGCCAAAGTTATTAGCGATACATTTTGATTTTATATTATTTTTCTTAAAAGCCTGTATTATAACATCATCAATTGATTTGCAGACTTTGCCCGTTAAAGAATTTAGTATATCCCACATTTGTTTTACATTATGACGGCTCTCATTTATTAGGTTATAGTAATAATTATTCCCAGCCCTTTCTATCACTTTATGGGTTTTATTTCTAAATTTGTTGAATTCTAATCTAAGAATTTTATTATTTTTATCTCGCTTCCATTTTAGAAATAGCGTGTCCCTTTTATTACACATATCAACAATGTTATTATTTATCCACCTTTCTTTATTACGTTTGCTGTTTTGGTTAATTTTTATATTTTGTTTAGATATATCATAACATGAATCAAAGTTGCGTTTTATAAAATTGTAGATTTCTATTGGGCATTCCATTTTGGATGTTACCTCCCAATTTATAGAATATAGGGCTTCTTTCAGTTTATCATAATTTAAAATTTGTTTATGTCTTACACCATCCTGTACATTATTTCTTTTATCTATCCCTACGCACGACAACGTCGTCATGCGATGGTCAGCTAGTACAGTTCCGAGTGCCGCAGAGTAAAGGTCCAACGAGCGCGCTCTAACGAATATATGATCGATACAGCTTTTCGTAATAATATTACCACGTTTTTCTATCCTTGTAAAGTCAGATATCGCACTCGTTAGGCCACACTCTGTCATAGAACTTATGTAGTATTCGCGTATGTTATTATGTGATTTTAAATCTATGTTGATGTCGCCTAATACGTAGATGTCTGTGTGTTTAGAGAAGTTTTTACATAATAACAGATTCAATTCATTTATAAATGGATGTCTGCCTTCTTTAGGAGGCCTATATAATGCGCATATAACAGCTGTGTAGTGATGTGATGTAGTAAGTGTGCCAATTATAGATTCACAGTGTTTCAATACATGATTAGTAATAGTTAGAAATTTATGATTATTTTTTACATACATCATGACACCTCCACCACGTCGTTGTTCACGAAGTGCACTATACATATTATAGCCATTTATACTGAATAACTTGACTAGATTACTACTAGTAGATATACCCACTTCCGTTAACACAATTACATCTATTTGCTCTTTAGAAGAGAATATTAGTTGTAAGATTAGATTAAAGTTTTTAATTATCGATCGTATGTTAATATGCACAATATTTAAACTTTGTTTTTTATTAGGTAGATAAGAGTGGAAGTTATCAATGTTAGTACAGTTAAATATTTCTAAAATTTCTGGTGTTTGGCCTATTTCTACTGAGACTTCAACAACGTTTACTATTATCGAGTTTGACTATCCTGCTGTGATATATTTTTAATATCAGTGACATTTCTTATAATCCTCGGTTTTTCGCTGTCAGTTTTACGGACCAAAATTCTTCCATCCTGAAACCAAATGTACTTGCAGGTATCCTTTAGTGCCTGTTTGGTTTGCCACAGAAGCGTTTTATTGGTTTTCGTAAGAGCTCGCCGAATAAAGATTTTTGACTTTGCTGTTTCATTAGAATTTGTGGTTTGCACTACGTCTTTGACTGTTATATATTCTTTTCGCGCAGATTGAATCCACTTATTAGCTTCGCCTTGTTTTAATAGTATTTGAATCACACCTTCTTTTCCATGTCTACCCTTTAGTCTTTTTACATTATAAATTTGGCTTCTGTCTGTATTCAGTTTCGTGGCTAGATTTGTTGAGAACACTTCCAGATCTTCGTTTATATCTTCGGGCAACCCAGTAACTTCAATAACATTGTCCAAATTTTTTTGTTCCATATCCGCAAATTTTTGCTCTAAGGCTTCTATTTTTAATGATAGGTGTGAGTTTTGATTAGTTAGAAAAATATTTTTTTTCTCCAGATCACATACTTTATTCTTAATGATTTCTAAAGCGTCGTTTATACTATCCATCTTATTACAACAAGAACTTAAAGATTCGTTTAGATAGGACAATTCTTTCTTGACTGCTTTTTTAACTTCTATTGATATGTCATGGAGTAGTTTATTTATTACAATAGAATCACCTCCTTCCATCTTGCTGTTAACTTCGTCATCTTCGTAATCTTCGTCTGGAACTATAAATGATTTTCTATGCGGTGAATCTGTACGACACTCCTCGCATGTCCATCCAATATTATCTGCATTACGCAAAGCTGAGAGTTGTTTGGCTGATAGATCTGTGCAAGCTTGATTTGCATGCACTATTTTTCCGCACTTGTTGCATTCAATTCCCGGCACTTTTTTCGTTATATTTTTATCACAATTATCACATTTAGGCATTTTTTTTTATTTATTGTAGGTACTTAATGATTTTATAGAAATTAGCTTATATCGACTTCACTGTTTGACAGCTAGCGAGCGAATGTTTGACAGCTAGCGAGCGAATGATTGACATTTGACTATTGTTCATTACAATGCATACCACTACTGATTCAGGATTGCAAGAGATGTATTGGCTGGTGTAAAGGACAGTCTCCATATACTGAAATACCTTGTACACATGTAGTAACAGTACATGGGAAGTGGTACGTATACACGAGTATGCACGAGGCATTATGCGGCCGCTGTTCGCGTGATAGCTCCATTCAGGAACGCGACAACTGCATAATTGATTGATTGCGTCTGAATTACGCTCATTGTGTTGTTTGCATAGCCAATGGACGAGACTCTTGCCGAATTTAACCTACCTGGGATGACTGCTGAATCATTCCCAATTGAAATGTCATTTTTATACTAACAAAGTTGCTAAAATAAATAAACTCAATAATTAAATAGACCTCAACGCATCATGAGTTAACAATATGCGAAACTTCTCGACCTCATAGAAATTTTAAACCGAAGGAAACGCTTGTAGTCTGCACAAATATTTGTTTCGATCCTCGTCGGAAGATCGAACTCACAATCACTTGTTTCACAGGTGGCGTCGTTTTCACTGCGCCACGGAGGTTGGCAATGTAAGTGCAGCTCAATCCATCTAGAATATTCACCAAAGTGATATCGATACCGGATACACAAAGACACCAAATTCGATTCATTTCCATATAGCCGTGTACTAATATTATTAGATGCCGTTGTAAATAAACGCAAAAATCTGAATGAATTGATAGACATATATTTCCTAACAAAATTATGCAATTATATTGAAAATATTCGTTGCTATACAAAGTTTCTTCTTCTATATAACCCATATGGTTTTTTATTATAAGTATCTACCCCTTTACTGCGAATTGATACGTTCTTCTACATACTACACAACATACTTACTATAATAATCCAAGCCAAACCAACCATTTAAAACTAATAACATCCTCTATAATATTACAGGTCACATCTACACATTTCGTAGGTCTTCGATCGCTCATCAAGCATTGATAATTATGATTAATTTAATAAGCAGCGCATAATACAGCATTAACTTGCAGCCGATGCTATTGTTACTGTATTTGGGTCAATAAATAAAGTAATTACATTATATTGTGAAATTATTGACGACGGAACGACGAGCATTCCAAATTACATGACAGAGTTTTTAACGAATGTACTGTGAAATCTTGTCACGAAATAAAAGTCCAAATAATATCTGCCAATCAACCCATATACGTCCCACTGCAGGGCACGGACCTCCTCTACAATCGAGAGTACGATTGAGAGTGGTTAGGCCGTATAGTCCACAACGCTGGTAACAGACGCTAATATGGTAACGGATAATTCACATAAATATTTTTGAACCCACACCTATATCACTGAAAGGGAAGGCAGAGGTACTAATAATACCGAATAGATTCCTTTCCATCTTTCCATCTTGCCCTAGAGAAGGTCTACTGCTGAGACTCCCTCGAGGGTTTCCATAGAGACTGATTGCTAGCGGACTGCATCTACAGTTTATCAATCTTAATTTCACCCAATTTCATAAAGAGCGAGAATATTGCTATGTTGAGCATTTTCAGTTTCGACCAAACCTGGAAGAGATTGCCTAGTGCAATAAGGCCGCTGATTGTACTTATTTTTAATATTGTTTTAATTTCTGTTATTTTATTTTTTCTGGTGTACAATAAAGTTTATAAATAAATAAAAATAATAAATAATTACCAGTTGTTGTTCGCGTTCTTTTTACGACAGCACTTAAGTTCATTTTATTTGTTCATTTTAATTGCATGAAAACTATACGTATAAACTGTCAGTGAAGATTTAAACATCTCTCCAGTCAGTTATCCATAAAAAGAAATTTATTAATTGACTTGCTTGCAATTTTGATAAATTAATTAAATACTGGTAAATCACTTCTCCACTTAGCTGTCAGTGAAGATTTAAACATCTCTTCAGTCAACACTTTATCATTAAAAAACATTTTTATTAAGCTTGCTAAAATTTGCTTGCAATTTCGATATTAAATTAATTGAAAACTGGTAAATTACTACTTCACTGCGATTATATGGCCACGTGAAAAGGCAGCCGCCGGACTATGTAGGCAACTTGGCATTGCAGTTATCCATCACCGGCCGAAGGACCAGAGGCAGGCCGAAGACGAGGTGGAAGATTTAGTGCGGAGGGACATGGGAGAATGTCAGGTTTCCGAAGACGACATTAAGGACAGAGCAAAATTGAGAAGAAAAACGAAGAAAACTGACCCTACCATTGTGTGGAATAAATAGTTTGAAAGAGAGAGTTAAATTACTACTTTATTCTACAAATTTATAGTCGTTTTACGGTACGAAAAATCCCAACACAGTATTTTTATACATTAGATTCACATTAAAGTCTTGATATCAAAGAATGTTTTCTAGTCTACGTACACTATCTGGACGTTACCGTACTTACCATCAGTGACATAGTCAGTTTGTCGTGCAAGAAAAAAAAACGGACTAATTCTGTACCCTTAGTTTGGAGACGGCTAAAAACATTTATTTTCGAAGCAGTAATGAGAGTAATTTCGCAGCCATTCCTAAGGGGCTTCGATGCCCGTGCCTGCTGATTGGTATTCCAAACAAACTGTTTATTCGAGAACGCTCATTAGCTCTAATAGTGTTGACTGCTGCTATTACCCAGCCACAATTATCGTTCTGAAACCGCTTAGTCATGATATCGGGCGGAAGGTCTGAAATTTAACGCTCTTTTTGAATGTTAGACTATTTCAAGTCTGAAGGTCACCTAAATAGAGATACTAAATGTCTTCATACCATTTACGTTGTTTAATGGTGATGCTAGGAAAAAATACTTTCTGTTTTGTTAAGTTTGATAGAAATGTAACGACTTAAAATAATTAAATAACCGGTTGTTTTGTAACATTCCATTTCTACAATTTCTAGAAGCTAAATAATTAAGTTAAAATACACCACACAAGTAACTAAAATGTGGACTTTTTTGTATTTTAAACAAGGGTGCACTAAACAGTGCATCGTTACTATGCAAGTCAAACGACTTGCATAGTAACGACTCCTTTCAAAAAACAGTCGGATCCGGAACAAATAATAGTTGATTTCATGGAAGAGATCAAAGTCACATCTCTGTCTTAAACCAGGCTTTCCTCCACAGCCTGTCGCAGAGAGTTATATCACCTGTTAATTATCGGAGTCATTTTTACAATGCCACTGACTAATCTATTACTTCAAATCCTGTGAGTTAGAACCAACAAGTGCGCAAAGAATTAATACCGAACGCCGAAGTTCAGAGTATCTCTTAAGGATTAGTATCCTTAAGAGATACTCTTAACATAAATCCGCAAGGAAAATAATAACAAAAGAGCAGTTTAGAAGTGGTAGATCCATGCTTTTATCATTCATGGCTCAACATGAAAGGACAGGCTCGTCTGGAGCAGTACCACAGTCTCACAGGAAATCGACTCAAAGCGACAGATTTTTTGCCCAATTCTCTGTTCTACTTCCCAACCTGTTTCCTTGCCTCTCTTTACCCGATTTGATGGGCCGGTAACACATTCACGAAACGTGGATGTCAATGAGCGGCAGTGATTACATACCATCAGGTGACCTCTTTGCTCGTTTGCCGAATCGTGTGCAATAAAAAAAAGATTGAACAGTTGCCAAGAGCAGAAAACAAATTGTAGCAAATCGAATAGGACCTAACAAGTATCACTTGGCATGTCGATGGCAAACCGTAATACAATCAGGCCTGTCCGCTATCGGTTCAGGTACAGCGTTAATATTCAGTGTAGGTTAAACAAGCCGATACGGCGAATGTCTAATTTGGATGCATAGATTGTGGTTAACGCCGAATACTGGAATTACAGGATTGAGCGCTATGGACACTGCAAACGATATTGAGTTTTCGATTGATATTGGTGTTTTGGCACTAAATACAGTTTTACTGATGAGATTTAAATTAAATTTGAATTTGTGAGACTAAATGTTTCATTTGATAGTACAGCCTCATCATTTTTCGTTAGTACCCATTCATTGAGAATAGGAGAGATCTTAGAAATTGGACTAGTGAAGAAGAGTGGAGAGAAAATTAGGGATAAATAGACATTCTAGAATCCAAAGAACACAAATCGATCACAACAAGGTAAACTTTTCACCTTGTTTTTCTCTAAACCAGAACATCGACCGAAGCATGTCGCTGGTTGTAATCAATACTGACTGTAGCTTTTCTTCACAATTTAAAATGAAACTCTTCATCAGATTTTATTGTAAATATATTGAGCTTACATTTTATCTATTATTTTCTATAAGCCTACTTAAATTTCGGAATATCCGTAGTTACCTGGAAAATAACGCCTCCAGCAAAAAGTCTGCCGTGAAAAGGTGTATCAGATTGCTTTATAGGATCACAACTGTTGACTATCATTTTGAATTTTTCGTTGCTTCTCGGCGGCACGATTATTTCCAATTAATATGAATAAATATTTTAAAACTGGTCCATAAATAATAAAACTGTTGGCAGCTTCACGCGAGGAGAAATTAATTTCGAATGCAAAATTTTTCGACATCTATGTTTCAGAACATTGCGATTATAATATTTATTATTTCATGTTGCCTTGTTACGATATTGCTCAATTTGCTTTGTTCGGCCTGTCATTAAGTTTTATTGTTTTCTCTCTGCGAATTTGCTGTATTGTTATTATCGATAAAAGCTCTCGTTTAGATTTGTTGTTAATACGATTCACAAAGTTTTTCTTTATTCTGATGATTTGTGAATCTTGTATCATCGTAGTCTACGTAAGTCGATACATAGTCTTAAAGTGTATTTTAGTTATAAATATTGTTCATTGGAAAGGGGCAAAATAAGTTTTAAAGCTTGTTATTTGTAATTAGCTTTTAATGTATTAGATAGGTTGTTTCTGTTTATCTAGACACAATCCGGCCGGCATAATTGTGTAGTATTTTCGCCTATCGTCGTATTTTGGTGGTAAATTCGTAGTTTTTTCCTAAAATAATTATGTACACCACTTTATTTTTAATTTCCTATTATTTTCGCATAAACTACGTATGTACCAGTTACAGTTATCAGTATCAACAAAAAGATACTTCAAAAAAATCGTTCCTATTTTTTGAAATAAAACTATTATTTACGGATTTTATCGCGAATTTAATTTAATTTGTTACATTTTTGACTTCCCGACGTTTCGATTACTTTACAGCTTTCGTGGTCACGGGGCGGACTGAGGTATTAGACGTCCTCTCTGTGACTGTTACAATTTAACTACCCTTATTTTTCAATTATTAATTTAAAAATTAATTTTATATATCTAGTTTGTGTTGTGTTGTGTGAAGTCAAAAATGTAAATCCCATCAAAAACATCCTGTAAAAAAATCCAAGTCTCGCAGCTCAGGTTTTCTACCGCAAAAAGTTGTGAGATGCATGTAATACCAAGTCGATTAATTTATTTAGTCCTTAAGGGACCTTCTATATAAAGTTATTACGTTAGTTATTACCATATCAATATTAAAAATTCTTTACGTTTTAAATAAATGGATCGACTTGGCCATCGCATGAAAACATAATGTATCGTACAATTTATACATAATGCTGCTAGTGTCTGCTGTACCAACTTTTTCGAAAACATTTTAAGGAGCTTATTTATTTCATGAATAAAATAAAATGTTGAACAAATAAATAGCCAGTGCATTTAATCTCCAAGCGAGAGATGTTATTACAACTCCGCACTAACTAGTTAAGCAAATTATGTCTTACGCAGTCGTTTTAAATTGAATCTCTCGACACGTTTCAGATTGCATTATGTTGTTTAGTATCAAATTAGTCTGCGCTTACATTTTTGCTGTTTTTGAAGAACAAATGTTGACAATATTTTATTTACATAAACCTTGAGAGCCAAAAGAGTTTGCCGTCCGCCTGATGGTAAGTGGTTACCGCCCTTCATGGACCTTCGCAGTACAAGGAGCTTAGCACAATCAGGTCGCTAACTACTGTAAGGAGAGTAAAATACCGTATGTTCTATACGATTATGGTAGTCTCGTTTGAAAATATTTCAAGAAGAAGGAAAATAAGATATTTTCTAGACCAGTATAGTTGTGGCGAGTGGGAAGACCTAATTCTCCATTGCCAAAGTTAATAAACTCATAATATAAAATTCCTAGCATAATGTTTCAATAAGTCGAAGAATACACAAGAATCCGAGCGAGTTTACTAGAATTTGTAGTATAAATGTTAGCGTGAATCCATAACACACATACTTGTTCAAAGCAGAATAGTGAATTAGCTTATTCCCGCGATAAAACTACGTTAAACTTTAAATTTCTCTTTGTAAATGCAAAAAATATATTTTTTCATATATTCTTTGTTCGCTATTGTGACCCGAATTCACAATGCCGGCGTGAAAAATTTCAACACGCACACGCAAATAATATGAAAAATTCATGAATGTAACTATGAAATTTAATTTAATTAAAAGCATCGGGTAGGTCGCCGGGTGTGGGTATTACACTAATATCTGAAAAGTAGCTCGTAATGACACATATATTATGAGGCTGCATTTTCGCTCAAATGCTATTAAAATCGTGAGCTGTTATAATACTTGATTTATATAATTTTATACTTATAATTTTCATGTTAAATATCGTGGAGTGTGAAACGACCTTTGAACAGACAGGCGGTGACCTGCGTGCCAGTGGAGTGACCTTAGCTGACATTTAAATAATAATGTTGCATTTTATACTCTCTTGTTCTTTAGTCCTAGCCAGACTATCGGCTAGGAATTGACCTTACAAATCTCAATGAACAGACTTATAGCCCAAGGTTTTGTGGGCACTACCACCTTGACTTGATTTATAAGATTTCAGATTCATTAAATCTGTAGGAACTGTAAAATAAAAAAAATAGATTTAAATGTGTATCGTGTTCCAACAAAATGTGTGACCAGCCCGTAAAATTCGTCGATGTACTCATAGCATAATATTCCTCTGTCACAAGTTATGACAATATACGGATAACCAATCGCCCAAAGAACTTTGACCTTCAAACGATCACCGGTCCAATCCTAATCTGAATTTCAAACCATTATACTGTAAATCATTAGAAACCCCAAACTTGGAAATTCCAACACAATCCCAACTCAACATATTAAGTTTGAAATCACTTACCAAAGCGAAATTACGCGCACATCGTGTTTCTAGCCGAACTGGCAACGGGAGCGAAGTACTCCTGCAACGAAATCATACAATTCATCAACATTAGCGGCTGACAGACGAGGTCTCCGGTGGATTGTTATAAATTGCTGAGAACCACAATACAAGCGCTTCAGACGGTAAACGCTTCAAATAATTAGAAGTAAATGCTTGACTTTTGCAGGAAATTGTATTCAACAGAAAGTATGCTTTTAAAACGGATTTTGATTTGGTTCCTATTGAAAAAAGATTTGTAGTTGGGCTATAATGTAACTTACAGGGTAAGGTGAGATTAAAATGCGATAGTGAACTTCTCGCCAATATCGAGTACATAACTAAATGAGATTCCAATGCAAATTGTAATGTATGCTTCAGAACAATACTTTAAGAACAGATACGAGTATACATATGTAAGTCGGTTATCTTAGTTATTATAATTAATATTAATACATGCGCTTAAAGTTTGGATAGTTCTCTCCATTGTAAATCTATAATATCTGCAATATTGCCTTTAAGATGACCCGGGTAGCTTTTATTAGGACCAAAAGATGAATACGCTCAAAAGTTAGCCAAGCATAACTTATGATTTATAGAAAAATCAGGCAGATAACTCTTTGAAGATGGAATATTAAAAAGAAAATACTCAAAAATTTGCCAGGTTTTCATCAACGATTTCCTTTCCTAATACCTGTCATGTCTACCTCGAGCACATTTATCATATACCCGTCCGATCATCGTAAACGCTGTCATTTGTTACATTATATGTCTTTCAAACCGAGGTTATATTTTCGTTTTCACACTACAGTGAACCATCTGTACTTAAAAAATTATGTTCACTTACTCTTTGGTTACATTTAGAACAATTTGCTGAAACATTTCTTTGGTGTTTTAGGCATGTCGCGGAATCCTCCGAGACTAATGCGTGATACATTTAAGTTGAATGTAGGAGAACAGTAAAACATCATTAGGCTTTTTATTGAGGCTTGGGAGGGATAAGAGCAAATTAATCTACATTCTACTGTTGTGCAAAGTGAATTATTTGAAATCAAGATGAATTGAAATGGTGAATTGGTTCTTGCCGTTTTTAAAGCTATATCGATGAGTCAGACACAGGGATGGTAGTCTCATGAATGTCTATCAGTCCAGTGTCTTAGGTATGATCCGTGAAGTAATAGCTTGCTGTAGTATTTGATAAATGACTTTGATAGAAACCCAGTTTGCCCAGTGTTAGAAATTAGGATCCAGTAAAGAAGTGGTAGTATCATACAATGAAAAATTGATACAGGACCAATATGCCAGCCTGTTTGTATTCGTTTTTAAGCAACTATATTCTAAAAGTACTATATTCTTGACGGTTTGTAAATTCTACAGTTCTTACCGAGCCGATATGAAAAGTACTAAGAAACTCACCTCCTATATACATATCATCATCATCATCATCATATCAGCCACAGGAAGTCCACTGCTGAACATAGGCCTCCCCCAATGATCTCCACAATGACCTGTTGGAAGCGGCCTGCATCCAGCGACTTCCTGCGACCTTAGTCAGATCGTCCGTCCACCTTGTAGGCGGGCGTCCAACACTTCGCTTGCCTGTACGTGGCCTCCACTCGAGAACCTTTCGGCCCCAACGGCCATCGGTTCTACGAGCTATGTGCCCGGCCCACTGCCACTTCAACTTGCCAATCCTATGGGCTATGTCGGTAACCTTGGTTCTCCTACGGATCTCCTCATTTCTGATTCGATCTCGTAGGGAAACACCGAGCATAGGCCGCTCTTGTCCTAAATAGACATATTCGTCTACAACTTTGAGAGTCGAGCCCCCAACTCCAATGGGGGTGGGCACAACATGGATATTCGACATGATCTTCGTTTTATCCATGTTCATTTTAAGACCCACCTGTTGGGAAACTCGATTAAGGTCTTCGAGCATAGTGCTAAGGTCTTCCAGCGATTCTGCCAAGACTACAATATTTTCGGCAAATCGAAGGTGAGTAATATACTCGCCATTGATGTTGATGCCGAATCCTTTCCACTGCAAGAGCTTGAAGGCATTTTCCAGCGCGGCAGTGAACAGTTTCGGAGATATGACATCTCCCTGTCTCACGCCTCTCTGTAGTGGAATAGCCTTCGTGCTCTGATCCCGTACTCGGACCGACATGGTGGCGTTGTTGTATATACACCTCAACACTTCGATGTACCGATAGTCTATGTGGCACCGCTGAAGAGACTGTAGCACAGCCCAGGTCTCGATCGAATCAAAGGCTTTCTCATAGTCCACAAACTCTAAACAAAGCGGCAAGTTATACTCCTCGGTTTTTTGTATAACCTGCCGTAGCGTATGAATATGGTCTATGGTACTAAAGCCTTTTCGGAAACCGGCTTGTTCGGGAGGCTGGAAGTCATCAAACCTGCCTTCGAGACGATTTGTGATGACCCTTGAAAACAACTTATAGACATGGCTCAGGAGCGAGATGGGCCTGTAGTTCTTCAGCAAAGTGTTATCACCTTTTTTGAAGAACAGTACCACCAAGCTCCTGCTCCATGCCTCCGGCGTTGAGCCCTCGAGGAGAACGGAATTGAAGAGCCTCTGAAGGACTTTCAGTACCGGCGTTCCGCCCGCTTTCAGAAGCTCTGAAGTGATTCCGTCCTCACCCGGCGCCTTGTTGTTTTTAAGTTGTTTAAGGGCCATCTCAATCTCAAACAGGCTGATGTCCGGGATATCATCGCTAAAGTGTCGGATTAACTCGGCTCTCGGGTCTTCGGCCGAGCTAACAGTAGGTTTGGCAACCGAGGTGTAAAGCTGTCCGTAGAACCTCTCGATCTCCCTTAACACCTCTGCCCTCGTCGATATCACGCGGCCGTCTTCCGTCTTCAGCCTAGACAACTGGCTTTGCCCAATAGACAAGTCTCTTGCAAACACTTTGGAGCCTCCGTTCCGCTCAATTGTCTCCTTGATGCTCACAGTATTGTGAGCACGGACATCGTGTCGCAAGGACTTCCAGATCCGTCTATTGAGCCTGCCGATATGCTTCGGCGTCAACGGAAGACTGTAGCGTCAAAGATCGACGTTCGGCCATGAGGTCAAGAGTGTGGATCGAGAGTTTTTGTGGTCTATCTCTACGGCGAGGTCTAAAATACTTAGATCCCACCATATGGACAGCTTCTACCAAACCGCTGTTTAACTCGTCCACTGCAAGGTTTTCTTTTAGACAATCAAAGCGATTTGTCAACTCGAGTTGAAAGCTCTCGGGGTTTTGGATATGGGCGCGAGTAGGTCGGAACGTAGACTTCATCAAGCGGCGCCTTTCTAATTGGACGTTGATATTCAATGTGCCCCTAACCATTCGGTGATCACTACCGGTTTTCACCCTGTTGATCACAGAGACATCACTGAACATCCGTCTATTCGTCGTCAAGATGAAATCTATCTCATTTCTCGTAGAACCGTCAGGACTCAGCCAGGTCCATTTCCTGTGAAGCGGCTTCTGGAAAAAAGAGTTCATCGCGAAGAGTCCCTCTTTTTCCAGAAAGTCGGCCAGCCTCTGACCCCTGAGGTTCCATTGCCCATGTCCAAATTGCCCCACTTTCAACTCTGCATCGCTTCTCTTGCCCAACTTTGCGTTGAAGTCCCCCATAACAACATTGAAGTAGGTTTTGGAAGTATGTATGGCCCGACTAATGTCCTCATACATCTCCTCTACTTCTTCATCTGGGTGTGTCGAGGTCGGCGCGTATACCTGTATGACCTTCAACGAATATCTTTTGGATATTCTGAGTATAAGGTATACTACCCTGCTCGACACACTTTCGATGGATACGATGTTGTTGATGAGAGACCTGTGGACGAGAAATCCGACACCTCCTCGGGACTGTTGGTCGTAGAAGAGCAGGTTACCAGACTTCAGGGTTATCGTATCCTCCCCGATTTTTCGGACTTCCGATAACCCCAGAATATCCCAGTGTAACCCGCTCAATTCTTCTTCCAGTTCGACAATCTTCTCGTCTGTCCTCAAAGTGCGTATGTTGTGTGTTACCAGGGCCAGTCGTCGTCGGGGGTGGTAGCCGGGGCCAACCCGGGGATTCTTAGCACCCCCTGCCCCACCGTAACCATGGCTGCTACCATCGCCAGGAATAGTGGGGCTGCCGGGGACTGGGGGCCTGGTCAAATTTTGTGTCGCCATTGAGGGGGTATTTGCCAATACTCGCCACGCTTGGCAGGCGGGTTGGCGAGCGCAGGAGGGGACTCGCGCTGACGACGCTGCTGCCCATCATCAGCGGGGGAAAGGAAATAGGGAAATCAGAATGTATATAAATATATACACATATTTATATACATTCTGAGAAAAGATCACAAGAAAATACTCTAAAGTGGAACAAACACGAAGGTCGCAATATTTTAAAGCCGCATTCAACGAAAATCCAAAGGGATATTTTCATACCGGATTTTCCTCAGCCGCGTTATCAGCATGCAAAGGTTATCGGAGAGGCATAAAAAGTCATGGCTAAGGAGATGTCATGATGAATGAACGTTAGCGAGAGAAACTGGGCTGAATATTTTTTACAAGAAAAATATTTGCGCATACGTTGAAAAGTATTTGTGTGCGGTATCCATCGCGTTGTTTTTGGCAGCGTTTTGTATTGGCACTAGAAATGAATCAATGGATATTTTACGATACGTGTTTTGAAACGTTTCAATTATATTATTGTTTGGTCCAGTAAACGAGAATATAGTTATGCAACGTGATGCTAGGAGTTTGATACTCGTATCGGAACAAATATTTGTAGGTCATTGACATATTTGTCTCAGATTGTCGTCTAAAAGGAAACGACAAGTTTTTTTATAATATCTGATAGACACGGCACTAATACGTATTTACGTATGCGCTGAGCTGTAAATGTATGTGGGTGTTAAGTGTATTCATTTATAGAATATAATTTTACCTCTATTTATAAATTCATATACAGGGTATATCAAGATACTGAAATCGAATCCAGTTGGTATTTTTAATGACTTCAGACACAATTAAACTAAAAATTTGCAAACGCGACATATTTTTTTTGTATATGATTCTATCGCCATATTTAGATGGTAAATACATAGTTTTTCTAAAAAAGACATTAAATTGTCTAAAATAATAATGTGCGCCCTTTTATTCAGAGACGCTGCGGTACGCAAGGGTTAACATTATTATGTTCTCAAAACTATATATTTACCACCCAAACACGAAGATATTTAAAACATTTTTAGCCAATTTTATATTTGCATTGTGTGTGTAGTTTCTAAAAATACCAACCGGCTTGGATTTCGGTAACAGTCTTGATCTGTATTTATTCCTTTAGTTACCCAATGACTTGATGTTATTCTTCCTATACAAACCGAACATAATTGAGTAAACGTAACTATTCAAACATTTACTTAAATTACGAACCAGGCTAAAATTTGGTCTCTATAGACAAAACCTTTCACTTTCAGTGATATTTTATAATTAAAATATTTCTTGGTATTTAGATAGTGTGTTGTGTTAGCATTGACTTACACCATATCCATATATGGTCCATAAACGGTCTATTAGAATTTAATATATACATAGGTTGTGTTTTCTATTTTAAGCTCTTATCCCGCATCCACACGAGGCTTATTTATTTATTTATTTATTTAAAGCTTTATTGTACACCAGTAAATAAAAGGAAATAACATTAACACAATTTAACAAGCAAGAAAAGAGTACAATGGCGGTCTTATCGCTCGAGGCGATCTCTTCCAGACAACCAACCATAGGACGGATAAAATAGAGACAACTGTGGGGTATTGTGAGGTGTACGTGATGTCAAAGGACAATATATATAACATATCTAAACAATAGAATAATATTACTTTAGACCCGAATCGTAATATAATTAGGATACCTTCCCTTACAATTATAACATGCCTAACGTTTTTGTTCTCAGATCAGGCATTTCAAAAACACTGCTAGGGTGAAATAAAGAAACTTTACAAAATAGTACAACAGCTACTTAGCAAATATTTTAAATATTCAATCGTATGGTTCACTATTCATAATAATTGGTTATATTTTCATAGTACAAAAAATAAACATCGCGATTAAAAACTTCCAAACCCTAAAATTCTAGTACAAAACCAAACAAGTATTGAAACTCGAAAATTTAATAATTTAACCTAAAGTACAAGTTTGTTTTCACTAACATAGTATTACAAAATATAATATCTCTCAGACACACTAGGGAATTTCATAAATGATTTGGCACCGACATCGAGGCAATTATTCATATTTCATCTTCAATGTTCGTTGAATATTCTGGAAAATTTGAAGGCAATGATTTGATTATCTTATTTAATTAAGAATAATATGAAGTAGTTCCTTTCACAGGTCAGTTAATAAGAAAATTTAATGGAGAAAATTAAAAGAGACAATTTAAAATAGGGTTTAGTCATTTTGTCTATATTATTTGAAGAATTTAAGTACTTTTCAGTTCTTTGAGAGTAGATAGAGAAAAGGGGACGGATAAAATATATTAAAATCTCTCATAAAATTTGCAATCAATAAAACACGACTGCAATACGTAACTTCACGTCGGTTTTCAGTGGAACATTAGTTAACCTGCATATTCTTACTGTAGTCTAAATTAGATAGATAAATATTCTTCAGCATGTTTTAAACAAGACTAAATATTAAGTGGGACCTAAATAGATTATAGATAGCCAACCTGCACTAGGCCAACGTGGTGGACTATATGGCCTAACCACTCTCAATCGTACTCTCGATTGTAGAGTAGGCCCGTGCCCTGCAGTGGGACGTATATGGGCTGATACAGAAATAGATACCGATGAGAGTTCTTCCATGGATTTTCAACTGTGATCCGCATTAAAACTAAACACTTAAATAAATTAGAAGTATCAACCTCACTGCGACTAACAGTTACTAAAATTGAAGTTAATGCATAGCTATATTTTCAAAATAAAGGGAATTTATACACCCTTGTAAAGTGCGTGGTGGCCTGTTGGTAAACGGAAACGGAACCAGATGTAGCTACAACCAATTTAATTTTTTTGACTATTAATGGCGAGACGAGTATGCCATTCGCTTGATGGTAAGCGCTATAAATGCTCATGAACAGTAGCAAAACCAAACAGCTTCTTCGATTACCAAGCAATGCTTGGCATCCCACTACGCAAAAGTAGTAAAAGTGCACAAAAGTGCATTTACACTACTGTAGTAAATATTGTTTTACCAATTCATTTACTCTCTCTACAGACAAAATCCCAAATCCGGAAGATTTGTTAGATGGATCGGGGTCCAGGCAAGTTTGGGAACCACTGCTCTTCTTTATGTAGTTCTAATAAATAATCCCATCAAAAACATCCTGTAAAAACTTCCAAGTCTCGCAGCTCAGGTTTTCTACCGCAAAAAGTTGTGAGATGCATACCGGGTATCTCAAGACTGCTACCGAAAACGAAGCCGGGTGGTAGTTTTAGTGGCTACAAACACAATGCAATCAAAAATTTCGCATAGAAACGCGACAATTATTTTTTATGATTTTTTAAATATCGTCAATTTTGGGTGGTAAATTCATAGTTTTTGCTAAAATATTAATTTAAACTCTTTTATACCTTAGAGTATTTATAAATAAAAGGATATACACTATTATTTTAGGAAAAAATGTATTTACCACCCAAATAGGGCCATAGGAAAAAAATAACAAAAAAAAAATTATCGCTTTTTTTTGCAAGTTTTTCTGTTGGATTGTGTCTGAAGTCGCTTAAACTATCACCCGGCTTCGTTTTCGGTAGCAGTCTTGATATACCTGGTATAATACCAAGTCGATTAATTTATTTAGTCCTTGCTTAAGGGACCTTCTGTATAAATTTATTACGTAAGTTATTATCATATCAATATAAAAAGTTCTTTACGTTTTAAATAAATAGATCGACTTACGTAATAATAACTTACGTAATAACTTTATACAGAAGGTCCCTTAGGCAAGGACTAAATCTCACAACTTTTTGCGGTAGAAAACCTGAGCTGCGAGACTTTTTTTTTACAGGATGTTTTTGATGGGTTCTCACGTCTTTTTGTAGAGTGCTACTTTTTTCCTTTTCGGTACTTTTTACTTCTAGAATATCACTAACAATTTTTCTTAAAGCCTCTGTCTTATGGTTTGCTTTTTCTTATTTTTGTAGGCATCAACTTATCACAAATAGCGGATTTGATTATTAATGTTCTTTCTTTCATGGTAATTGATATTTTAGAGCTATTTAGCCTATTTATTTGCAAGTATTTCTTCGTCATGTTTTGTGCAGTTGTACAGTTTCATGGGCTGAATATACCCTTTCCCTCTCTATACCCCCCTCCTGTTATGCCTCATATATATATATATATATATATATGTATGTATGTATCAGCCCATATACGTCCCACTGCAGGGCACGGGCCTACTCTACAATCGAGAATACGATTATATATATATATATGTATATATTTCCATTATATACAGGTACAACGAATCATGTAACTTTGTAATCCTATACATTTATATGGCATTACAAAGTTATTCACGCAGTTGGTGTATCTAGAAAACTAGACAGAAATTATGACATGTTTAAATTTTCCCTTACTTTAAAAAAGAAGAAAGAAAAATAGTTTTATTTGCCACGAGCATTAAAACGTCGTACAAAAACAGATATACAGAGGTCTATATATAAAAAAATAAAACAATAAGAAATAAAGAAGAAGTTCGCACGTCGTGGCTGTGACAAGTAGGTTATCACTCAGCAATTATGTTGCGCTGCGGTGCAGGCCGTAGCACAACGCTGATTTTCGGTGATCACCTTGGATGACGTGCAGACGCAAGCTAACGCAAACTTAAGCCTATTATAAAAAAAACTAAACATTAACCTAAACCTTAAATAATTATCCTAATATAAATGTACAATAAAAATATTACAAAAGCTTTAAACAATAACAAAAAAAAACAAAAAAACTATAAATTAATAATCAAAACATTAAATGTAATAAAAACAAAAACAACCTTTAGATACTAAACACTAATTATATTCTAAATTTGAAGGTTCTATGTCTGCTAGAAGTGCCTTAGACTTTTGATGATCGGTCAGTCAGTCAGTGAGTGACAAAACTACGAAAGTTTGAACGAGTCCCCGTTGTCTTGCCTTACATAAAAGGAGTCACAGACAAAATTGGCTACATCCTGAAGCGTGCTTCTATAAAGACCTACTTCAAGCCGCCCAAGAAGATTAGTCAATTTCTACCACCTGTCAAGTGCCATATACCCCTGCAAGAACCGGGCGTATACAAAATAGATTGTGACTGTGGCCTCTCCTACATAGGTCAAACAAAACGAAGCATAGGGACCCGCGTGAATGAACACATAGCTGACGTCAAACATCGACGCTCAACGAAGTCTGCAGTTGCTGAACATATAGAAGAAGGCTCCAAGCATTACCTCCGCTTTGATCAGCCCCAAGTCCTCGCTAAAGAACACCGTTTCCTGCCCAGGATGTTTCGAGAGGCTATTGAAATTAAAAAACATCCAAATTTCAATAGAGAAGATGGCTTGAAGCTTGCACAAGCATGGGATCCAATACTACATTTAATTAAATCGGAACCCAAAAGACCAACTGCCAGACCTCAAGACACTGTGAGCTCCTTCTGCGTAGATCGGATCGCAAACATAGACTAGATATTTTAAAATTAATTTTTTAAATTAATAATTGTAAAATAAGGGTAGTTGAATTGTAACAGTCACAGAGCGGACGTCTAATACCTCAGTCCGCCCCGTGACCACGAAAGCTGTAAAGTGATCGAAACGTCGGGAAGTTAAAAATGTAAAAAATTAAACTAAATTCGCGATAAAATCCGTAAATAATAGTTTTATTTCAAGTTATAATTCTTAAACTACTGGTTCAAATTGAATGAAATTTTAAATATACCGTGTTTACACAATGATTGCTTGGTAACTGAAAATTCATGCTTCTTGCTTTAACCACAACGAAGTTATGGGGTGTTGAAAATGGTTGAAACAGATAATGTAATTTTAAAGTAAGTTTGAAGTGAATGATAATTTTTATAGCTATTTTGATTTTATTGATTGATGATTGATTGATGAAGTGCAAAGCTTTTTTAAGTTTACGTTCAACATCCGAAAATTCGAACTTCGAGTCGGAGTATAAAATAACCCCCAGGGAAAATATTCACATCAGCATTATCCATGTAACTCAATTCCTCAATCAATATTTTCTTTGATTTCATATCTCAGCGTAACGCAAACTTCTTTAGAAGTAACCCAATTCGTTTATTAATATAATTTATTTTCCTGTCGCTAAACCTTTCATAAAACTTGTAAGGTGTTTTATAATAACATCGAAAGGCCATCTTCAAATTTTTTTGTGACTTCCAAATTCAGGGTGGAAATATTGTACATTATTTCTGGTGTACACTTTTCAGCCGTAAGAAATTTGGAGCAGCAATTCGTATTTATTTTTATGCGTGTGGAAAAGTTCTTACTAAACTTATTTTATGTTAACACAAAATAGTGACAATACATCTGATTGTAAACTCAGTGCAGCCTAGGCAGAATATACTGTGGGAGATGGTGTGCTGCCAATCGTTTTTATACTTGTGTATCGAATGTTCTTCTTTTGAAATTTTGTGGATAAGAAGTATCTTTATGAGGTTTTCCTTCACCTCAGTTAAAAAAACACTTAGATATGTTGGTTTTTAAACTAAAATCCCGAGTGGATGTTTCGTCTATTCAATCCAAGCCACTTGTATTATTGCTCATTTACACAATTTCTAGATGCCTTTTGATCATTAGTGTACATGAGTACCCAGCACTTAAAATATAAACTACTCAAGTTAATCCTTTAGCATGGTTCATCATACTAGCTGAATTTAGGTCAGTGCATATACTAATCAATCGCTCCAAGTTTCCGAATTGAAAGTCATCACATATGTTACGGATCCAGTTATTAGCAAATTGAAGTAGGGCCGGGAGCATGCGAGGTGAATTTCTGGATGAGACCTCAAAATTTACTCATCAAATTGCTTTGATTTTTTTATAGATGAATCTTTGAGTTTTTACTGTTAAAAATTTAATTGCACAGATAATGTGACTCGTTACGTCACGTATAATCACGAATCGTTACGCTATTTAAATTTGCGATTCGTTACTTACGCAAGCAAATATATAATGATGAATATAATAATAATATGATTGTAGGATATTTGTTTTCGACAGAAAATATGACAATTATATCAATTAAGTAGATTTGATTTAGTAAATAAGCTTTTGTGGTAGAGCCACGCTGTTTATCACCTATGACTCCTTTCTTACTGAAAGTCGACGTGAAGTGACAGCTTTGCTATCACGTTTCGTTCGAAGACTAATTTTGCCGGATGACGAATATCCTTTTTCTCCTCCCATCTTTGTTCAAGTTATACATCCATAATAATTCTCAAATAAGTAAAATTGAGCTACGTATATGTTTATTCTCCACCATTGCGTAATTCTCGTAAACCGTGAGCAACCGTTTCAAGTTGTAGTTTAGAAATGTTAGTACGAGTAGTATTTCAATAGTTGAGCGTAAAAGTTTTAAATATTTCTGAACTGTGGTTCTACAAGTACATTATATTACGTACACCCAGTGAAACGTAACGTTAGTAGAAATATATTTGCTGGCAGTGGAAATAGTTAATTGTAGGTCACAACAAGGGTATCCTTCTGTAACATACAGTCCAGTGGCATGAATAAATACACAAAATATTTGCACATGTAGTCCTGATCCCACAGTAAGAATTATTCTGCCGTCTCACAAACACCCACACATGAAACAAATGTCTGTGGAACGCACACACATTTTTCATGGCGTGGCTCGAACCCCCACCTTGTTTCAGTTAGCTCTCAATCAACTGCGTCACGGACGCTTACAAATGTAAGGATGTCCTTCTATAATGGCTTAGTAGATAATCATCTTTATCATCATTTCAGCAACTGGAAGTCCATTGCTGAACATCGGCCTCCCTCAAGGATTTCCTCATCGGATTTTTGGAAGAGAGGCCTGCATGCAGCGACTCCCTGCAACCTTAGCTAGGTCGTCTAACCTAATTATATACCAGCTTACAATGTACATGTTAAGTGCGTGGTGTCCTGTTGGTTAAACGGACTAGACGCGACTGCCAACATGTTCACGGTGGTTGCGGGTTCGAATCCCAGGGCACACCTCTGACTTTTCGGAGTCATGTGTGTATTGATAGTCAATCACCACGCACTAAAACGGTGAAGGAAAACATCGTGAGGAAACCTGCATACCATAGCGATTTATAAAATGTCTATGGTATGTAAGTCCGCCAACCCGCACTAGGCCAGCGTGGTGGACTATATGGCCTAACCACTCTCAATCGCACTCTCGATTGTAGAGGAGGCCCGTGCCCTGCAGTGGGACGTATATGGGCTGATACAGATTACAATGTACATACATAACTTTTTCATCACAAATTTAACATAAAATGTGATCTTATGTTCAATTATTTTTCTCCTAAAGCCTCGAAGGCTTCTTTTTCATTAATCTTGGGAGGAGAAGCGAAAACGATGTATCAGTGAATGTATAAAGTTAGGTTAGTTTGCATTTTTCAATTTTAAATTTCTCGGTTTATCAAGTTCTCCGAATCTTTATTAATGAAGATATAATTAATTAGGAATATGTATGTTGGGTATATTTGTATATCTTTTTTTTTACTGTTTCATTAATCAACAATTACAACATTCAACTTGACGTATCCTTTACTCTCAAATGATATAATGAGTTTAATTTACATTCCATGTTTTAAAAAGCTTACACAAACAGATATTAAACCGTCGTTTGAAGTACACAAAGCCTAAAAACTAAAACGTGGAACATTGAAACGTGTCAGGAACACGCGTCCCTCATAAATTCTGAGCGTGAGTGTTGGCAGTTGACAACGAGTGAAACCCGAAATTCACTGTTGACTGGCCTTTTCACAATTATTAGATGCAATATCAATTTAAAATTAAAACCGTGGGGATTACCGTTTGAATTGCATTGCGTTATTGTTGGGGTTTAATGTTTTCCTATCTTGTTGGAACCAGAGGTTATTTGGCACTAATGAAGAACACTAGTACATTTGTTATTTGTAAAATAGGTGTATATTCATTAATTATATTGGTGTTAACTAGCAACATTCTAAGTAATAAAAAATGGTTCAAAGGCTAGAATACATGAAATATTTTGGTCTGATATTTTTCATATTTCATAATAAGTCTTACTTTTAAATATTTTCCACCATCAATCATCAGAAGCATAGCAGCACAAATCTTCGCAATACCACGCAAACACAAGCAAAGTGCTATTCAATTTGCTAACGCTGCGTCCGCACGGTGTAAGCGGATAGTTACTGTCTCGACCGCTGACTACGACACTAATAATTTTTCCGAGCCAGTTTAAAAGTGCAGTCAGTCTTCCATCGCAGTTTACGAAACTAAACTACGGTGCGGCTAACTCTCGCAAACTTTTAACTACACACATATAAACCGTAAAATTAATAAAAGGAAACGTATGGGTTCGTATTGGATATTTCGAAGTTAAAAGCTTGGCGTTGGTACTTTCAGCTAGTTTGGTAGTAGAAATCTGGATCAAAAATGAACAGTGTTTGTAATTTAAATCATATAGATTTGAAATACTTACTATAGTTATTCGCCAGATACGGCTTACTCATAATACTAAAATTATTTTTACATTAGGTTCAAAATTATCCGGATTATACGTTGAGTTGTTTATATAAAGGAACATTGAAACTAAATTGAAACTCACTATAAATTTTTCTATAGACCATTCAGCAAAGGATATCCATATATTTATGATATCACATCAAATTCTCTGTGAAATCGTAAACCTTAGCTTACCACGATACGTTAGACGGTTAGAGAAAAAAAACTCAGGCAGACTGCCTATAGCTTTGGTTTATAAAGCATTCCTATGTATTCCGCACTCCTCACGATGTTTTTCTTTGACTCTGCTTTTAAAATCCCTAAATAATCAGGGTAATGTCTTCAACACTTTAATTATTTTCCTCTACAGGAAATCGACTATTGAACGGAGATCTTCACCAAGAATTTCTACAGCGATCTATTTACAGCAACCTGTATCCAACGATTTCTTACAACGCTTTAGATCTAAATTAATTCTAAAACTATCAGTTTAAACGACTTAGCTGGCAATCTATTACTAACTTCACGTGAACAAAACTTTACAATTGCAAAGAACGTATTACGTGTTTGTGCGGATTTGCGATTCTATTGGATATTTTATTTGATGCCAGTTTGAAAATTCAGAGCTGGTTAGACGAAAGTACTCGGTCACTCACCTCAATAAATGCGAATGTTGGCGGCGATAAACTTTGTGAAAAATACACCATCTAACGACCATCTAATACACAACAAGCCACGTCATGCGGAATATTGAGTTGCTATTTTATAGCATTCGTTTCGAGACAGTTTGTGTTTTGTGGAGTAAAGTCCGGGAATTTTGCTGTTTTTGTTATATATTGATTTTGTTTTAAGTTCTTAATTATTTATGACTTCTGTTTGTAGATCGATGGGTAGGCGAATCAATAAAAAATAAGCTTTATCATTTTTTGCAATACGTATCAAATCATGTACGTAAAAGTGTTTGAAATTAGCCTTTTGGGGCCGGTGCGCTACAAAATTACTTTCTAAATTAAGTGGTATCATAAGTGTTCATCTTAATCAGTATGTGGTGATCACATAATAATATTTTTATAAAGCGTTTAATACACTCAAAAGATGGACGAAGTAATTGAATGTTGTAGGAAACGAAGGACGCAGGTACTTCCGAGTACAATTCTCTTAAAAAATTTACAGCCTACGTGGAGCAGTTGGTTAGACGCTGGCTGAGACACGAGAGGTCGCAGGTTCAATCCCCGCACCGAGGCAAAGTTTGTAAGGCCCTCAAGTATTTATCTCGGGGCGTCTGTTAGACCGAAACGTCTTTCGTAGCTTCTGAAACCCACGACACAAGACTTAACTGATCTTAATGTTGGTAAGTGACTGTTGGGTTTAGTTAATTACTATTATTTATTAAAATTCTTAGGGCAGGCCTATTCTACACTGTACTTTTCGAGATTAAAAAGACGAGGTTGAATATTCACTACGGTCACTAAGCTCGAGTCCAAAATTAGTATACGAACAAAACAAAGATACAAAGAACAAAGCTACAAAAAAATTCTTAGTTTCGTCTCATTCGTAAGGAAGTATCCGACGAGCTTTTAGGAAAGGAAGGCTATTCACACGGTCTGAAAAGTATTCTGTTGTGCTTCAGTCTCAACAACTTCCGCCAGTCGCCACTTTCACCTCCCCTCTCCCCCTTACACCCTCCAAGACTTTTAGGCTAACCCGGCAGGCTCAAAAACGCGAGTGAAGTGCGATTGTAATATATTTTTTTTGTATTATAGCATGAAAATAATCTTTGATATTGTGAAAAAAAAACTAGTAATACCAGGTGCTGATGTGAATATTAATAAAAATTCTGAGGTTAACATGTCAGCATTTTACACCTCGAAAATATGATAATCTAAGCTATATAAAAGCTATATATATATATATATATATATATATATATATATATACAGGGTATATCAAGACTGCTACCGAAAACGAAGCCGGGTGGTAGTTTAAGCGACTTCAGACACAATGCAACAGAAAAAGTTGCAAAAATAAGCGACAATTTTTTTTTTTAAATTTTTTTCCTATTGCCATATTTTGGTGGTAAATAATTTTTTTCCTAAAATAATAGTGTATACCCTTTAATTTATAAATACTCTAAGATATAAGAGAGTTTAAATTATTATTTTAGCAAAAACTATGGATTTACCACCCAAAAATGACGATATTTAGAAAATCATAAAAAATAATTGTCACGTTTCTATGCGAAAATTTTAGTTGCATTGTGTTACCCGGTACCCGGTATATAAGCTAAGCTATATAAATTAGCTATATATAAGCTAAGCTATATAAATAAGTTTAATATTGCTGTGTCTTCAAGATTTATCCGTGAAAATTTTCAGGGTCTATGTATTAGTTATACCATATTTAATGTCATATGTATGATTGTTGTATGTATGGTTTATTTTCTAAACACAATAAATACAGGGTATCTCAAGACTGCTACCGAAAACGAAGCCGGGTGGTAGTTTTAGTGACTACAAACACAATGCAACTAAAAATTTCGCAAAGAAACGCGACAATTACTTTTTATGATTTTTTAAATATCGTCATTTTTGGGTGGTATATCCATAGTTTTTGCTAAAATAATAATTTAAACTCTTTTATACCTTAGATTATTTATAAATAAAAGGGTATACACTATTATTTTAAGAAAAAATGTATTTACCACCCAATTATGATCATAGGAAAAAAATTACAAAAAAAATGTTGTCGCTTTTTTTTGCAACTTTTTCTGTTGCTTTGTGTCTGAAGTCGCTTAAACTACCACCCGGCTTCGTTTTCGGTAGCAGTCTTGATATACCCTGTATAAAAATGATAAATATAAATATAATATACTTATTATAGTCTAGCTACTGAATATTTATTGCTTCTCTACATTATTGTTTTAAATAATATCTTATTTAGTTTGTTTGAAAATATGGAATCATTAATTTTAATTTATTTACTAATGAAGTGATACTAGACTCATAGCAATAATATTTGGAAATTAAGGTACTCTTATCTTCACTAGTCTGTTATGTGTACTGCAAGCATTAAATGCCTCCGATATCACTATTTTTCCTAAAAGATTTGATGTTAGCCATACCCAATCTCGGAATAAATTTATTAACCACAACCTTTGCTTTTAATAAACCTGTTAGCCAACCAAATGAAAAACAAGCTTAAAGGCTCCTCCACACTATGACAGCGGATTGGTGCCGCGCGGGTAGGCCAGTGACAACACCAGGCCGGCGGTATTTGCCGTATTCATTTCAGTTTTGACAGCTGTATAGAAGGCTACTTTGTAATGTGTAATTAAAATTTAATCGAACTATGTTTTATTTCTACAATTTGTATATTTCCTCAATATTATATTTTGAGTTGACAACAAAACAATAGTGTTTATTAAATCGCTAATATTGTATCATAACCTAAATAATAATTACAAAATAACATAGATTTCAATTCGCAAATTACAAACATTTATTTCACGAAGCTATGATATTTATTTCTCATAGAAGCCGTTCTCAATCGTGCGTAGTTACAATGTTCCCATTATACTGGCGACATTGCCTCTTTTGATTGCCAGAGATATATGTTGCACAAGGAAGGCTTCGGCGCGATGATCCTGGCCATTTCGTCTCAAGGCGTCACCCCAGTTCACGGATTAAATTCTTAGCTTAATTTAATTAGTAAAAAATCAAAAGAGTTACTCGCTGGTATACCCACTGGCCGTGTCTCCGGCATAGTGTGTAGGAGCTATAACAGTTAGGCATTAAATATCGTATATTCATGTGGATGTGCATTTGTTTATCAAACTCGTCATTCGTCCCTCGCCTGATCGGCTATCACAGTCGGTCAACATTTACCACACAAACGTGCACACGTTCATTTTTAACGATATATCTCGATATTAATGGATTTTACCGGATCCCATGTTTTACTGATGTTTTTGGAACATTTTGTTTAATGTTTAACATTCAATTTGTTGGTAGGTTGTTTGAAGTTTTGTTTACTCTGTTTGTGTTTTGTATACGAGTATTACCTATTTCACAAATTGAGTGTAACTAGTTATATAAACATGCGTAATATATATATATAATTTAATAATTTGTTTTTTTTTTTACATTGTGTATGTTTCGCTCTGATTATAATTGAATATTTACAATTTTTTGCCATTATTTTACACTATTTCATTGGGAATAGCTAGAAAGCTCTTAGATTCGAATATAAGTCCCATTTTAAGATGAAAAACGGGAACCTTTGAATGACGCTATAAATCCCTCTGCTAACGTCTATTGACATACAGGCTCAAACTAACCAGGTAACTTTAAGAAGGAGCCTTCCTACTCTAAAAATATTAGAGTCCCAATTTAATAATGCAGAAAAGCACCCGGCGCTCCCGTGTCGCACTCCTTATTATTTCAAGGGATTTTCGGGCAAGTATGGCGACCGGCGTGATATGAAGTTCGTTTTCGCTGATATAAATTCTGGCCTATGGTACAAGGCAGGAACTTTTATATATGTAGAGTGATTTTGGTGTGATTTTTTTTTTGATCTGGTACAGCACAAGTTTAAAATATCAGCGTTTCAGGGTGATAATAGTTAGGATCCAGGTTGCTTGAAGGATACTCAAAATATTTTTTTTGGCGGTGACTCAGATGAACATATTATATTAAATAAATAAATATCTTAATGAGTGCTCAAGAATATTTTTTAGTTTGTTTAAGTTAATGCCTTTTATTGTTTATCCTCGGGCTCGTACTGTCATTCACGCGAATAAAATATACATAATACGAGAGTGTACTTCAGCCTTAGACCTCTGAATTGGCAAATAATTGTATTGGAAAATTATGGAGTATTATTGACTTACTATACCAAAAAAAGAAGCTTGCGGCCTAACTCGCCGCAGTATCGGCGATATTGATACATAATGTACGTTTTTTCCTGTAACTTGAGGCTGTAAGGTTCGCCGGCTGTCACGTTCCACGGAGTAAATCATTTCCGAAAATTGGATCATCTCCATAAACGGCTAATGACTAACTACGCTTTAATAACTAACTTTTACTCATTTTCTGATACCATCAGGGATCTTAGTTTCGGCACAAAATCTGTATGCATTATGAGGTCTGTCGGCACGAAATTGCCATTCCAAATAGAGTAAGAGAGTAGTAGGTAATATCCCATCCGTTTACGTATGTTATGCTCAAAATTGGAAATATATACCGGTCTAGTCCCGTTTTCCTACTTCCATTCACTACAGTCCATCCAAAAGTAACCTGGAAGAAATCGCCGACAGCGATAAGATGGCCAATTGTACTGTAAATATAGGTTAAGTTTTTGCTGTGTATTTTTCGTTTTTGTTTTGTACAATAAGGAATATGGTGAACCTAAAACGCGGAACACCTCTTAATACCATCCACATCACCTCGGAGGTTGGAAATCCAAAACAGTACGTTTTTCCTGACACCGTCTTCTACGTAATATAATTCTTTACAACCAATTGCCAGCGGCAGAATTTCCGAAAAAATACGACCTAGTGACCTGCAACAATCAGTGTATTCCCACCTAAAGGTCGGCAACGCATCTCCATGCCCTACGATGTTGCAGATTTTCATAATATGCGGCGGTGATAATTTACCATCAGGTGAACCTTATACTCATTTGCCCCCTTTGACATTCATAAAGAATAAGTGGGTTGAGTAATGTTTACGAATGTTATACCAACTAAAATATTATAATAAGTTCTTACAGAAGCTAAACTTGTGGATAATTTTCTCATTTCTAAGACCCCGTCACTTTTTTCGCGTCATCTACTTTCATTAATATTTTCATAATACAGTTATAGCGATAGGGTTTTCTTGTCTAAGCTATTTCTAAGAATAACTCTTACGCCGACGCTATGAAGTGTTTGCTAGAGGCAAATAAAACCGGTTTTATTAATTCGTTATTCATTTAATAAAATATCTAATTATTAATGTTGAATGTATAATAAAATGGTTGGTAATTGTAAAAATCTCTTGTTAACCTTCATAATGATATCTAATTACATTCCTATTTAAGTCGATTTATACTAAATTATTAAAAAAATAATTAAATACGTGTTCACAAAAATTACTTAATAAACAGTGTATTGAGGACAGGGTTTTGCAGCTATGTATTGTATTTATCCTCACATTGACTTGTCATAAACGCATTTTAATTACCTGCATAATAGAAATACTATTTTCACTTCATAGGACTAACTTGATAATCAAACATAAATTAGATCTACTACCAAATAAATAAATCAAATATGATATCCCATCCCGTTCTATCACTTCCATGAAATGCATGTGTTTATGAATATAATAAATATATATTTTTCACGAATAAAAATCAATACCATCCGTCAATATTGATACCTCGCAATCTGCATGTAAGATATTTCCGTATATTTAAAAGGATCGTCATGATTTTTTCCGGGCGATAAGTTTTCTGGTAAGTGGTGCCCGCTGAGTCACGTACTGCCAAGATTTGGGATCCAGCCGAATGCTGATTTATCCGTGTCTGACGTTTCAAGTAGGATTAGTGGAAATAAATATTGTTACGAGCGACATGAAACTGTTATATGATACAAGATAGATTTTTGGAGATACTGAAATTTATATTTACGTAGTATTTACATGTAAGACATCTTGTTTAGGTATATCGGGTCTGGGTGTTTGTGAGACCGAAAAGTCTCTCGCAGTTTCTAATACCCATGACACAAGTCTTAGTTGATCTTTATTTGGGTTTAGGACTGTGTACTTATGTGACTTTTGGGTGTATTTATTTATTTTTGTCTTGGTTTGTCAGAATGTCAAATGTGAGGTGGTAAATATGATCCCTGTCACGGAAAACTTTGATCGATTTTAAAATTATAAAAAAATATGAATCACTATGGAGACGACTTGGACACTTCTGTCAATTCATTTAAGGATACAGTCATAATCATGAACATATAATTGTTAATAATTGTATTTTGTATACACCACTCTCAATCGTACTCTCGATTGTAGAGGAGGCCCGTGCCCTGCAGTGGGACGTATATGGGCTGATACAGGTATTTTGTATACCCTGGCGTCAAGTTCGCGATACCAGTTTAAGAACAAGCTGCATGAACGATTTCAATAAAACCGATAGAGCCACGCTGAACATATCGTAGACTGGTAAGAATAGACGGGCTCGACCAATGAAGAACGCAATTTCATAGAAATTAACGGCTTTGATTTTGTATCTTCTTCGGTAAATGCGATTACTAAACTTCCAACACTGTATCTTTCTGTCATGCTATTTATTTTCCATGTTAAAAATTCGGCAATGTGCCTACTATCTAATTATTATAGACATTTGAAGGCATAAATAACTTACTTAACTGACTTAATAGAACAACTAGATTGCTCGTTCTCCAGAACTTTGCAATACCAAAAAACTTAGCGTCATCACTCCATACGATAAATTTCGTCTCACCTTTAACATAGTAAGGTGAGTTCATATGACACCGATCGCGATTTGCGGCGATATAAATGCGCAAGGAAATTGGACCCTTAAAAATTTATGTGATCTCGGATAAGAGTAATAGTTACTGGTATTGAATAAAAAATACGTGATTTTATTTTCGTGCGTTATTGGAAATAGGTTTTATGTGAAATATCCGTGGCCTTTAAAAGGTTTTTTTTATATGGAAAACATCTGAGGGGATGTATTGTGAATTCAAAAAGTTTTTCATACAATTTCTGTTTTATATTTAAAGTAGTCCAATATCCAGTTGCGCAGAGGGGTGAGATAGGGGGATGCTAATTCCTCGAAACTGCTCACAAGCACACTGGAGGATATGTTCAAGACGTTGGACTGGATTGGTATGGGAATCAACATAAACGACAAGCACATCTCGCACCTACGTTTCGCAGATATATTGTATAGCCTTGATGGCGGAATCACTGGAGTAGATGTAATAGATAGTGGACGACCTGGCTTCAGCCTCACAGCGAATAGGTCTTCAAAGGAACTTTGATAAAACCAAGGTTATGATCAACCACCGCCTTGATCTAAAACCTGTCGCTGTATGTGGCCACCAGCTCGAAGCTGTTTCCGAATATACCTACCTTGGGCAGGCTCTTTAACTAGGTAGAAACAACTTTGAGAAGGAGGCTACAAGAAAAATTCAGCTAGGCTGGGCAGCATTTGGCAAACTACATCGATTCTTCTCGCCACCCCTACCACAATGCCTGAAAACTAAAGTTTTCAGTTGCGTCCTACCAATTATGACCTACGATGCTGACACTTGGACACTCACAGCACGACTGGTCCGCCAGATTAGGGTCACTCAGCGAGCTACGGAGCTTGCAATGCTTGGAATCTCTCTGAAGGATAGCATCCGTAACAATCATATCCAACTGAGATCCAAATTCGTAGACATAGCACATAAGATTAGCAAGCTGAAGTGGCAGTGGGCTGGCCACATTTGTCCAAGAACCGACAACCGCTGGTGCAGACGTGTTCTTGAGTGTTCTCGGCAAGTATGGTGTTGGACGCCCACCAGCTAGGTGGAGTGACGATTTGCGAAAAGTCGCTGACAGATGCTGGATGCGACAAGCCGAAGACAGGGTAAAATGGCGCAATTCGGAAGAGGCCTATGTCCAGTAATGGACAAAAGTTTAGGTTGATGATGATGATGATTAATTATAGTACAGATAAAATTTCAATTAAAGATTATTTTTTGACACTTTATATGAATACATCTCATTATAATAAGATACGATTTATTTCTTTTATATTCATTATTATTTTTTATTTCCAACAAATCTCGTAAAATATAGATCCAGTTTTTACAAGCGTCATTGTGAATACAAAAAATAAAAAAAAAATTTACTAACAACCTGCTTTAGCAGCACAAAATATCACTTACAAATTAAATCAAAACTTCATGTACACTTTTGAATAATAATAATTCATTCAAATACCCAAGTAATAAAACAACTAATTTAAGAGTATTAAAACTCGCGAAAATCTCTTATTCAAAATATCAATTCCCAAAACTTCGAGTATCCTAATGAATTCCGCCTTTCAGGCCTCAAGCGATCTTAATTGTGCCATAAGCTTTAACCGATCGTGGTACAGACGATGTACCGACCGTTAAGGGCCCTTGAATATGCAGATTTCGACGGTCCCGCGAAATAATGCTCCACTCAAGTCTTAATGGTGAATGAAAATTTTCATTTTGGCAAATAACTGGTGCGGTTTTGGAGGGTTTACGAAAGGTAAAATATAAACTTAGGGAGGCTTTAGTTGGTAGCAGGTCCTTTATTTTGTTTCATTACATTGAATGGCGAAACGAGCATGCCATTTGCTTGATGGTAAGCAATACGACCGCTCATGAACAGTAGCAAAACCAAACAACACCTTGAATTACAAAGTAATGCTTGGCTTCCACTGCGCTCGCCATCCTTAGACATAAAATGTTTAGTCTCAATATGCCGATTAGTTAAAATATTCTTCAATCAGATCAGATCAGAGAAATAGGTATTGCGGTGGTACCTACCCAGACGGCCTCTCACATATGATAAGTCAACGTTTTGTTATTGCTTTAAGCAGTAGAGTTAAATCACTTTTCTTACGGTGTAAAGGAAGCCTCACTGAACATGAAGAAACTTAGCACCTGATGTCTCCGCATGAAAACACAATATGCCAAAAAGTAATTAATGATAATTCCGAGGCTACTAACTATTATTTAAATAAAAAGAAATCCACATCAAAATCTAAATAAAGAAAATACAATAATCACACCAAAGCAAAATCTCAGGATAATTAAATGTTAATAGAATGGCTCTCTTGCAGACACAATACTCGTTAATAGGGCATTCAGTGTTTAATATTGTTACTTTTATTACACAGATTATCGTGCTCAAACAAGCTAAGGACGAGACAAGAATATTTGAATGTGATAATGTCTCATTTACTGTATATTTTGGATAAACTTCTAACTATAAATTAAATCTTTATTTAGTTGGAAATTTTTAATGCAATTTTGAGAAGCTAATGTATAATTGCAAGACAGTGGAGGCTAGAAATGTGTACCCATAGATGAAGTTCGCAAAGCTGGTGTACAATCCAACATGTTGAACAAAAATAAAATCGATACACTTGATTGACGCCTACTAGATGTGAATCCTACATACATTATATAGGAGACTCCTTAAATTTATATTATTTAGATATTTCTGTTCTATTTTATATAATAACACAGAATTATCAACACAATGCTGAGCTTAAAATTTAAATACTTTCCTTTTATCGATACGCCATACATAAGTACAAAAAAGAAGAATCAAATACAATTTCCTGAATTCCCCAATACTTTTTTCCGCCTCTGGATAATATTTTTCTTATATTTACATAATCTTTAAATAAAAAGCAATATTTGCATATTCAGGTTAGCAAACATGATTATGGATATTTGATAAATATTCATGAATGTTAATGGCAGTGCTTCTGGCATAAAGAATAACATTGTTTAACATAACTAGTTGTTTTAACTGGAAAAATAACTAAAAAGTTTAAGTAACTTATTCATATAACTTAGTAGGTAGGAGAAATGCCATTAGTACTGTGAACATTTTGCCGAGTATAAGTACGTTTTAAACATGATTATATCTAAGGACGGAATCAAGTCCCTCAAAGGTTATTTCTATTGTGATAATGTGTCAGCCCATATTCGTTCAGTATATGTTTGTATTTACGTTTCACTGTTGACCAAATTGATAAACAACTGTGTCCTATTGCTAGCGGCCTTAAATAACTCGTAATTCTTAGAAGTATCAGGTAATCAAGTTTTTTAAAGACATTGTCTTTCGAAATGTCGAACGCCCGCTGTACAAGATAAACAGACAAACTGGTTAAAGTTGCAAGAATTCCCTGGATGAAGGCCGACGACAACAGGTCGATGTGGAGATCCTTGAGGGAGGCCTATCTTTAGCGGTCGACTTCCTGTGGCTGAGATTATGATGATGATAATTGTCTTTCACCGTCAGTGAGCGATGATAACACGGCCATGTGCCTTGGGCTCAAAATACTATGTTTTATTTACTATTTCATCATATATCAAAAAGGAAAAATACGAACATAATAAAAAATCCATTCGCAAGAGACGGGCGGAATGAACGGGTAAAATATACTGTAGCGAAGTATCATTTTTGTAACGGGTCGAACATTCGGTCGGCCCAATTACCAGCCGTCCATTGGGTCTCCCAAATTGACTATGGAATCGACTATTACCCGTGTAATGAGAGCCAATGCCACATATTTACTGGACATTCTCGTCCGGGACATAAATTGTGGAGATGTAGATATGCTTGTTTGTAGCCCGCTTGCGAATACAAAAAATGATTATTTTTATGATTACTTGGCATCGCTTAAATTACATTTAACATGATCAATAATGAAGCCTGGTAATTAGAGGATAATAGCATGGTATAGTATCTCATATTTTATTCATTTAAAAATTATTTGTTACATAATTACTTAATTCACTTTTTGTAAAAGTTTAAGGTTCGTAATGTTACATACATACATAATTATGTGTATATGTACATTTCGACGAAAGAAACCGTATTTGCTATGTTATAAACGTATTGGCAAAAAGTATTTTTTGACAGAGGGGGTAGGCTGGTAGCAACCATGACACCATGACTCTTGTGTATACTCTGTTCCACGATGAGATAGGGGGCGAGCCTATCGCCATATCGGGAACAAACTGACACTGCACCGGGTTGATAATGAATATAAAAATGTAATGTTATGTTTATAAACAAAAAGTTGAATTAATTTGTTCTTATAATCCGTATATATTTTTTATGTGTTTATATGATGAAAAAAAACGAATATAATGTTGTACTTGTACTAGAAAGTAATAAATCGAAACGTTGGGAAGCTGAAAATGTAAAAATTAAACCAAATATGCGATAAAATTAGTTTTATTTCAAAATATCCAGCCTTATTTATACCATCATTGAGTAATTATATTAACGTTTTCTGAGTCTACCTCCCGGTAAAAACGTTTTCGAAACTAATGGCTTGTCTAAAGATAATTAATTCTGAACGATGAATTGAATGAATGAATTTCACTACGCGCGTAAGCTATTCTTTATGTTCTCCGTTATTACATTATCTCAGCGGATATTGGGTAAGAGGAAAATTGATATTTCATTAACTGACTTTGAAACCTGCAATAATTCATTATTAGTTTCTTTCGCTACAATTTCATGCTCGTAAACGATTTGTTATAATAATTTAGGCGAAACATTCTTGCATATTTCTCACTGATAAACACTGGTTGTCTCTACTTTTTTTTATTTACGATGTTATGGTAACTATTCTTTTGGGAACACAGAACAGCTGAATATGGTTGGGAAACATACTTAAGAAATTCTCTGAAAGGTCTTTTTGGTATTTTCGATTCCATCGCAATATCCTCTCACTATACACACAACAATACACAGTCCTCACAGTCAGATATTATTATCCTAACCCTGTAGTAAAACCTGCATACCATAGCGATTTATAGAAATTTCTATGGTATGTAAGTCCCCCAACCCGCACTAGGCCAGCGTGGTGGACTATATGGCCTAACCACTCTCAATCGTACTTTCGAATGTAGAGGAGGCCCGTGCCCTGCAGTGGAACGTATATGGGCCGATACAGACAGATAGTAAAATACCAAATGTTGGTCCTGTGTATGAAAAACTACGAAACTTTTGGGACCAACAACACTCAGACCTGAAACAAATAATAATAGGCCACACATAAATTTGTCTTGATTCTATAATCGAACCCACATCCCTCCAATGAGATTCAAAGATGAGACCTATGACTATGGTATCCACTGTTCCCCCGCAGTTAATCACCAACAATCCACGTACAAGATTGATAAATCCACATGGAAGTTCTATGATAGATCATCTAGGTATTACATAATATACCAAGCCACTATGATTCGGTTTACCGCGATTTTGCAAACTATTCTAAAGTTGGTTTCGCTTAGTTATGCCAAACCTATGTACGAATATTACGAAATAGCGGTCGGGCCCGGCTCCGGCCCGGGTGCATACACGTTTTAAAGTGGCGGTCAAGATGTTTAATTCTGACTATCAGTTTAGAATATCGACCAATCGGACCACGAAAAACGAACAAAATTTCCTCGTATTTGCTAGAAATATCACTACTGCTTTCCTCCTATAAAGCATAGCGTGATGATATATAGCCTATAGCCTTCATCGATAAATGGACTACCCAACACTGAAAGAATCATTCAAATCGGACCAGTAGTTCCAGAGATTAGCGCGCTCAAACAAACAAACAAACTCTGCAGCTTTATAATATTAGTATAGATAAGTAGTAAATACAGGCCACACAGATATACTTTAGTGAAATAATTTATGTTAATATAATTTTATTTCAATATTGTATTATTAACAGCGATTATATTTGACTTTAACCTTCGATCACACATATACACTAGATACAACATGAGCGCTTAGAAAATGGCACCAAAAAAGAGTGCTTAAGCACTCTTTTGCCTTCAGTCACGCACCGACCGTTGCTTCTAAAACGTCGCAGAACTTTAGACAATATTATGTGAAAAGCTACTTTAAGCTCCAGGAATAAGGTGGAATTTGTGTTAATATATTTGGAATATGTGATCTTTTTGTTTACTTTTTTTCATGTCAAGCATCGGTGCCACTTTTTAACAGAACTTTTACAGGGAACTGTGTATCTAGTGTATATTTGATCGAAGACTTTAACGTATATTCTGTATGTTACATTTATTCTCTTATACGCAAACACAGTTAATGATATAGTCAGAGGGACGAAAATATATATGCCTACATATATGTATGTATGTATCAGCCCATATAGGTCCCACTGCAGGGCACGGGCCTACTCTACAATCGAGAATACGATTGAGAGTGGTTAGGCCATATAGTCCACCACGCTGGCCTAGTGCGGGTTGGCGGACTTCACTACATATTATGAAACAAAGTCGCTTTTTCTGTCCCTATTTCCCCTTGTTCGCTTAAATCTTTAAAACTACGCAACGGATTTTGATGCGGTTTTTTTAATAGATAGAGTGATTCAATAGAAAGGTTTATATGTATAATAACATCCATTAAATAGTGGAGAAATATTGTTATTTTTGAGGTTTCTAATGTGATGTCGTTAATTATCAATATTGTTCCGCTTACATTGCAAACGCAGGCTGAATCCTACGAGATTTATCAAAATAATGTACTACATATTTGTACACATTGAAAAAGTCTACAGAAATCTCCGCGATGGTATATGTCTATCTCTTATGGATATCCCACAATAACATTTTTTTGTCATTTACTTTTTACGACAAATAATGGCTAATTTTCGAAGCGATTTTAACCAATACAGCATTAATCCTTATCCAATTAAGCTTAAATACATTGTTGATTTAATATAGATCTATGTGGTTCTTTACAGCACAAGATTTAAATGAATGTTTTCGAAGATATTACAGATTTAAAATTGCGGGACGTAGCGCTTGCGGCGGTACTGGCCGGCCGGGGCGGCGGCAGCGTACCTATATAGGAATGTTTATATGTATAATAATAATACGTACATATTATTTCACAAAAATCTATTTGTACCCGGGTGAAGCTGGGCCGGGCCGCTAGTACATACTATAGAAATTATTATAAATCGCTATGGTATGCAGGTTTCCTCACGATGTTTTCCTTCACCGTTTTAGTGCGTGGTGATTAGGACTATCAATACACACATTACTTCGAAAAGTCAGAGGTGTGCCCTGGGATTCGAACCCGCGACCACCATGACCATGTGGGCAGCCACGTCTAGTCCGTTTACCAACAGGCCACCACGCTACATATATACATAATTAAAATTCGATTGGAAGGTTATCATGTCCACAAATGTTAACGACTGCTCTGTAGTTTAAAATTTGCTATTGTTATGTCTCCTTTGTAACTAAGAATTGTACGAGGATTTATATACATATATATTACTCGTATATATTACTGTATATATTACTCGTCACCATAAAGTGTAGATAATCATTCAAATACTCTCATTGTGAAATATGTGAGTGCATCACGTTCTTGGCTCAGCCTGTATACAGGACGCGTAGAAACGGCAGGGCATCATCACCTTGAAATTGAAATTAAAAATAGGAACTTGAAGCTACAGCAATGGGCATTATTACTAAAACTGGTAACTAGTATTTAGAGGTAGAAGCTGCTCATAGAGAGCAGCAATTTTCGATAATGTCCAGCAATTTCTTAAAAAACAATCGGAAAAGTCTCAAACATCGGGCTGAATATTCATAAAATTTATATACAAAGGAGAGGGATCAATTTCAGAACAAAAGCGAACCGCTCAGAAGTAAAAGTCGAAGTTCGCTAAAAATCTTAATTAAGCTCTTTGTTGAAAATATCGAGATATCAGCTATAGTCTATACATTACGTTGGCAGTTTAACTCCGGATTATTATTTGAAATACCTTCAATTGGGAATGTTCGTAGTCGATTTTTACTAGTAATTGGATACTGGCTGACGCTTTTTCTTCTGGTAAATTAGTAAGATCTCAGACCCGCCAAACCTACATCACATTACATGAACAAGAGTAAGATTGCTGGAGGCCCGACATCCCTTCCCCCTCCCGGCCCTTTTCCTTTGCCCCTTAATTTTAAGAGGTCAGCAAAAAACCTACGGTTCAAGTGAAGATGTTCACGTTAATTATATATTTGTTTTCAGCTTCACATAGTGAGAAGTATACAGGTGGACTTAACGTCCGAGGCATTTTGTTAGTCTACCTTAGGGTGGTGGACAGATTAAGCACCGCAGGTGTATTGAGAATAATATAATTAAAACCCAAATAATAATTATAATAAATGTACGTAAAAATACATAAGATACATATTGCTTACATAAATAAATAGTAATTATATTACATATTTCTTTTCATATACATGATGCCCATGTGCCGGCCCTATATAATAATATAAAATCCGAATTTAGACCCAACTTAGAGCAAGGTACATAAAATACAAAAGTCAAATACTTATATGTAAAAAGATATCACGAATTTAAAAGAACTGTTCAGTTCCCCAATGTCCAAACGATATTGGCTAGCATGACAAACTTCAGTCCTTTTGATGACCATGTACGAAAAAAACAAGTAAAATTGATAAAGATGTCAAATATGACATAGTTACTACTAGAATTCATTACAAAGAGTGTTTTTTTAGTTTTTTCTCGCCCCAAATAAGTCAATGTCAGTTCACGAAGTAATCTTGATAGTAGACTTTGATTTATAGCATCGCAAGCCCAGTTTTTTATAGACTTACTTATTTATAATATTTATCTATTCCAAGAAAAAAAAAGAAAATATGTCACGTTCCATTCTTGAGACAAAATCTAGTTAGTGGAAATATGACATCGTGACGAAATTCTATTATGTGAACTTTAATAATACTTGGTTACATCAAACCCAAAAAAAAAAACATTGTCCTGTAATAGGTACAGGACATAAATATTCAAGATAATTTTAATGCTATGTAACGCCCAGTTACCGGTATTGGCCAGCTTGATGGACTATGGCCTAAGAGCCCTCTCAATAGTAAATAACCTCGGGCCACATAATTAAAATTTACGCATATTATTATAACCTACATATACAGGGTATATCAAGACTGCTACCGAAAACGAAGCCGGGTGGTAGTTTAAGCGACTTTAGACACAATGCAACAGAAAATGTTGGAAAAAAAAGCGACAATTTTTTTTTGGTTATTTTTTTCCTAGGTTCGTATTTGGGCGGTAAATGTATATTTCCCTAGTATAATAGTGAATACCCTTTTATTTATAAATACTCTAAGGTATAAAAGGGTTTAAATTATTATTTTAGCAATAACTATGGATTTAGCACCCAAAAATGATGATATTTAAAAAATCATTAAAAATAATTGTCGCGTTTCTTTGCGAAATTTTTGGTTGCATTGTATTTGTAATCACTAGAACTACCACCCAGCTTCGTTTTCGGTAGCAGTCTTGATATACCCGGTATATTTTAATTATAAATCATTCGTATGAAGTGTAAATAAATAAATTAATTAATAAAAGTGCCGAGTATATTGCCTCTAACTCACAAGTGAAAACAAAGTATCGAGTAACTATGTAAGTGCTGAATAAGTGAATCTCGAAATTTGACGAATTATTCGTTCAATATTACATCTAATATATATGTAAGTACTTATTTATAATAATTCCATGGTAAAATGTCGATAACTCCTGCCTCCCGCTAAAGAATCATCGTATACCTTTTCTTAAAAAAAGGTTGAGATTTGAACTTTATTTTTATTATAAGTAATAATATTGCAAGACGATGCGGCCAGTAAGGTACTGATTAGTGTAATCATAAGATTAGTGTTACCCTCACTCAGACTAACACCCTCAGGTGTTACTTGAGCGTCGTGAAATTGACATCTGATATTGCGGGTGACTTTAATTGATGACTAGCCTACTTGACGCTTTACTTGACGGTGGTAATGGACGCACTTAATGTACTAACACGAAAATGTGTTCTAAAAATAAATAACATTTAGAATTTGGAAACGTTGCTAGACAAAAACTAACTGCTGGATGGTCTTACAAATAAAAGGCTCCCGTTTGCCATCTATTTAAGTAATACTATTAAACGAACATATCACGTACCTCGACTGCAAATACTATCGACAAATGTAAATCAATCTTAAGTTTGGTATATCAAAAATTGTTAAAACTGAATAAATAGTCACAATTTTACTAAATATCGGATATCAATTAATTTCAAAGTAAAAAAGGGGTTATTAATATACTTGCAAAGCACTTAAAATATGCATTTACATTGTGTAATAAGCGCCTGACAACATTATATTAGCAAAATGCGCAGAAATATGTTAATTGGGTGTTTGCAGGCGTTCTTTGAATACGAGGACATGTCGTACGAACGTTGGTCACGTAACCAAAGGCACATATTGTTTTGTTATATTACGTTATATTGTAATTTGGTGATATTTCACTTAGTATTTGGAATCATAATGTGAATGTGTCATTTCAATTCAATTTAGAAAGTTCTCAATTTTATTCGACATCAACACAATTGTATTATATAAAGCTTTTATAATTTATCTTATTTTAAAACTGTCTGTCTGACATCATCACAATCACACAGTAGAAAGTCTGAACTTTCTACTGTGTGATTGTGATGATGTCAGACTGAACCACGTACGCAGCGAATATTTTATCATTACAAAACTAAATATAAATAATTTTAGTATAAAAAGTCTTACAAGACTCTTTGTGGCGGACATAAAAGGCAAATTCCTAAATATTTCTTACGATTCAATATCGCAGCTGTGAAACATTTTTTGTCGATAACATAAACCGTAGAAATTCTTAGAAATAAATCAGATGAGGAAAACACGCGTTCGTATTTAATGTTCATGTTTGCACGGAGACTTTTGTTCGGATTACAAATAAAAGGCCATAATCTGTATTTGTAGCTTATGCTAGTAGGAATATCGTATCCTTGAAGAGCGACCACGTGCAATCGCGGAGTTGCTGTGCGGCACAGGCAAGTGCTTTTTTGTAATGACTGGCGAGACGAGCATACCGTTCGCCTAATAGTAAGCGATACGACAGATCGTGGACAGCAGCGAAACTAAACAACACCTTGAATTACATAGCAATGCTTGGCATTCCACTGCGCTCACCATCCTGAGACATAAGATGCTGACTCAATATGTCCAGTAGTTTACTCTGGCTACAATGTCTTTCAAACCGAAATACAACAGTGCATTTACAACGCTGTTTGGCGGTAGAAATAGACATTGCGGTGGTACTTACCCAGTCCCCAGGTAGTACCCCAGGCCCCAGGTACTACCCCAGGCCTCTTATATATGAGAGACCTACCACCAATGAGTGTTTCTAGTTGAATTGATGTATTGTCTGTAGAAATAATTACTGTCACATCTATCGTAGAACCGATAACCGCTGGGGTAAACGTGTTCTTTAGTGAAGACCGCGTCTCGAAAAGCGCAGTGTAGGACGCCCGCCATCCAGCTAGGTGAAGTGACGATTTGTAAGAGGTCGCTGGCAGATGCTGGATGCGACAAGTCGAAGACAGGGTGAAAAAGCGCAATTTGGAGGCGAAAGTCCAGCAGTGCACAACACTGTAGGCTGATGATGATACTTTAGTATACTTCTACTATACTTATTTATTATGTTGGCACGGTTATGCATCTGAAAGTAAGTGCTTTCATATACATGCATGACCAACTATGACTCGCTTTGTGCTATTAACTATGTACAGTGCCTGTAGCTATTCCGGCGGATTCAAATACCACCAGCTACCTAACTCGCCGATAGAACTGTAGCAACAAAACTAACATTTTACATCTATACTAATGTTATAAAGCAGCAGAGTTTGTTTGTTTGAGCGCGCTAATCTCTGGAACTACTGATCCGATTTGAATGATTCTTTCAGTGTTGGGTAGTCCATTTATCGAGGAAGGCTATAGGCTATATATCATCACGCTATGACTTATAGGAGGAAAGCAGTAGTGATATTTCTAGCAAATACGAGGAAATTTTGTTCGTTTTTCGTGGTCCGATTGGTCGATATTCTAAACTGATAGTCAAAATTAAACATTTTGACCGCCATTTTAAAATGTGTATGCACCCGGGCGGAGCCGGGCCCGACCGCTAGTAGTTATATAATCAGTGATATATTTTCAGCCACGCACTCTCTCGCTTGGTATCATTTCAGACTTAAAAACATCCTTTGCATGTTATAAAAACATTTGATTATTGAAATCAACATAATTTTTTTGACAGTATCCTTGGCGCAGTTAGTTAGACGCCGGTTGTGAAACGTGAGGCCAGGGGTTCAATCCCCGCATCGAGACAAATATCTGTATGAGACGGAATAGTCTCTCTTAGTTCCTTAGTTAAGTGTTGAATCAGGGCTATGTATATGACTGCTTGGTGTATTTATTATTTTATTCTTATTATTATGCCAAGTTGAAGTACACATAGAGAGAAGATAATATAGTAATAAGCCCAGCCCAAACACACCTCTTTCATTTATCGATTGCCATTAATCTCCTACAAGCTCGTCTGCTATAAGTACTTTTTAATTGGCCCTTTATTAAAACATCCCTTTGACCTTCCAATTTTATTCGATGGTCGTTCAACCTCCGGAAATCTAACAACTTAATCTGTGAGACAATGATTACTCGCTCGAATCGACTAATTGGCAGTACCATTTATTTGTAGCTTCGCTTTACGATATATTTATTTGTGTTTTTTATTGTATACCAACAAAAATACAAAAGAAATATAACTACATTTAAAATAAGTACAGTCGGACGCCTTATTGCAACCGATGTATGGAGAAAAGAGAAAGGAGTGAGAATGGGCAGATGTAGATTCATAGACACGAATATATATAAATGCATAACAATATTAGTGCGTGGTGGCCTGTTGGTAAACGCACTAGACGCGGCTGCTAACATGTTCACGGTGGTCGCGGGTTCGAATCCCAGGGCACACCTCAAACTTTTCGGAGTCATGTGAGTATTGATAGTCAATCACCACGGACTAAAACGGTGAAGGAAAACATCGTGAGGAAACCTGCATACCACAGCGATTCATAAGAATTTCTATGGCATATAAGTCCGCCAACCCGCACTAGGCCAGCGTGGTGGACTATATGGCCTAACCACTCTCAATCGTATTCTCGATTGTAGAGTAGGCCCGTGCCCTGCAGTGAAACGTATGTGGGCTGATACAGATATTACAAATTGATATGCAATAAAAATAATACTTATACATATGTATATATATGCACATATAAAAAACATACATATGAATCCATATATAAATATTTACATGTCTATAAATAATAATTCTGTTATAACTTAAAAACCGAAAATTATTTAAATAGATTCGACAATATTAAAATTATTGTAAATCAAGACGGTATAATTATTGTTAATGATATTGCAAACAAAACTGAAATATATAATAATGAATAGAAATATAGATATATTAGATAAGCTAAGGATCTATTTTATCAATAATGTTTTATTGTTTTGTGCATTGACTTAAATATAATGGACAGGGCGGAGAGCGCGTAGTGTTCCAGTACATCTCAAGTGGAGCGTAGCAGAAATTAGTCGTTTTAACTATTTTGAAAACACTTGTTTGTATTGTATCAGAAAGTTTAATAAAAATGCAGATAATAATTTTTATCACCGTTGAGACGAAATCTGTTAAAGTCAGTTAAATTAATATTTACTATAGCGTGGTTTTTAGGGAAAACTTTAAAAATTCCAAATATTATAAGAGCCTGAAAAATTCTTCAAACCTTGGATCATATATCAAATACTCTCTATAATTTAAATTGCGAGATATAGTTCTTTCAACTAGCTTGATTTTTCGGCCATTTTCCGCGCGCTAGTAAATGTTTTTTTATCTGCTCTTTTCTATATTTTTTTTTATCTTTAGCCTTCGTTTCACTTTTAGTTATGTGTACTTTTACAACTATTTTTTGCTCTTAGATTATATACTCGTCTAGATGACACATCACACCTCACCGCACGGCTCAAAAAAAGTCTACCAAATTTGGTAGACTCGCTTCTCACGTACGTCAGTGTCATTTGAACTACATATGGATAACGTGCTCCCGAAAAATAATTAATTATGCCGGTTTGTGCTGTCGAATTGTATCGCAATTGTGTGGGAAAACTGTATAATAATACCAATATCACTTTCTATCGGTAACATTATTGTTAAACCACTATTATTTGAAGAAAACATGAACTTTTAATTCATTATTTTGAAGATGAGTTTCATTGGCCAGTGTTGTCAATTTATTACTAGGAAGATTTGTTGAAACTATGGGAGAAACTATAAAACACAAATATCATTACATAATATTTCGATCAGAATAACAACAAGAAGAATGGCATTATTTATTTATGAGTAAATAATACTTACCTACACGATATTAATGAAACCCACGACGACATGCACTTCATAGTAATTTTATTAATTCTTTGCCTTGCATGTGTATTACCATTCAAAATTTCACAAACGGGGTACTGCTATTGTCATCTTTGAAGAAACAGCGAGAACTTATTCAAGGTCCTAATAATATTTTTAGACTACGGATTCCGTACTAGCAATTTGCTGGAGAGACTTGCTTGCTTCTTTTCGTTTCCGCTGTGTAATGACACAGCGGAAACGAAAAGAAGACCATTCGTAGCCTCACATGACTTCAGTTGTGTGTTCCGAACATTTTACTTATGATGATTTATATTTTACATAAATACAGAAATCAGATAACAGCCCAGGCAATAAATCCAAAGAGTTAATTCTATTCGGAAACAAACACTAGGAGATGGGTTTAGATCTTTATTGTTTTTACTAAAATGCGTTATAAATATAATTAATAGTATGATTACTTTAAATAAAGAAAAAATATTTTATTTAACCTATTTTGTATATCAAATAATGGGGAAAAGTTAAGTTAATAATCTGGAGTAGGCATCCCTAAACACACACACCTTGACAGTTGGATTACAATAATTACACGACCGGTACTCACACATATCAAAGAAAGTGAGGACACTTTTAGCGCATCGTTTGTTGACATTGCTCAATCTAGTTTTTGCTCAATTTAAGTTTTTGCTATAGAACGCGTATTTTGTATATTTTAGATTTTAATATTACTACTTTTTGTGGTTTTACATCAATAATAACGTGGATAAAAATAATCATGTTTATTTTATACAACTACGTCAAACATAAATAATAAAAATCACATTAAACTATTTTCGGCCAGTCAACCTTTGAATAACAACGATGAAATAAAGTCAACTAATTAAAATATTTATTCATTAAAATTACTATTGTCATTTTTTTAATTTTCTTTTGTGTATGTAAACCGTATGAAATATCCACTGGCACGTGTAGACGCATTATTAAGTATTTTTTATTTGAGTGGCTTAATTTAAATAAAACAAAAGTTAAGAAAGACAAAGAATCTCCGATATTTTTAAGTTGTTTATTTGATACTAACATATACACTCACAATCCGTATTTATTTTTGTCAAAAATATGCTGTTTACAAAGCTGTAAAATACAATTACGTTATACTATAATAAGATAATTATTATCTAAAATAAACGATAACATTAGTTGTGGTTCACAAACTCTAAGGCATTCACACCTGGAACTTATTATTCAGTATTATTGTAAGGGCCTCTTCAGTGCGACGCGGACGACCTACGCGGATGTCCGCGACGGACGGTAAAATGTATCAATCCTATACAACGCGTTCAGAGCGACGCGGAGCGCCCGCGCCGCGAAGAGCTGTCCGCGCGCGGATCGAAATCGCTCCGCGTCGCTCGTCCGCGGCGCGGATGTCCGCCCGCGTACCGTAATGCACTTGTACAGTTGTTCAGTGCGCGACGGACGGTCGTGCGACGCGGACGTAAAGTACTATAGTCGTCATAGAAGACTCTAGTTTCGCATGTTACTCCTCAAATGTCTTGATAGATATTTTAAAATACATGAAAAATTTCATTTCGTCTTCTTGCAATTCCGAAAATAAAGTTACAAATTCTCCTTTAAAAGGCCTTTTCGCAACGATTGGATGCCCATTAAATCTTCTTATACCATGGCGACGATTTCTGCTATTTAATAAATAGGCAGCAACCACCAAATTCAATTTTATATCCATAGGTTTACTGTTGTCACTGTATCACTCTCAATCGCGCTCCGCGTCGAACTGAACGATGATGTGATACGCGACGGACGCGAGCACTAATCCGTGCGCGGACCGTCCGCGTTGCACTGAATAGGGCCTAATAAATAAGACGTATATACGAGTATAAGGATGCGTATGTATCATAATTACAATGAGTTACAGTTACGATTTCCAATGGAAATCACGAACCCAACGTGGTCTTTTACGAATCATTATTTTTTTGTTTATTTTTTATTTTATAAAAATATTGTAACGGAAGGACGGACGGAGTGGCTGAGTGAGGTGGAAGGGCGAGGAGTGGTGGTGCAGCGAGGAGAGGCGGTGGGGCGAGGTGTCTGGACAGTGGGGAGGAGAGGAGAGGGGATTAATGTATAAAAATGATGATTTTTGGTGAATAAAGTTTATTATAAGTAAACTTGTGTTATAATCAGAAGCGGGATCAGTATCAAGCCCAGAAATGAAGAGAATATACAGAGGAAATTCAGGAAATCTACATCAATCAAAAAGGAGCCGAGAATCTGATATAGTAAGTCAATCAAATTTTTCTTCATTATCAAGGAAAGATATGATAAATAGAAAAATAGAAGAAGCTGTTAAAAGGTGTTTAGCTAATAATGATGATAATTTAGAAGCAAGATTGACTAAACTACAGAATACCGAAAAATTAATTCCTGATTTCGATCCTGAAAATCGTGATTTAAATATAAAAAACTGGATTAAGAAGATTGAACAGTTGGGCGTAATTTACCGTTGGAATGACGAAGCAAAGTCTTTTATTTTGCAATTAAAATTACAAGGTCAGGCGAGGCAGTGGTTCAACAGATTAGAGTCATATGAACATTCTTGGGACGAATGGAAAATGTTGCTAATTAAAGCCTTTCCACGACATCAAGACTATGCCTCTTTATTGGATGAACTCGTGGGTAGGAAGAAAATTCCATCAGAATCCATGACTAAGTATTTCCAGGAGAAAATAGCCATGTGCCACCGATGTCAATTAAGCGACCAAGCTGCAGTGTCATGCATCATACGCGGTTTGCCGAGTGAGCTGCGGGCGAACGCGCAAGCATTTCAGTGTTCTACCCCAGCCGAACTGTATGAAGGTTTTCTTTGTGCTTTTGATTCTTATCAAACAAGTTACGGAAAATTCCAGAGTTTATCAACTAAGCCACAGTTGATCACAAAAGATAGTGAAGGGTCTACGAGTCAACAGAAGGAAAAGTCAACAAAATCACCTCCAATTTGCTATCGTTGTAAAGAGGTAGGTCATGTGGCGACTACTTGTACTCTACCCGACAAACGCAAATGTTATAGATGTGGTCAACTAGGTCATGTAGCAAATACTTGTACATCCGGGAGTAACCAACCACCAGATGTTAAGAAAATTCAGTTATTATCTCGCCTAAACGACATGTATAAAAAGAGTGTCAGAGTAAATGAAGTATATATTAAAGCTTACTTGGATACTGGTAGCGAACTCAATGTAATGAGTTTGGACGCATCAGAAGCTCTTAAACTCAAAATGAAACCAGCCAATACTGTTCTAAAGGGCTTTAATGGATGTGTTGTTCGTGCTTTAGGCGAAGTTGAATTTGATTTGCTTATAGACGAAATTAAAATTGCAACCAAAGCAGTCGTCACTGATGTGGATATAAATGATGTTATGTTAATTATTGGACAAAGTATTATAAACCGAGACGACATAATGCTACGCGTGTCTAAAGAAGGAGCCCGCTTGTTTAAAGTTCAAGAAGCTCCCGATGATTTAATGAAAATTGATATTTGTGATGAAAACTCTTTTTTTAGAGTTCAGCTTATTGAAGATACTATTGTACCCGTTGGAGACAACTTAATACGAGTGACTATTCAGGGAGCTGGGCTGGGAGATTACTGCACCAGACCACGACAATATAGCATGAGTGGCGTCGTGTACGCTGTAGCAAGTGCGGTGCTCCGAAAAGGAAACGGTTATCTGAGAGTCTGTAATATTGGGTCCGGCCCTATTACATGGAAAAAAGGAATGACTGTCACCCGAGCGGAGAAATGCACGTCGGATATAGAGGTGAGTCCAATGTGTCTAACTTTGAGGAGAGATGAGTGTATTAATGAATTTGATCTTAAATTAGCAAATATTAATGTAGGCGAAATGGAACCAGTTTTATTTTGTAGCTTAATTGACTTGTTGAAATCGTATAGGGATTGCTTTGCTAGTTCCCTTAATGATATTGGTTGTACAAATTTGGGAGAAATGACCATAAAACTCAATTCAAATAAACCAGTAGTTCGAAAGCCGTATAGATTAGCATTTACCGAAAGGCAGGTAGTTGCTAAACTTGTTGATGATCTGACACGTGGTGGCATTGTAAGGGAATCAAATTCTCAGTACGCGTCTCCAGTAATATTGGTTCGTAAAAAAAACGGTGATTATAGGTTATGTGTCGATTACAGGGACTTAAATGCTATAACTGTTAAAGATCACTTCCCTATGCCTCATATTGATGACCAATTATCTGGATTGGCAAGTAAGAAATATTTTACAAGTTTAGATATGTTTTCTGGCTACCATCACATTAAGATACATCCGGATTCTGTTGATAAAACTGCGTTTGTCACACCAGATGGCTTATACGAATACTTAAGAGTACCTTTCGGATTGGCAAATGCACCATCGGTATTTATGAGGGTCATTCAAAAATTATCAAAATTAGTAGGTAGTCACGAAATTATTACATTTATGGACGACATGCTATTATCTACAACTACGATTCCAGCCGGTTTAGAAATACTAGAAAAAGTTTTAGTTCAGCTGCGTAAAGTAGATTTAAAGTTAAATATCTCTAAGTGCGCATTCCTTAAAACCGAAGTGACGTTTCTCGGTCATGAAATTAGTGAACGTGGTATTAGACCAGGCAATCATAAAATAGAAGCAGTACGCAATTTTCCTAGGCCTTGTAATTTGCATCAATTACGTCAGTTTTTAGGTTTGTGTAGTTACTTTCGGAAGTATATAAATAAGTTTGCGCTCATAGCAAAACCGTTAACTGATTTAACAAAAAAATCTTCAGAATGGTGTTGGTGTGATGAACAAAATGCATGTTTCATTAAATTAAAAAACAAATTATGTTCACGCCCTGTTCTTGCTTTATACGATCCTGCCTTGCCTTGTGAGGTTCATACGGATGCGAGTAAAATAGGTATTGCGGGTATTTTATTCCAATTGCAGAAAGATCGTGAACTCAAACCCGTGTTTTATTTTAGTAGGGTGACTTCACGTGAAGAATCAATGTATCATAGTTACGAGCTTGAGACTTTGGCTGTTGTAGATTCTTTGAAACGCTTTCGAGTGTATTTGTATGGACGGCCGGTCAAAATCGTTACGGATTGTTCTGCAGTTAGATACACTTTAATAAAAAGAAACATCGTTCCTCGCATAGCGCGCTGGTGGCTTACTATTCAAGAATATGACATTCAAATTGAATATAGACCAGGAGTTAGTATGAAGCACGTGGATGCCCTAAGTCGTAATCCACCAATGAATGCAACATCGCCCAATGATAGTGATAGCTTAAATAACTTCGGCCATTGTGTAAACATGATATCTAGTGACGATTGGTATTTGTCAATACAGTTGCAAGACGACAAGCTTCATAATATAATTAAGCAGTTGTCGGAGGGCAATGCGTGTAGTGATGTTAAAAATAATTATAAAATTAAAAATGATCGATTATATAGGTTAACTTTACAAGGTGACAGGCTAGTTGTGCCAGCATTTGCTAGATGGAAATTTATGCAGAAGTTTCACGATCAAATAGGGCATGTAGGAATTAAACGATGCATGGAGTTGATCAAGTCCGACTACTGGTTTCCTAAAATGACTAGATTCATAAAAAATATGTCGACAGCTGTTTAGAGTGCGCGTACGCAAAGGGCAATTACGGGAAACCAAGTGGTGAACTACATCCGATACCTAAACCTTCAGTTCCAATGGAAGTTGTTCATATCGATCACCTTGGACCTTTTTGTAGAACCAAAAAGGGACATCAGTACATTCTCATGATTGTAGATTCTTATTCCAAGTTTTTGTTAGCTCGACCCTCAAGAACAATTAATTCCATAGAGACAGTCTCTATACTTAAAGACGTGTTTAGTTTATTCGGTTTTCCAAAAAAAGTAATATCTGATCGAAACTTAGCTTTCACAAGTAGAGTTTTCAAAGCATTTTCAACAAGTTATAACTTTCATCATACACTTAATGCTATAGCATGTCCACGGGCCAACGGACAAGTCGAACGGTACAACCGTACCTTGTTAGACGCTATGCGCACTCGTAATTTAGACCCTAATATGTGGACCGAGTGTATACCAGATACAGTTTGGGGTATAAACAATACAATTAACGAAAGCCTAGGATACCATCCATATGAAATTATGTTTAGTCATAAGGGTAGATTGCTACCCAATTTAATAGGAAATGAAAAGGATGTACCGGTTAGTGAAAAGCGTGAAATTGCATGTAAGCGATTAGAGCGGCATGCAGATATTATGAAGCGGAATTATGATAAACGTCACAAACGTGTTATAACTTTTAAAAAGGGGGACTTAGTTCTATGGAAACAAGCAACAACCGGGGGTGAGATCAAGAGTGTTAATAATAAATTACAAGTTCTCTATTCTGGTCCTTATATAATTAAAAAGGTGCTTAACAATGATCGTTACGAAATAAGAAGTGTCAAAGGAATGCGTGGGTACAAGAAGTTTATAGGCATTGTGGCAGCTGATTCTCTTCGTGCTTATCGAAGTGCCCCTGAGTTTAGTGAGACTAGCAGTGACGATGATGTAGTAACTAGGGATGACCTGATTGATTTATTAGAGAGCTAATGTAGGATGTTGTGCGCCAATTGCGGTGCAATTGTTGCAGGATGGCCGACTGTAACGGAAGGACGGACGGAGTGGCTGAGTGAGGTGGAAGGGCGAGGAGTGGTGGTGCAGCGAGGAGAGGCGGTGGGGCGAGGTGTCTGGACAGTGGGGAGGAGAGGAGAGGGGATTAATGTATAAAAATGATGATTTTTGGTGAATAAAGTTTATTATAAGTAAACTTGTGTTATAATATATTATACTTGTTTTGTTACCTTATATCAGAATTAATAATAAGTTAAATATGTTTGTTTTTGACATTGAGTTAGTATAAAAGAGGTGACACTGCAAAAAAAATGTTTGTAACAAAATGAACGGTACCGTACCGATCCTTCTATTTCTGTCTCTGTCACGCCTACGCAGTAACATTACCTTCGCTCTCGCTTCACTGGATTCCCGTGTGCACGCACAATACGCAGAGATTTTGTTCCCAATTTCCGCTCTAGTATAGTATAATACCTCAATGGTTATTGACAACACAAACGCGTTGTTTAAACTGTTACACCATTTTGTTTATTCTAGTCCTAAGTTACATATCTAAATAAGAAACTCTTTTAATTTTTTGTGCTTTTAAGAATAATGAGATTTTAGTTATCTCTTTTGTCCAAGAGGAAAAGCTATTTAGCTCCTCTTTCGGTACCGCGAGGCAGGGGCGAAGAGTATGGCAGTGTCCCTGGCTTTCCAGCCCGGCACGTTGCGAATTGTGGTCGGATTGGGTCCCTCATAAAACCTATGCCAGCATATTGACTAAAAACCCCTCCATGACTGTCACACGCTCGGAGTCATTATAAGTAGTAGACATAATGTGGCGGAATCCTAGCTCCCTCGAACCACAGGGCAAAATATATTATTCTAGAGTGGACATAACGAATAAAATCTGTGCGCGTTTACCATAATGACGCAGAATCAGAGAAGCAAGACGAAAGATAGTGTAAATACTTAGGAGTGACAAGGACAGAACCATAAACTGAATTGCTATTCGCAGTTCTAAACATTTTGTTCACTAATTTAATATTATTCAAGATGCTACAAATCTAGACCGTTGTGACACAAAGAAAAGTTATAACACTTTGATCAAAACTTGTTTCGTTCAGTTAAACTTTATATATATTTTTTTTAATTAATTTATTTAAAGTCGCTTTTTAACATCTAAGGTCATTAGCGACTACAACAATTTACACAATACACTTATATCAATTTATAAACATTAATCAATTTGAGATAACAAATAGTTTTCTTGTAACCTTTTTCACTTAAACATTCTTCCAAGGTACTTAGTAAGTTACACTGTAATTTCTCATTTATATAAGCCGAACAATTAATATCGAAAAGATGTGCCACAGTTAAATCCAGTCCACATTTGCATTTATTTTTATTAGATTTGGCTATCAAATGAATATGTGTTAAATTTGAATGTCCTATGCGTAATCTTGTAATAATGACTTGATCTCTCCTGCAGTTGAATGATATGTCGTTTTTATTAAATATAGAATTTCTAATACTAAAAAGTTTACTTCTGTTGTTTGTTTTCCATTTTACGTCCCAAGAGTTTTTAATTTCATCTGAAGTTGATTTAATTGAGTTGTCGATCTCATTTTCTTCTGTAGCCATTCTAGCTTCTTTATCTGCTTTCTCATTGCCTAATATGCCTTGGTGGCTTGGAATCCAAATTAATTCAAATTCAAAATTCCTTTGTAGTAAATCGATCATCTTTTGTTTAATTTCTATGATTAGTGGATGTATGTTATTAATATTTTGTAAAGCTGTTAAAACTGATTTGGAATCTGTATATATAACATATTTTTCTAAATTTGATTTATTATAAATTAATTCTAAACTCTTGAGTACAGCTATAGCTTCACAACTAAAAATAGAAAAGAAATCATAAAGCCTATATTTATAACATCTATCTTCAAATATGATTGCACATCCTGTTTTTCCGTTCAAAACTGAACCATCAGTGAAAATCGATTTCCAGTTTTTAAATTTGTAATTAATTTCATTAAATAGTGCTTTATAAACACATCGTGGTGTATTATTTTTACAGTGTTCTGTAAGATCAAGATTAATGGGGAAATCATTTTTGACCCAAGGACCACAAGTGAGAAATTTATTGGTAATAACAGGGGGGGTGGTTAGTTTTAGTTCATTTAAATAATTTGATACTCTGATTTTCAATGGTTTTGCCAAATTAGGACGAAATTGGAATTCAGTTTCTGTTGTTGATATATTTGTGTAGGATTTGTAAGTAGGATTATCAGGGTGAGATAGTAATTTTGTACCGTATGATATAGCTAACTCCTTTCTTCTTAAACTAAGTGGCATTTCTCCAGCTTCTGCCAAAATGCTGTCTACTGGACTGGTTTTAAAGGCACCAATACTAAGACGAAGAGCAGTGTTTTGTACACTTTCTAAGGCATTTAATGTGCGAATTTTAGCCGAGTCGTAAAGTATTGAGCCATAATCTATTTTTTGTCTTACGAGAGCACAGTATGTTTTGATTTGACATTTTTTGTCGGATCCCCAAGTTGTCGATGATAAAATTTTAACTACATTTAGTCTTTTGTTACATTCTGATTTTAATTGATTGATATGAGTAATCCAAGTCATTTTCCTATCAAATGTCATACCCAGAATTTTTAAATTATCTACCTGATGAATATAATGTTCATTTAGCAACAATTTTATGTTTGTCTATTTCCTTTTTTATTAGAAAAAATAATATATTGTGTTTTTGTTTGCGAGAATCGAAATCCAGTTTCCATTGACCATTTTTGCAGTTTGTTCAGTGTATTTTGAATTAATTTTAACGTGGGTTTAAGTGTTCTACCACTACAAATAATTGTCAAATCATCAGCAAATAGGAATCCTTTTACTGGTTTGTCGATGTATTTGAGAACATCATTAATAGCCAATAGAAACAGAATAACGCTAAGCACGGAGCCTTGAGGGAGACCATTTTCTATGGAGATTGAATCCGACAAAACATCGTTTACTCTTACTTTTATAGTTCTTTGCGACAAAAAGTTTCTGACAAACGCGAGAGTGTTACCTTTGACATTAAGGTCTTGTAATATTGAAAGAACTCTGTGCTTCCAGACCATCTCATAAGCTTTTTCTATATCTAACGCTACGGCTACTACACAATGATCTATTGCAAAAGAGTTAGTACTTCACTTTCTATGTTAATTAAGTGGTCAATTGTGGATCGAAATTGTCGAAAACCATACTGAAAAGGTGATATATAATTATTTGTTTCGATGTACCATCTAATTCTTCTGCTTATAATTTTTTCCAGTATTTTGCAGAGATTACATGTCAAGGATATGGGTCTGTAACTTGATTTGGAACTTGAAGTTTTTCCTGATTTTAGTATCGGAATTACTAATGCTTCTTTCCAGCTATCTGGAAAAATCTGTTTTACCCATATATAATTATACAAATCAAGTAAATATTTAATTCCGGCTAGAGGTAATTGTTTAATCATAATATTCGAAATATTATCCGGTCCAGGGCTAGTATTTCCTATTTGAGAGAATATCAGTAACAATTCATGCATTTGTATTTTTTCATTGATCGGGTTAGAGTTATTGCTTATATCAAAGGTAGATCTATCTTCAATGTTATTTTTATAATTCTTAAATTGTTCATTGTAATTTTGTGAACCTGAATTTGCTGCAAAATTTTGAGCTAAAATAGAAACTGTTTCACATGGTTTTGATGTCAGAGTTCCATCAGATTTTTCTAATATAATAGTGTTCCATTTTGTATTACGATTACTAACCTTTTGTATCTTTTGCCACATTTCTTTCACTGATGTTTGGCTACTTACAGATGCTACCCAGTTTTCCCAGTATAGTTTCTTACTCTCTTTAAGGATTCTTCTAGCGTAAGCTCTCTTCTTTTTATATTCAATCTTGTAATATGTAGAATTTTGATCATTATTAGAATGTTTTTTATATAAACTGAAGGCTGTTTTTTGATTTTTTTATAGCAATTTGACATTCATTGTTCCACCAAGGTAAGTTATTTTTTTTAATGATTCCTGACGTCTGTGGTATAGATTTTTCTGCTGCATCCAAGATGATTTTAGTAAAAGTTTGCACAATATCGTTAATAGAAGAATCGAATAAAGGGTCTAGTTTTATTAAACTAGGTATGTTTTTATCGATTTCATTACGAAACTTGAGCCAATCTGCATCTTCAATTTTCCACCTTTGAAAATGGTCACTGTCATGTCAAGCGTTCCATTCAAAATATGACGCTATATTTTGTGAAGCAAAAGTTAGATCTATGTTGCTAGTAAGACCGGTATTGCTATTAAAATGTGTAGGTTCATCCATATTTAACAACAATATATTATCTTGACCGTCTAGCCATTGCGCTATTTTTTTACCCCTATTGTCACATTTTACCGAACTCCAATAAAAATGATGGCTATTAAAATCCCCTAGGATGAGAAAAGGCGGCGGCAACTGCATAACTAAGTCATTAAAATCATTAATATTGAACAATTGACTATTTGGGAGGTAAATATTGCATATTGTAATTGGTATAGGAAATTTTATTTTTATTGCTATTGCTTCTAAATGTGTATTCAATTTAATTTCTTCTGGTAATGTATAAGATTTGATATAAGTAGCAACTCCACCACTGGCCCTAGAATTTTGCGATCGGTTTTTGTAAAAATGTTCGTAACTTGTTAATGAGCCGCAATGTTGATTACTAAAATTTGTTTCTTGTAAACAAATGCAAACTGGGTTCAACTGGCATATTAACAATTTTATGTTTTCTAATCTCTTATAAAAACCATTTACATTCCATTGTAATATATCCATAATAATTAATATTTTATAATGTATATAATTGATAATTTAATATGTGTATATAAATGTATAAATTAAATGCAGAAAAACGTATATACGATTTATAATACTTAGTGGAATGGAATTTTAAAACCTTTAGTTGAGGGATGTATCAGGATCTGTGTCTGAATTCATAAAGGGGACAGGGTTCACTATTTCTTGCAGTTTTCTTGACAAACGAGAGCATCTGTTTTTTAGTCCTTTGTTCATCTTCCCATGTAACTTATTACACATGTTAATTAGGCCATTTACATTGTCAGTATATGAATATATCAATTCTTTAACATTTTGTTTTCCTCGGGCGTTATCTAATAGACTTACAAATTGATCTAAACTGACAGGGAATGGTGGGTTCAATTCTATCATACTCCTCTCAATGTCTTTCCAGACTTCTTCTTCTGTTCTTCGGTCATTTTTCTTTAATTTTTTCTTCGCATTAACTTTAATTACGTCTATATCATCCAGTGATAAATTACTGTTTGTTTCACCAGTTTCATTTTCTATAATATCAGATTCATTTTCTTTTGTATCCTGTGGTTTAGATAGTTGCGTATTCGATGCTTCACTGATTGTAGGAGAACGAATACGTTTTTTACCTTTTTAATTTGGCTGGGTTAGTTTTGGGTATTCTTCTATTATAGGTGTAGGAAAAACAAAATCATTGGGTAAGTTGTCATTTCTCTCAAAAATTTTATTTATTTCCTCCGCTGCTGTAGGGTCGTTAATGTCATTTGGCTGTGAGGTGGTTAATTTTTGTGGCAATTTTTTTGCCAAATGGCCTGTTATATTGCATGAGAAGCATTTGAGGGAATCAGTAGATACATTTATAATTATTGTAGACGTACATAAGCGCCTTAACCAGTCTTTATCGAGAAAATGGAGTATGTTTCTTAAGATCAAACTGAACTTTTCAATAATTATATAGTAGACTAGAGCGTTGTAAGCTGCCTTAACCAGAATACTATTGTCACACAGAAAAATAACAATAACTTATATGTATTTTTTCCGAAATTATTTGCCAAAATAGCAAAAAAAATATATTTGGCTTTATTTTTAAAATGTTTTGCTACATTGACTAATATTAGGTATATTCCATTCCATTCTTACAGTAAAAAATGTAATTGAATGTAAAAAAAGTATTTTAAATTTAAGTACAGATGTAACTAGGAAAGTAAGCATTTAAATAATTCTAAATACATACTAATTAAACCATAAAATTGATTGCATTTTTAGTAGCCTTGACGAAACAGGTGTAAAGTCGTTTTTTAATTGCGTTTGTCCTTAACCTCGAAGTTTAAACTCTCCAAACAGAAAGTGCACATTAATTTTCCTTATCAACTCTACAATATCACTAACACACCAGGATACCATTATGCAAACTAGAATTTTACCAAAAAGTATGTATTTTTATTGTTTTTAAACTAATAAAGTGACGACTGGCCGTATTGAAACTTCTTATGTCTCATGATGACGAGCGCAGTAGAATGCCAAGCCCTACTTTTTTATTCATGGTGTTTGTTTTTGGTACACAGCTCATGAACGGTCGTAAATCGTATGCCTTACCATCAGGCGACTAGCATGCTCGCCTTTATAGCAATAAAAAAATGACAAACGACTTTATAATAATTAAGTTTGTAAGCGATACTTCAAGGTAGGTAAACGACCGAATAAAATAACAACATTCATAGGGGTTCATGGTTGTACCAAGGTAGAGGCACGACCTAATAAAACAGTCATAAATATATCAAAGCTACATCGAGGTAGACAGGTGACCTGATAAAGGTTACTTCCACTGGAAATCCTTGCGAGAGGACTATTTTTAGCAGTGAGCCTCATGATATTGGAGATAAACATTATAACTGTATCCACCAATAATTGCTCACTGCTGAACGCGGAATTCGTCTACTTTCGAAAGTATGAAAGGGCTTAGGTCAAAGTCCGTCACACACATATACCGGGGTGTCGGATTTCACGTACTATAGAAAATATTGTTAATTTTGCGTACGTGGTAATTGACTATCAATACACACATGATTTCAAAATATCAGAGCCATGTCGTAGGAGAACCTTGAATACTTACTTCTCATCCGATTATACCAATAGCGCACCACGCACATAGTAATTTTTAACCACCTGGTGTTCGATTGTTAGAATTACCGTGTAAAAAATAAAAGTATTATTTTTTCAAACCGCAATCACAACTAGAAGTGATCTGTTCTCGACCCTGACCGCCTGACCGACCTGAGCGTATCGCAATGCGCCGCCTATTAAAATCGGAAAAGCTGATGACTACGCCAAATGAAAAAGTGAAGCCCCCGTACCATATCACGGAATTGAAACTGCAAACAAGAACACTCGTTCTGGTTGGGGACTGTTCCAACTTCTATATGCTTTTCAGTATTGCGGTATAAATGAGCTAGATATTTTCGGAGCGCGTTTCACGATCAAATCATATGAGCTAATGGATGCCTTCGTTAGTCAATTTTGTTGGTGTAGTTTTGTTTACGTTTTTAACTAATTTTAAGGAGGTTATCATATTTATGCTTTGTGAGTGGACTGTCCAAATGTAGATAAAGCATTTAATTAATTCAATTATCTCATTTTTGAATTAACAATGGTAGTATTTTACTTTTAACTTATTCTTGTTTATAATAAAATTGCTAATTTTTGACATATTCTATAGTTGTGCATTTGGCTATATTAAGGAACATAATTGTAACTCGCTATGCTCGTATATTGTTGATTGTGATGAATTAAAAAAATACTAGTTTTGTTTCATCGGCTTAAACTGAGTCAAAATGCATATGTCTTGAAATTTTACATCACATTTTAATTATCCTTATAAATATTTACTGGTGGTAGGTCTCTCATATGTGAGAGGCCATCTGGGTAGGTACCACCGCAATGTCTATTTCTCCCGTGAAACAACACTGCTTAAATGCACTGTTGTGTTTCGGATTGAAGGACATTGTAGCCAGAGCAACTACTAGACATATTGAGACTTAACATCTTATGTCTCAGGATGGCGAGCGCAGTGGAATATTGCTACTGTTCATGAGCGGTCGTATCGCTTACCATCAGGCGAACGGCTTGCTCGTCTCGCCATTCAATGCAATAATAAAAAAAAAAAATATATTACCCACAGCCACATAATATAATAAGTCATAACATTGCTCTTTGTGATAAGGTAGGTATATAATTTAAATTGTAGCATCATTCGCTATTATTTATTTTTTCGTTATTTATTCACATAACAGGTTTTTACCAAATTTTTTGAAATTAAAATTTCGTATACAATTGACGTGGGAGTGGCAATTATATTCTTTTGGTAAATTAATAAATTATACATTAATTGTTTTTGATAAATTCATTCTTAACATGACTATTAATCATTTTCAAGCAAGGTAACGTCACTTGGCGCGCAAAAAAAGTCAAATTAGTGTTTCAAAATCTAGAGAGTTTCATTCTACAGATTTAAATTTTCCGACAAATTTATATTAAATTATACTCGTATTTGATCATATCAGATACTTTCTCTCCAATCATAACAGTACTCGCATGCGTGTTGGCTCCAGTAATACTCGGCATTACACTAGCGTCTGCTACCCGTAATTTATTGACTCCATATACTCTAAGTCTTGAATCCACTACAGAACCCATCGCACAAGTACCAGAAAAATGATATCCTGATACCAACATGCAATTCAAGTAGCATCTCCAGAATTTCTGGCCAATTGCTATTTCCCCACATCCACATGTCTTAGGAACCATAATTTCTGAATTTACGTCTCTGAAGAAAGACGTATTTGATACACGAGCATAGTCCTCAAGGTATCGCACATGATTTTTATATCAATAGAATCAGTGTAGTATCCAGGGTATATCAGTGGAGGACCTCTAGGATCTGTACTCCGCAGCAGTACCTTCCCCCGTGATTTGGGATACAGTTGGTTAACCATCGAAAAGAAAATTCCTCTTTCAGCGCTCTGGTTGTAAAACTCTTGGCAGATTTCATCTTTATAAGCATAGAAGAAAGCACACAAAACCAACAAACCATCATCATGGTTATTAAAAATAAAGTTTAATGTTTGGCAATCTGGATATTTCTGATATTTATTCAAACTAGAATATCCTATAATTAGCGGGTTAGGTAATTGTGAAGGGTTTTTGAGTTCAGAAGGTTTTGCTGTGCCCATCTTATGCATTACTATTACAGCAAATCCATGTTTTGTCCAACGGGTAAATCTGATAACACGTTGATTCCTTTGCTAGCCAAATGTCTTTTTGGCCCAATACCGGACAGCATCAGTAATTGTGGAGAATTGAAGGCACCAGCAGATACAATTACTTCTTTCTCAACGAATATATTAATTCGTCTATTATCAGATAGGAGAACTTCCACTCCAATAGCAGTATTATTATTACTAAAAATAATTTTCGTCACTAACGTATTTTTTAGAACATGAAGGTTAGGTCGGTCTTTGATTGAAGAAAGAAAAGAATATGCGGAGCTTTGTCTTACTCCTTCAGCTATATTAAACATTGCTTCAGTATATCCTAATGGTTGATCTGTATTTGTATCTAGTTTTATATCATTTCCAACTTCTGCAAACGCCTTTAAATAATCAAAAGATTCTTTGTTATAAAATTTTGTAACACCCATATAGCCACCAGTGCCGTGAAAGTCTCCATCTGGTGAACACAGTACTGTGGGGTCTTCAAGTTTTTCACTCTTTATGAAATAAGGAAGCACTTCATTCCACGACCAACTATTATCTCTGCTAAATCTTGCCCATTCATCGAAATCGTGGGGGTTTCCTCTTGTGTAGGCCATAAAATTAATGGAGCTGGTGCCGCCAAGCATTTTACCTCTTGTTAACTCTACTCTCTGGTTTTTAAGATATTGCATAGATTTGTCCCTCTCTGATGTGTAGTTCCAGTCGCTTGATGATTTTTTCAAGAATAGTGCTAGTCCTGGATACTGGAAATTATAGATTAGCATTTTAGTAGCATGTTGATGGTAATTTACTCTTGCGGTATATTTATTGCGGTTTTTATTCGCATGTTATCAAAAAGCTTTTTGACCTATGTCTTAAATTATAATTAAATAAATTGAACAATACACAAAACTATACAAAAATTACAACTACAAAATAATATAGTCACAAATGAATGTAGGTACTTTAAATCAGCATTACCATTTTCATGAATAATGTGAAGATGTTAGACGAAGTGTTAGATATTACTAGTGACTGCTTAAGAGTTCTAAAATCATAAGGAAACCTACTACTGACTCCAACGGTGGGTCTCCCCCAGCCTCTATAAGTAATACTTTGACTCCTTCTATCTCTGACAATCTGTTGGCTATCACGCAGCCTGCCGAACCGGCGCCAACCACTATAAAGTCGTATTTTGCGCCATCTGATAGAAATATAAAGAAGTTAAAAATATTTACCACTATTGTTATCATCATTTGTGGTCATTACATTAATGAATTCAAAGAAAAAAACATACATAAATATTACATTCCTACGACCCAACAAAACTAATAGATAGGTACTATTGGCGTTTCATTCATTTCAACTTTGTACAAGCGTAACTCACAAAATGTATTGACCACTACAATTCCATGATTTTATGGAAAATGTTACTGAAATTGTTTGAGTTACGTCTGTATAAAGTTGAAAATAATGAAACGTCAAACAGTACATATTAGTATAGTTGGAGAGTAATTTAAATCATTATCAAATTGATCATAACATTTATACGAATTCAGAATGTAAAATATATCAAATACTGTAACTATAAAATAAAGTAATAACAAAATAGCCATGTGAATGATTCCAACCATGCAATGACCCATATTAAAATTGAATTTATGAGTACAATAAAAATAATATTAAACCTTTAACAGTCGCTTGTGGTGGCCATAGGTATCCCATTATCTGAAGATTTGAAATGACATGAAATGCCGCTTGAAAACCATTCACACTCTGTACTGCAGCTATTGAGTCCATAGTTCCCAATTATCACTGAAAAGCCTGTAAACCAGGATTGACTAGATGTAAAAAAACTGTACTGTCTGTGTGTCTGTATCTGTATCAGCCCATATACGTCCCACTGCAGGACACGAGCCTCTACAATCAAGAGTACGATTGAGAGTGGTTAGGCCATATGTCCACCACGCCGCGCTGGCCTGATGCGGGTTGGCGGACTTCACATACCATAGAATTTCTTAGAAATCTCTATAAAGATAAAGATGGTTTATTAATATGGTATACAAGTTTCCTAGCGATGTTTTCCTTCAAAGTTAAAGTGTGTGGTGATAAACTATCAGTACACATATGACTTCGAAAAGTCAGAGGAGTGCCCTGGGATTCGAACCCGCGACCATCGTCAACATGTTGCCAGCAGCGTCTGGCCCGTTTAACAACAGCCCACCACGCACTCTTAAAAAAACAATACATTTTTATATCATGTACGTACGTTTTTAAAAGTGTATATAATATTTTTAATCAGTCGACAAAAATCTTTGAATTCACAAATCACAGTTGACATTGTTATTTTTAAGACAACAAAAAGTTGAATTTAATTTTCCAAAAAAATACAGTAAAATGTAATACTTTGTTCTAATAGAAATAAACTTTACACTCTATAAGTATGTTTATACATTGATACATTAAAAACTTACCTTAAACAATATTTATGATAATATGAATCACAGCACCGTCATTTAGAAACACTTCTAGGAGCGAAACTACAAAAATGTATACATGGTTTTACTGTCACACTTATATTTCAACTGCGAAAAACATATAGTGTTGCCTTTAATAAGGCTGCCTGTAATCGTCGTAAAAACTTGACGTTATTGTATGCATAATATATGTATTATGTTAGTTCAATTGTGTTAAATACTGTTAGTCAGATTTTTTTCAAGGTAAGCTTAAATCATTATTTATAATTTGGTCATCAAGAAAAATCAAGTTGTGAATCTAGAAGTTGCAAGTGCTATGCATTGTGTAATTCACTTTATGTTTATTTTGCGTCGTTTTTTTTATCCATCGAACGGTTGGTTAGACAAACGAGCAAACGATTAATGCATAATTGTAGAATATTACAAAAAAATCTTATATTGAAATTGGATTTTTCTATTCATTATCAGCCCAGTGTTAGGAATTTGTTCCGAATATAGCGATAGGCTCGCCCCCTATCACACCGTGGGCTGGAAAATACAAAGCGACACGTGCTTTTCCTGGTTGCACCTCTGCCTACCCCTTTTGAGAAAAGGCGTGAGCTTATGTATGAATGTAAAATCTTAATTTTCTATTTCCTTTATTTTTCTACGAGAGAAGAAAAACATCGTCACTCTGAGTACTCACTCTCTCACTCATCGAGCCCGCCCAATCGTAGTACAGCTAAAACTGGTGGAAGTTTACCTCTCGTCAATTTGGTCACAAAAATCTTTGATGACCATTATAACTGAGGTTTAACGCACTAGGTTGACTAACCTTGAGAAAAGCCCGAGGTCTCATCTTTTCCAAACTGAAGGAGTGGAATGGAGAATATTTAAATTCGATGCCGATCGGATGATACTAGGTAGAAAGTACCACAAATAAATTCTCACAGCACAATATACCGATATTTATTGCAGTTTTCCGTATATTTAAATGAGATGGTAGTCATTTCGCTGTGCCAATAAAAAGGCTATTATTTTTCTTGGCACGGTGCCCCAAGTGACGGAATCATCTGGTGACCCAATTGAAAGAGCTGGCTAATAAACTCATGGATATTACCGCTTTGAGTGTATTCAATTGAGACGTACAATGAGAGCAGTGTGTGCGTTGTATGCTAATATACTCCCTACTGGTTTCGTTTGTCGTTCTATTTTGATGGATACTTTGGAACGGAGCTGCATTTGAAATTTTCTATGAAAGTCCATTTCATAGGATACAGCCTATGGGAATAGATAGACCTTCCTATGATGGGTCGTTAAATAGTAAGCTAAATATCTTTAAAAACGCTTAACGTAAATTTTATGGGATAATGCTGGATAATGTTGGAATAAATTGCAATAGTAATCACAAAAAGTAAGTGAAGTCAATAATAACATTTGACGTTATATAAATAAGCTCAATGTTGTGATTTGCGATTGTGATTTCCTTTGTGAATCACCAGCGATCAAACCCATATAAAGAAGAAACTAAACAGTCAATTTTGTGTGTGTAATTTTAGATGTGAAAAATCGCTATAATTTATGGTCAGTTTTTTGTATACAAGTTCTGAGGGGGGCAGTTAGCAACAGCAGAGATATAGACCATACTAAGGCTTCAAAAATACCAAGGTTTTAATGAAATGAATGAAATAGACATAATGGAATAGATAATAAAAATACATGCGGTATACAATGAAAATGCATAACAAAATTGCAAAAACTAAATGAAATATAATCCAGTAATCGGATCATAAAACAATGCATTGAATTGCATTTCGTGTTCATTCCATTAATATTTGAGGTTGTAATTGTGATATTTACAGTTAGAATTAACAATGGTTTTAGTTCCTTACGTGTGATAATATGGTAACACGACGGTGTTCATTTTAATTATGAAATTACAATGAATATATGCAGCTATTGTTTATTTCATTACTATATCATATCATTATGTATAGTTATTTTCAATTAAATTATTTGAAAGTGTTTTAATCAACTCGTAAATATAATGATATATTGTTTTTTAATCCCAGAGCAAGCGATTTACCGATATAAAAAAACTAAAACTGACTGAGACTTTCGTTCTGGACGGTTTCGGATGCAAAGTATAGCCATTGCCATCCAGAGGACCAGGGACGTCAAGAGGTGGTTTATTCAAATGAGGATATTTTGCGATTCCCTTAAATATGTATTTTGGTTTAGTTGTTAAAATAATAATTTTAAGAAAATTGTTATCACTAATGTTATTAGTGATAATAATTAGATTTTTTTTTATATTAAGATAATGTTGTGAATAAATTTATTAAACTTAAAAAAATACATATTAGCATCCTCAATATCCTTTAAAAGGCCTATGCTTTTAACCAAATTCAGCCTTTATTCCGAACAAGAATGATGTGAAGCCAGTAATACACAATTCCTACAAACTTTGCATATTAAAGGTCTTTGATTAGGTTCCCTTGTACATAAAGTTAATTTTCTCAAATTTTATCTCCAACCAACCGTATAATGTAGTGTAATGAGAGATACACGAATTTATTCACATTTAAATCTAGTTTAAATTGTTCGATGCAAATGTTTTAATCAGGCTAAATCCTTATTTCCATACGGTGTTAATGGCAACAGTAACAGCGTTCCCGTAGTGTTTACATGTGTACTTGGCTTGAACAAAGGAATGGAACTCCGCCCTCAGATCTACTGACGGGTGGAATAAATTGAGGGTTTTGTGTTTTATATACTTGGAGCATAAAAAAGGAAATTTACCTGAATACAAGAAAAGAGTGGTCTTTTCGTCCTAGAATTCTGGAGGAAGTTCCTTATAGGCGACTAACGGTATGAGTCTAGTTTCGATTTTCAAATAATTAGCCATTTTGTTTAGTTTTAATTTTGATATTTTTTTAATTTGATAAGATTAAGGGGAGGGAAGGGCAGATACCGCAATGTCTATTCCTCCGGCCAAACAGCAGTGTAAATACACTGTGTTTCGGATTGAAGGACATTGTAGCCAGAGTAACTACTTGACACATGCCAAGTATTGCTTTGTAAATCAAGGTGTTTGGTTTTGGTACTGTTCATGAGCGGTCGTGTCGCTTTTCATCAGCGAACTACATGCTAGTCGTGCCATAAATTGCTTTAATAAAATACAATTTATCCCGGATTGCAATTTGTCTTTGCACAGCCAAAAGATCACCGTTCATTTTATCTTGGCACTGTAATTATTCTTTTCGATCTATGGCTGAGTGGTATAGTACTACATCATCACCTATACAGGTATGGTCTTATGTCATAATTAGGGAATATTTGAAAAACCGTACCAAAATGATATTATAAAGGTATTAAAAATGGCTACAAGGCTTACAAAAAAAAGGTCAGACAAGCACTTGGTTTTAGAAGTATAATTTAAATTGTTTTGTAAAATATTATTAAATAATCACGTCGTTTCTACCACAAGTACTTAAGCAATAGTATAAGAACGTAGAAGAAGAGAAAAGGCCGACAAAATACTCTATGATACGTGAAAGAAAAATACCTGTACCTGACAAAGGGTGGACGTGTTTTGATAAAATTAGATAAATACGCTGGTAATACTGGGTATATCTAGACTGCGAACGAAAACGAAGCCAGGTGGCAGTTTTAGTGACTTTAGACACAATGCATCAAATATTTCACCAAAAAGGGTCTTTTTTTTGGATTTGGACCTGTCGTATCTATCTCAGCCCACATTGACATACGTTGGTACCCATCTACTCCATGGGTACCTAAATCGCATCTAGTTACAAAAAATTGCAAATGATTCTACAGTTATACAACGAATTAACAATATTTATACAAAATACTAATTATGTAGAATCGCCGTTGGCGCTGACTGCACTATCAAATATTTGTCAAATACATGCCAATGTGTTCATATTTGTGTATTACGCTTGCTTTCACTAATTATTTATGCGTGTTTAATAAATGCTTTACACAAACATGGTGTCATACATGTTTAAACTCAAAGACAGTAATATAATTATATTTTCTTATATTAGCTGTTGTTCTTATAGTTAAAGCCAGAATCTGAGCACTGTCATTGCCCGTATCCACCAACCAAGTCGTCTTATTATCAATATACTTGATTGAGGAATATCTTTCACACACACATAATGTGTATTACGTGTGACTTAATCTGTCATTAGTCGGTTCCTCATTATTGAGGATCGTGACTCTCAGTTGTCTTGATGATCTCTCAGCGGATTCGGTCTTCTGTTTGATGTAATGCTGCTTTAATGGGGACCCTCAGTGCATTGGCAAACTGATTCACCCATCGTTTGGGAGTTCGTCCTCGTGGTCATTTTCCCTCCAATTTTCCAACAATGAGCAGTTTTTCCAGGTTTTCTGATTCGCGTCTAGCAGTCTAGCGTGTCTTAATAAATAATTTAAATACACACATATAAAAACTCACGCCTTTTTCAACCACATTTGGTATTATGTGATCCGTCCCACGCTGTGATACAGGGCGAGCCTATCGCCATGTAATGCACAAATTCCTCAATCGGGACTGTCAATTAATAGAAACACTTTGCCCGACCCGGAATTCGAACTCGTTACTTAAGCGTTGTGATCGTACCGTAGTACACTACGCCACCGAATAATGTTTCAAATACATAATGTAAATATTTCAAATATGAATGCATCTACCCAAGAAGCTTATACCCAAATGGAGATTGAATTACGTATAAAACACTGCACGCGTGTCACTCAGTGCACAAGTCACTCAACGAGCTATGGGGAGGGCTATGCTCGGGGTTTCCCTACGAGATCGAATCAGAAATGAGGAGATTCGTAGGAGAACTAAAATAACCGACATAGCCCACCGGATTAGCAAGTTGAAGTGGCAATGGGCAGGGCACATAGCGCGGAGATCTGATGACCGATGGGGTCAGAAAGTGCTCGAATGGAGGCCGCGTATCGGAAAGCGCAGCGTAGGACGTCTACCCACAAGATGGTCCGACGACCTGGTCGGACGGTGGACGGTCGCGGGACGTCGCTGGATGCAGGCTGCCTCCAACAGGTCTCTGTGGAAATCATTGGGGGAGGCCTATGTTTTCTCAGTGGACTTCCTTTGGCTGATGGATGGATGGATAAAACACTGAAGCTCAAAAATTTGACCGTGAATGAAGTCGCTGTCGCCTGCTATCCTTTTCTTTAGACTGATCGATGAATGAAGTTCATTCATTGTCATATCATTCATATCGCTCATTAAAAATATCACGTACCGTTAGCGGTTTACCAAACGCACTGCGATACAATTTTGAAGTATTGATATTACAGGTTTACCAATAACCAAATGAGTAATGTTTGTATTATTCATTTTATTAATATCACTTCAGAACTTTTCATAAAATAGTAGATTTTTAAGCTATTGCATAGCTTCTATCGCGGGCCTTGAGCGTGGGGACCGAATCCAGAAATTCCCTAACGAAAATAACCTAAGTTCGACCGAAATTTAAATTTAATATTTTTATTTTGATTCAAATATGTGCCAGTACTTTTAAATTTAATATTTTTATTTCGATTAAAATATGTGCCAGTACTTTTAAATGCGAATTGCAAAGTTATTGCTTCGATCAAATATACACTAGATACAACATGAGCGCTTAGAAAATGGCACCAAAAAAGAGTGCTTTAAGCACTCCTTCGCATTCAGTCACGCACCGACCGTTGCTTCTAAAACGTCGCAGAACTTTAGACAATATTATGTGAAAAGCTACTTTAAGCTCCAGGAATAAGGTGGAATTTGTGTTAATATATTTAGAATATGTGATCTTTTTGTTTACTTTTTTTCATGTCATGCATCGGTGCCACTTTTAACAGAACTTTTACAGGGAACTGTGTATCTAGTGTATATTTGATCGAAGAGTTATTGCGTGATTAATTGTAATCTAACCTTTTTCGATATTTAGTTTTGCCATCTATCGATGAATAGCAGAACTTTTAATGACTTTTTGAAATATCACGCTTGGCTCTTTAGTTCAGCAACTCGCCTCTAGGTGGCATTGGTTGTAATAGCGTTACTGCGCATGCGTAATCCCCCTCTTCACCCCGCAATCTGGTGACTCATGCCTGCTTAGAGTTTCGGCGTTAGGGCACCTCTTCATTGTATTTACTTCATGGTACGACTCTACGAAGCTCGCACGTACAACAGTGAATATCTGTACAATTAATATAAAAAAAAAACAATGGAAAAAATACTGCATAAATAAAATAAATAAATAATTATAATTACATAAGTTGACAAAAATGCTATGCAATAGCGTTACCGCGGCAGTCTCCGATGGTATATGGACGGTATGGTTTTGAATAACATCAAATAATGTAATCATAAATTATAACCGCAGGACGAATCGACATTGCAATCCGTTTATATTAAACTGATTTTATTACCGTTTCTAGTTATAAAATATAATTATCTATATTTCAAGTTAGCATAAAATTCAATTCGTCAGAACTTGTGTTCTAAATAATCAAGTATAATATGAAATTAATATATTGGACATTTCTGTGACGCTGCATCAAAATAATTTACTATTGCTACAACAAACTATATCGAAAATGGATCAATACAGCCGTTAGAACCGTGCGTGTTTCACATGACTTATTATAATGAAATAGTTTTGCGAATTTGTATTCATATTGCATCAAACATATACATAGTATAAATCAATAATGATATATTTGATGTAAGTTGTTGAAGCTACAGTACTAATGGGTCAATGGGGGCAGTACCGTAATTTCGCTGAAAACCTACTGAACATAACAGTTTTTCTGTTGCGTGTTGTCTATTTGTAGATTCCTAGAGACCTAAAAACTGGTCGTAGGATATACATAATATGTGGCTGGAGAGCGACCACTACACACTTGTAAAATATCCCACAACACATACCTCGAGTTCAGATAGAATTTAAGGTCAAATTATTTTCAAGTGGATTTAAGTCTCTATAATTCTTTTGTTTTTCAATGAACTTATTATTATTATATTATCACTCATACAGACCTAAATGTGCTACAAATCTGCTGCGTAACTATTTCATTATATGTATATTGGCCTTGACACTGAAAAGTCTCCCGTAATTTCTGATTACTACGACACAAAACTCTCTATTAGTATATGGTTAAGTTTATATATGTGATTGTTTGGAGTATTTATTACATAAAAGTATCAGTTTTCGGCTAGATCCAAGATCGATTGATTGGGTTGAGTGACTAGCGAGTCACATTCTGAAAGAAGTTTTTGATTTATTTATTTTATTCCACTTTATTGTACAAAACAAAATGAGAATGAAATTTTATTTAAATAATAATATTCTTACAGGTGCATTGTTTTAACTTTATCGTGCTAGTTGATAACAATGTACATAAGTCTAAAATTAATTAACTTCACAAAATCCTTCTCCATATAAACTTTACTGTGTCAAACTCGCTCTCCTTTTGTGATATGCTATACAAAGTTTTCTCCATATTAATATATAAATTAATATGTTGTCGATATTGTTGGAGATAAGCGCGAGTTACCTCCGGCGCCGTCTTTGTCGGCAGCGATCGTGTGCTTTCGTTAAAGCGCCATCATTTTCCCTAACACATGATGTAACAGGAAATGTTCGATTGTACGGTCGGCAGAACAATTTTGATTTTCATCGCTTATCTATGGATATCTCCCCAAAGGAGATTTGTGGTAACGTAATTTTCACTAGTTTGTATGTGTCAAATATAGTAAAGGTAATGACCGTATATAGACATTTAAAGAATTACATCAAATAGATTTAGTTTACAAAAAAATATTATGACGATAAAACCCTCGCCAGCAAGCAAACAGTCCTTGGATGGTTTTTACAATGATTTTAAAGGTATTTGAAGACCACTTAACTACAGTAGGCCAGCCTGGTTGACAACCTAACATCGTTCCAAAGTAGAGGAAACCTTTGTCTAACAATAAAACATCTAAGTTCAGTACGAATATTTTCGCTTGGTGAAAAAAATTCTCACTCCGTTCTTTTGCAACGAGATTATTATTGAACCTAGCCACACATATGTTACTGCAATATATTTCCATCAATCGTCAAATATTTTTTGCTGACCGTACGTAGCAGCATTTAACAAAGCACCTCATAATCACGTTGGAAGGGGAACAAGGGCGCGAAGCCTTTGATTTCAGCCCGGCCGCACAGACGCTCGCGCATTATGTCCCGAGCATTGTGCGCCGTGTAAATTATATCTAGCTGCTGAAACTTATTAACACGTTAATTATTGCTTTAACTTATTTTTAAAAGGTGTTATATAACGTAAACGTGGTATAACGTAAGGATAGCGACAATCGTGCAAGATGCTTTTATTTATGTATGTAGTATTAGTTATATATATGTATGTATTGATGTATTTATATATATATTATTATTATTTAGTAATTATTTGTTGTTCTCATATTTTTTTCCCGTCTTAACTCCTATTCTTTACACTCTACGACTGCCCTCTAATTATCCTTTTATCAAATCCATCCCATGGTTGTCTGTAAGACATTGCCTTTGAGCGATACGACCGCCAATTGTACTTTTATGATTGTAATTTTCATTTTATTTGTATTTTTTTTTGTGCAATAAAGTGTATAAATAAATAAATAAATAAATAATGCTGGAAACATATTGCAACTTCTAAGTATCTCTCACTCTTTGCTCTGTGGTTTTAGGGTACAAGAATTCCTCCAGGGTATCCCTACGGGCAAGGGTTATTCTAGGCTTACGAGGGTAAGAGGTGACTTAAAAAACTATCTGAGTGGTTAGGTAAACTATAGGAGCACCTGGGATGTCCGCCTCCGCCCATAATGTGTGTGACGGCTATCGAGGGGTTTTTAGTCAGTATGCTGGCATAGGTTTTGTTAGAGACCCAGCCAGGCCACATCACATCATCACATATCCGTAGTGTGCCGGACTAGAAGGCCAGAGACACTGACATACTTTCGGCCTCCCCAGGGAACCGAAAGAGGAACTTAATAACTTTTCGTTTCGGACAACAAAAAGTATATCTAAAATAAGACAAAATTCTTCGATATCTCGGCATATAATTATTTACGTCTTTAGCCCGGTTCAAAGAACCAACAATACTGTTCTTCCTGTTGACATGGTTTTGTTTTGATGTGTGGCCTACATACAACTTTGAGCAGAGATAGCCGACTTTCACTTGTTTTCCTATAAAACCCATAGATTACAAGTTGACGTGTTATTTGTGTAATGTAGTCAGGGTTGCGTTATGGAAGGACACACGAAACTTATTTGAAGTTTGAATATATGCCTTTTTTACATTGTAACTTGAATGCCAAGCTGAATAAGAAATATTTCAATAGGTAGAGACTGACCTGCTGAACCGAATGTTCCCGCTTCAAATCATTTAGTTTTTGAAATCATTTTGTAACGTGTGTACAATACAATACAATTCATGAAAGGGAAAATTAAAGGCCATGACATTTTTTGTCAAAGTGAAACAATGCAAACAAGCCTGGTTTAATTATTATTTGTTGTATATATATATATATATATATATATATATATATATATATATATATATATATATATATATATATATTATTATGACTGTATTGGGAAAACGTGGTAGATTAAAATGCATAATCCCGAAAGTGTGGACGTCGGGCAGACAGTTGCATAAATCGAGATAAATTTAAAACATTTTATGAAGTATATTGTTTAGACCGGCCTATGAATCACTACCCGTTAGAATAGGCTTAGCGGAATGCACCAATTGAAGCTTGCTGACGTTTCAGCGAAATGTCAAAATATGTATGTCAAATGAACACTTAATTATAACCTCAAAACGGGTAAATAACGTGGTTATTATGGAATTTTCGGAACTGTCCATGGATTTTATATAATTTCAGTAGAATTCATATAATTTTATCTGTGTAAGAATTATTTGAGTCTATTAGTTTTTAAGCCAAAAAATTATGGGAGATGAACATTGTCCTGGAATAACTAGTTTATGAATTAATGTATATTAAGGTTGGTTTCCATCACTAAAACTCAATTATCACTCAACGATAAACGACAGCAATTTTACAACACGATACAACATACTGCCTAGTACGAGTAGTATCGACGTTAAATATTATCGCAAAATTACTGAAAACGTCCAACAAAATCACTATTTGAATGAAGTTTTAAGAATTAAATGTTAATTCTAAATCACATTCACAAAGAAAATTCCAACGCAATTTAACACCCCTGATTAAAATGTATTGTTTTCCCCTCCACTTTGAGGGTGGGTTTCCGAGGCCTAGTTTAAAAAACAATAAGCCGTGATATATTGGCGTTGGCAATTTAATTAAAAAATCTATTTAAGTAGAGTTTGAGAGGCGCTTTGTTCCCACCCGATTTATTGAAATGTCACGTTTACGAACTTGGGACACGATGGGACATTGTGTTTTTAATTAAAATCATAATGTCTGAATGTCTTGATTCTGACGACCAACAGAATTGAATATATTATTTATATAGTATAAAAAGTACATACCTCATCTGCTACATGAGTCTGTGGTACCTGAAAAATAAAAATAATTTATTTATAATGTTTCTTTTTTTGATAAATAACAATATAATACAATTATATTTATGCCTCGATGGCACTGTTGTACTGTGTTTAGAATACAATAATGGATTCTGATAGGCCAAAGTGATGTTGGATTTTTCTATTCACTATTAGATTAGGCGATAGGGACGCCCCTATCACCTCTTGGGGCGGAACACACAAGATGAACCGTGGGTACCTGATATGCTGTCCTGCATGAGTTTATTTATATTACCCCCTTAAAGGATTATTGCATGAATTAGACTTTACACTCACCTATTTCTAAACCAAAATGGAAAAAAAACGTAAGAAATATTTTTAAATCCATGGGTGATTTATTTTCCATGATAAGGATAACTGCAAATAAGGGATATTTTTATACAACCTGAATCTAATTTACATCATCCAGATATTGCCACGCCCGCAGCAATATAAAAAGTGCATAAACTAACTCCACCTGAAATTATTCAACCGAACTATTTTCCTCGCATCACATTCACCCACAGTCCACTCCAGCCATTATTCTTGCCGTGACGTCGAAAGTAATACAAAACAGAAAGCATTGTGCTTAGTTTGCATACGGACAATGCATGCGGGAGGATTGTATGAGTAGGATACGGAACAATAGGACCTCCGACAATAACCGATTTAATTTATAAACTGCTGTTGCTTCCTGCTATCATTTAGATACGGATATTTTTAATTTTGTTTTATATTAGGACAACTTTTAGGTAGAGCGTCACAATTGACTTAGACTGCAAAATAATGGGCCGATATATATATATAATAGGGATGATATTTTTTTATTGCAATTAATGAAGAGACTGTGACGAGACAAGCATGCCATTCGCCATTAGGTATATAGTAGGCGATATGACAGCTCATGGATCGTAGGAGAACCAAACAACACAATGAATTACAAAGCAATGCTTGGCATTCTACTGCGTTTACCATCCTGAGACACAAGATGTTGAGACTCATTAGAATAGAATAGAAAAACCTTTATTTGTTCATTAAAGTACACATACACTGATACAAAACTAAAATACAAATTTATTACAAATTACAACGGACAAAATGATTAAAAGAAAGATTAAAAAACGCAACGACAATAAAATACAAGAAAAAAGTGTAGCAGCATATGTGTTGCAGCAGAACAAAAGGGTGATTACTCAGCATACGTTATGTTCTTCTCATCCATCAAATCGGAACACAACAGTGCATTTACAATGGTGTTTGACGGGAGAAATAGTAACTGCAGTAGTACCTACCCAGGTGGCATCTCACATATGAAAGAACTACAACCAGTAAGTCTTTCTCGCAGAAAACTGACGTGAAAGGACTTTGCTGTCGAGTGTCGGTCTACGAATGTGAATGCCAGAAGTCTAGTGTTTCCCCGTCCTGAATAATAGGAAAAACTAAAGCCACGCCTTCGATTTTGTGAAATGTGTGTTATTTATATTTGTATCAGCTCATATATATCCCACTACAGGGCACGGGTCTCGGGCCAGAAGAGAAGAATAGTGAGGTGTTAGGCCATATAGTCTAACAAGCTGGCTTAAAGAGTATTGGCGGATACATACATATAGAAATTAAAATCGCCCTGGTATGTAGATTTCCTCGCAATGTTTTCCTTTATCATTAAAGTGTGTGGTGATTGACTATCAATACAATCATGACTCCGAAAAGTCAAAGTTATGCCCTAGAATTTGAATCCGTGACCACCGTTTACGGCTGCCAACATAGCCGCGTCTGGTCCGTAACCATCAGGCCACCACGCACTGCAAATCTTTTCTAATTTTTATAATTCTTAATGGTTTTACAAAATTCTATGTTGAATAGACATTTACAGCTTTTGATCAGGATAATAAAAAATGGGGTCAATTACCCTATTACCGCTATTAAAGGCCTTTCTATGACTCATTTTATTCTTCATTGAATACACATTCATAATGAAATGTACGGCAGGCACTAACTGAGCGTAGGCTAATACACTATTGCAAGCTATAGGTTCTCCAATTGTGTTCTGAACGCTGTTTGTGCAGGTTGTCTGCGTTTGTTCAATTGCAATAAGCTGTCTCATTGTTGGACCTAATTAATCTAATGATTGTCATTATGTTATGTATGCTATAGTCTCACCTATCACATCTAGGGACGGGGTAAATTTGGAAAACTGTGGTCGACTGCCTTTGTACGATAATACTTAGTGGTTGAAGCACTGAATTTTCTTAGTGTTTTTATTTCAATAGCTAAGTTATGTGTAAAAGTTGGTAGCTTAGAAATATTTATTTTTTTATTTTTCAGTATCAAAATACCGAGAACAGAAAAAACCTTTTCGTAAATAGGACAAATCCTTAAGCCGGGTATCGATCCTACGATCCCTAATTCCACTATCGATCTCTAGCCCGCGGCTCTTCGAAGGCTGTCTGGAATATTTGAATACAAAAATATTTCAAATATAATTCTATGAATCACTGACAAAAAGGACCTTTTAAACCCTCGACAATCTTCAAGGGATTTCAATTCGAAAAGTACATAAATGTACATTTGTCGCAAGGGTCACTCGACCTTTGGGTTGAGTCGGTTTAAACCAGCAAGGTCAAGGTTCAAATAGGTTTAGAAAACGAATGTTCAATCAATTCTTAATCTTTTGACATTTTTGTGAGTTATTTTTGTGAGTTATTATTAATATTTTTTTAAATGGCACTGCAAGCTTTATGGTGATTGCAGTACATTCATTTATAGCTTACGCCCTAGTTAAATGGCTATGTCTCATCCGTGGACTAATGTCCAATGACTAATATCTACCTACCTGATTAACAACCGCTGCCAATAAACAATCCCAATCCAAAATTTGCCGTTTTAGATTGACAGCTCAATCTTTGTTCTCAAACTATATTTCTAATAATCAAACTCAAGAGTGAAAAAACAATGGCAACATGACAAGAGACCAATCGAAAAGTAGGAAACAATCCAGATTGACTTCAATCTAATTTTTTCGATTGTTTATTGGCATCGGCCGTATATACAATTAAATCCTTTTTGATTGTGTTCCCGTTTAAAGGACATTGCAACCAGAGTAACTACTGGACATATTGTCACTTAATCGTACTCTTGATTGAAGAGGAGGCGCGTGCCCTGCTGTGGAATGTTTATGGGCTGATACAAATAATCCCTACATTCGAACGACAAATACAGTTGCGGTATATGCTAGTGGTATATTTCTGATCGTCATGTGAGACAGCACAAAGGATATATTTAGATCAATAATGTATGAACTTGCAAGTCATCGGTGGTTATAATTACGGCTGAGGTACATTAGCCGCCATTAGCTATAAGTCAAGGAAATTAAATATTTGTTTTACACAATACAATATAATGCACCTATACTTGACTCCACAGTCCAAGTAATAATTTTAAAATTGGAAAATTTAGCAAAATTCATTTAAATAATTAATAAAGTTTTTTGCAGCGGCAAAAGATTACACTACATAATCTGATATTATAGTGTAGTAAATAAAGAGAAAGAAAGAAATACTTACTTACATGGAAAATATGATTTCCAAGCTACAAACGTAAGTGCTATTTTATAAAAGTAAATGTAAAATGATGCTACGATAAGTACATACGAGTCAATATGTAAAAAAGAGCAGGAAACTGAAAAACATCATACCATACAATACCATACCATAGCCATATGACATTTCTGTGGTATTTAAAGTCCGCCAGCCCTCACTAGGCCAGCGTGGTGGACTATATGGCCTAATCTGTCTCAATCGTACATTATTGTAGATCAGGCCCGTACCCTGCAGTGGGACCTATATGGGCTGATACATATGTAATAACTTGAGATCAAATCACAGCAATTTCAAAACACAGCTTCAGAATATCTAACAAATCCCTACAATATATCACACAACACGAACCGTACAATAATATCGGTAAATTTCCAATAAACCCTTAATCTTGTATATTTGATGCTCCGTTTTATGTTAATATGGATAATTAATAGTGTTGGTAAACAAACAATTCGGCATCAAATTCTGAACATGATATGCCCGTTATAGGATTTCACGACTGTGATAGTCGACGTACGTGCCTCTGAAAACTAATTGCCTGATTAAAAACTGCATATGTCGATTGATTTCCCATTTCGTGATTTGATGGCTGGGTTGGACTTGGACAGTTATCTGCTTGTCTTAGGATCGTTGAAGTTATATGGGAGTAAATAGACTTGGTTCTATGCAAATTAGACGACACTGGAACTTGTATGCAATACTTGAAAATGATATGTATGGATTAAGCTTTATTGTGTAAAAGAAATAATAAATTACAAACAAACAAAGAAACAAAGGGTATCAAATGATTATTTTATTATCAATCAGTGAAGGTTTATAATTAGCATTTTGGAAATGGTAAAGCCAGGCCGTAGTCAGTAATAAATCAGCACGAATGGGCATGCTCGTCGGAGGCAGTAGCACTATCTTACAGGATCCACGTAAAGCGGTAGCAATAGCCCACCCATTCATCAAGAATGACAGCAATATGGCTTTACCACTTACAAAATGTATTTGACTATATACTATATGGTTTATATTTATTTACCTTCATTTCCCCGTCAAAAAGAACTCATCACAATTCGACTCCAACAATAAAGTCCACATCAGACAAAGAGGCGACAAAGGACACCGGGACGTCGCGAGGCGTCGGCTCGGAAACGCATTGTTTACTAGGCCCTGCCCGTGGCGCCGTTCACGTGGAAATATTGATATGCAAGGGGTCAACATCGAAACGCTTTGTTGAGTGGCGTGTAAAACACACTCAAAATTGCTGAAGTGTATTTAAACCCTACTTCGCTGCTTTCGGAAGGCGACAATTCGGGGTTTTGGCGTTCTGGGAATTTTTAGCTCGAAATGTATTAAAATATGAGAACCTTTTGTTGTAGTAGGATTATTTCTATATTTCTATCGGGTCTGGGTGTGAGACCGAATCGTCTCTCGTAGTTCCTGATACCCACGACACAAGACTCGATCTTAGTGTGGAGTCAGGACTATGTATGTTGTTTGTATGTATTTATTTACTGTTTGGATGTATTTATTTGTTTATGTAATTTCTTGTATTTTTCTATGGTCAGCACTACGCGTGAGGATAACGAGTCTATAAATTAACATAAATAGTGATAATTATTGTAATTGAATGAATATTAAGGCCATGAGATGCGGTGAGCCAGTTTCGATTGGCTGCACAAATGTTATGTGATATTATAATTAGCTTGAGTATGGAAATATAATTGTATGATCATTATTTAAATTAACACTTGTTTGTAGTTTATTTTATATGGCTATATTAATTTATATTTTAGAAAAGTTATTTATACAGCATACATAGCACTATGCTCGAAGACCTTAATCGAGTTTCCCAACAGGTGGGTCTTAAAATGAACATGGATAAAACGAAGATCATGTCGAATATCCATGTTGTGCCCACCCCCATTGGAGTTGGGGGCTCGACTCTCGAAGTTGTAGACGAATATGTCTATTTAGGACAAGTGGTCCGGTTAGGCAGGTCCAACTTCGAGAGAGAGGTCAATCGGCGAATCCAACTCGGTTGGGCAGCGTTCGGGAAACTTCGCGACGTCTTCTCGTCCAAAATACCTCAGTGCCTAAAATCGAAAGTCTTCGATAGTTGTGTGTTACCAGTGATGACATACGGCACCGAGACGTGGCCTCTCACTGTGGGCCTCATTAAAAGGCTCAAAGTCACTCAACGAGCTATGGAGCGGGCTATGCTCGGTGTTTCCCTACGAGATCGAATCAGAAATGAGGAGATCCGTAGGAGAACCAAGGTTACCGACATAGCCCATAGGATTGGCAAGTTGAAGTGGCAGTGGGCCGGGCACATAGCTCGTAGAACCGATGGCCGTTGGGGCCGAAAAGTTCTCGAGTGGAGGCCACGTACAGGCAAGCGAAGTGTTGGACGCCCGCCTACAAGGTGGACGGACGATCTGACTAAGGTCGCAGGAAGTCACTGGATGCAGGCCGCTTCCAACAGGTCATTGTGGAGATCATTGGGGGAGGCCTATGTTCAGCAGTGGACTTCCTGTGGCTGATATGATGATGATGATGATGATTTATACAGAACCATAATTTACAGTGGACACCACTATTCAATACTTTCTATCTCTTTGATATAAAACTATATATTTTTTTATTTCAATGAATGGCGAGTCGAGCATATCGTTCGCCTGATGGCAAAAGGCCACTCATGAACAGTAGCAGAACCAAACAACACCTTGGATTACAATGCAATGCTTGGCATTCCACTGCGCTCGTCATCCTGAGACATAATTTGTAAAGTCTCAATATGTCCATTAGTTACTATGGCTACAATGTCCTTCAATACAAAACACAACAGTGCATTTAAACTGCTGTTTGGCGGAAGAAATAAGCATTGCGGTGGTACCTACCCAGGCGGCCTGTCACATGAGAGACCTACCACCAGTAAAAAATAGATACCGATAAAAACCGTTAATATTAGTTTAATTTCAATGTATAACATTCGCGTAAATCTAAGAAATCATTACTTCCTATCTCTATTTCAAGTCATAGTACCTGCATTGTAACTTACGCAAAGATTTACATATAGCATAGCATGGGAAATATTGGTGGATCGGGCTGGGAATTTCTCCAATGGAAACCACGCACAAAGTGAACAGACGACCTAGTTTAGGGGCCCTACTATATTCATCTGAAACGAAGTTCGAAACTTCGGACGATTGAAGTTTTTTATACGATTCGAATCTAACAAAGTCTGTAAAAGTTCGAATTTGTATATCGTACATCGTAACTAGAAGTCTATGGTTACGACCATAATTCAATAACGACCATAAGTATATGTAGGTACATTCTTATCGTATATAAACTTCGCTCATCCGAAGTTTCGAACTTCGTTTCGGACGAATATAGTAGGGCCCAAGGTTCCTCGAAGTCTCTGCACGCAGACCGCTTCCAAGAAATTGCTGTGAAAATCCATGCTACCTACGAAAATGCTGCCTACGCAGTACCGATAAATAGTAACAGTGTACTCAGCCGTGGTTTAGCCAACTGTGCCATAAAAGCTAAGAGATTTTTAAATAATAATTACTTTAAAACATTTTAGATTTATTTGCACCGTTAAAATGCCGCCTACGTTATTCTTCCCCTTTGAATACCTATTTGGAAAAAGACAAGCTGAACGTCATAACAGGGGCAGAATAAAAGGGTATCGAAAACTCTGGTTTCCCATCAATTTACTTTGTAAAAAAGATTGTGATTTGTAAGAAAAGGACTCGGGTGCCGGCTGACAGGCGTGTTTCACTCGGCCCTTTCGGAAATATCACTCCGGTGCGTATCCCTGACGTTGGTAATGCGGCTGACGCGATGGATAGTGTTGTGACCATGATTTTGATAAAGTCAGGAATTTCTTTTTTTTATTCTCTGGCCCGGCATAGTGGCGGCATTGCACCTGATGGTAAGCGCAAATGCCGCCGAGGCAGAGTATCCATTGGCATCGGACGGCGGTCCCATGCCAATGGAAACAATTATGCCGGCCTGCTAAGGTGCTTTTTCACGCTACGGCGGAAGGACCCAGGATTGTAGGAAGGAGGGAACACGTGAGAAGGCAAACAATTCCACAGCCTGACGGTGCGGCACAAAAAAGAATTCGAGAACCGTTTGGTTCGCGCCGGGATGGTGTGGACCGTCAAGCTATGGCTTCGCAAGCCAGCACGCGTGGTTCTGGTAAGGAATGGAGAGGAAGGGATCAAGTTGAACAATTCTTCAGAGCACTCACCGTGATACACGCGGTAGAACAGGCGGTTTTCTCTGTAAATTAGGGATGATAAAACGACACTATGGTCTGAGAGAAACTTGTATATGCATTGCAGTTATAAAACTATGAAGAAATTACGATGATTTTTGTATTCTATTTATTAGTCAATTACTGCGTACTTTAATAATCAGTGAAAATATGATGGGAAAGTCTGCTTACGTATGTATGTTTCCTAATTCAGATTTTGCCAACGCGAAAGACCTAAACACTCCCAAGAGAAAAGGAGCCATTGGCTACCGCATAAATATATCGACATATTTATTTACCTACAACTCGTTAAAATACAACAACATCAAAGCTTACAAAATCTTGAATCTTTTCAAATTATTCGAATATAAATTCTGAAGCATTTTTCTCCATTTAATAAAAGTTAAAAGAATATACAAAAACTTTTTTGTGTCCTCCTAAGCTGGGCACCGAGATAACGCGACTGAGTTTTTTTCCAAATGACAAACGGTAAGGATCACTCATCCATTTGTCGCAGCATCCGTCCGTGGACACCGGAGCTCAGGTACCTTTATTGTTTCCTATTTTTCAAAAAGAAATATATCGCTCCACTTATTCTTTGGACCGCTGAATTTATTCCTGGGGTCTTATTACATTTTGTAAGCTTTGTGATTGATTTTTGGCGGTGGTGTATTGTCATCAAATGAGTGAATAGTTTTGCATCTTTCGCGTTTGTAATTCCATATAAAGAACTTAACAAATAGGGAAATAATATTACACGTAATATTATATAATGGGGAATATGCACGTAACTTAAATATGGACAAAATATATTTTTTTGTAATCTTTATTGCTACCGAAAACACAGTATGCAATAATTTTTAAAATTTATTGTATATTTATAGTGAAATTTAATCATCAAAAAGTGGCTTTCCGCCCAAATTTCGAAACGCAACACTATTGGTGGATGAAAACGTGACGGCACGTTTACACGAGAGGTCTGCTGTCAACAAGCTATTTGTATGGTTTCTTTTCTGAGGAATGATTGTTTTTATATTGTGTCTCTGTTTTTTTTTTTTAATATCAAGTGAATTGTTTTATTTGTTCACAGTATTAATTTATTGTGAAGAGAATTAATGCCATTATTTTATATTTAATATAATTTTCTGTATCCTCTTTGATGTGAAACCCAGAAATAATAGAAAGATTAATAAAACTAGTCTCGAACTTGCCTCTTACTCTAATACTTATTAATTCTTCTTTACTTAGGTCTCTCATATGTGAGATGCCATCTGTGTAGGTACCACCGTAATGTCTATTTCTCCCGTCAAACAACAGTGTAAATGCACTGTTGTGTTTTGGATTGAATGACATTGCAGCCAGAGTAACTACTGGACATATTGAGACTTAACATATTATGTCTTAGGATAGCGAGCGTAGTGGAATGCCAAGCATTGCTTTATAATTCAAGGTGTTGTTTGGTTTTACTACTGTTTATGAGCAGTCCTATCGCTTGATATTGATCGCTGAATAGTAAGCACCATTAGGCGAACGGCTAGTTCGTCTAGAAGTTCAAAGCAATAAAAAAAAAATTGATGTTTTTGTTGTTGATTCATCAGTAATACTTATACTCATACATACATAAGGATATAAGAACTCTTAATATCTTTACGACTTTTCGTAAACTAGGTTATGTTTTTGTAGCGGTTTCTAAACAAAACAAGTAGGTAGGTAAACGTAAGAATGATATTTATATGTATTTTACTTAATTTTAATATCGTAACTTACATCGAAATGGTCTTAACAACAACATAAACAGCTCAAACTCGATACATTGTCTCTTCTCATAGCCTTCCACCACTTTATTCTTAGATTTTCACCTTTCGGCATAAGAAAATATACTTTGTCAGGTGCAGTGTTTATGTTTTTTTGGGGATATAGGAACGACAAAATATTTGTAATATGGTTTTTTTGTGCTTTTCCATGGTAATTAAGTCGATATTCACTCACTTTCCTTATTTTCTGGTAATAATATATTGAACCAAACATTGCTGTTGACATCGAACTTCGTGTCGTGTGTGTTCGTGTAATCGTGACGTCACGAACAAGCGCGCCAATATAGCCGCGTTTATATCGCCCAAAATTTATAGCGATTTTAATATTTAATTTTTTGCATAATATTTTATATTTTGGACGCGTTATTTGTATGTTTGGTAATGTAATGACTAGTAGAATCGTATAAAAAAATAAAAAAAAACATGCATATTCCCCATTATCGCCGATAATTTATTAATAAAGATAAAATGTTGATCTATCGATTATTAGGTACGTTGTCGGCTTTAAAAATGTGAGGAGAAAATCTACCAATCAATTGCGGTGTTTCATTGGCGGTAAGGATTATAGGACCTCTGCACTTGACGACCGAAATACACAATTACACGTTTTGTACGATAGTGTAACTATCCCGGTTGAGCCGTTCTATCACAATAAAAAAAAAACACAATTGTGCTCTTTGTAGGTGAAATTTTCAGCTGTTCCAGGCATTGCTACCAATATTGGTTGTGGCTAATGGTAATTAATTGTTCAACCGAATTGCAGACCTTATTGGAAAGTCGAAAATTCCGATAATATAACCCACTAATCGCATAAAATTGTGGCTCAAATTGCTCAATTACATTGTATGGTATGCTTCCGTAACTATAGAATTTCTAGCTGGAACCTAGTTTGGAAAATAGTTACTAAAAAGCTTTTCCCTGGAAAGTCTATGGTGAAATAAAACACTTTTCATTCCTATAAAAAGTTAGCTTTCGGACGTATTGAACGGAATATCGGAAAATACTGTGGTATCTTATTTTTGGTTTATTGTGTATCCTGAAAATATAAATTCACAACGCACTTTTTTACCTTTTCGGGCTGTTCGTTTGTTGTTCACCAAGATAGCGACTATAGTACGCGAAGGTAGAAAACCCGTTATATGCGACATTTTTTGGGTTCAGTAATCAGTTCACGCGGGTTTGGTGAGAATATTTGTATTGAAGAAAACTTCGCGCTCAAATAATTTTCTTTCTCTAGTGGTGCGTAGTTCTCTGGTACCACAATTCAAATACAATACCATTAATGGATTAGATCAAATTATGTTCGCTAACTCCGAAAGGAATACACTTATACTGAACACGAAAAACTGAATGGGCTGTATAATTAAAGTTTTTTGTTAGGTTATAAACTGGCACGGCATGGTAACTACATTGCACGTGAAGGTAATCACAAATACCGTCCAGCACTTTTCTGATGGTAGGTCTCTCAAATGTGAGTGGCAGCCGGAGTAAGTGCCACTGCAATATTTATTTCTCCCGCCAAACAGCGGTGTTGCAGAGCACACAATTGTGTTACGATTTGAAGGACATTGTAGCCAGAGTGACTACTGGGACTTTACATCTTATGCCGCAGGTTGTAGAGTATAATGGAATGCCAAGAATTGCATTGTAATTCATGGTGTTGTTTGGTTTTTCTACTGTCCGTGAGTGGTCGTACCGATTATCGTCAGGCGCATGGCATACTCGTCACACCATTGATTGCAATAAAAACGTAACAGCTAGACTGTTCGGGCGAAAACAAATATTTTTTTTTACCAGCTATATGCTTTTCAGCTATTGCCATCAACAATGTTTATTTATTTTAAACGAAATACCAGAAAACTTTATAATAAGAACCACAAACTTGGTGGCTGAGAGCGCAGGAATGTATTTCATCCACTCAACGTTTACATAGAAGTTTAAAAGTTACCACAATATTTCTCTTAACCCAGATACAAATGCTGAGAATTTCAGTTCAACGTTTTAATGGAGAATTCTTGACATTTGATATTTATTCATGAATGCGTTAATTTGCATTTGTGTAAGCCAGTTTATAGACTTGGCTTTTTTAAATTATATCGTTTGGGATTCTACTGCGGGTCAAAGATATTCTGTAAGTTGTTCTTGTTGGAATTTTAAAAATAGTCCAGTATTTTAAAATAGGGTAGTGACACTACAGTCAGTTTAAAATACAAGATGAATTATTCGGTTGGATTGGGAACAGTTAAGTTTTCTGCCCACTACAAACGTGAATTTACTATTAGAAAAATAAGTATATGTATGAATTACTATGCCATATTACCTACTGACAGAACGTTCTCGTGGATTTTTATTTATCATGGACTACAAGCCAATCCCTCATATTGATTTAAGAGACTCATCAGGACCCTATATTCAACCGCGATAGTATCATATTTTTGTGGGATTGATATTGTATTGTTAGAAATCAAATTTAGTATTTTTGTAATAAAGAATTGAAAATTAATTCACATATTTCACGAAACATTGGATATAAATTAAATACTAGCCCGCCTTTTGCAAAAACCTTTTATAAATGTCGTAAATATAACCTCAAAAGAATTATTATTGTAAACAGTTATGTTGTACAAATACTATTTGTACTTAATTCGCTGAGTATTTACAATTCCCCCATCCCGCTCGTGAAATGTGTTTGTTTGTCATTAAGCAGGAACATAAAATGCTGTAAACAATATGATGTTTGCTTTTATTATTTTAATTTATGCAGTTTTTATACATCGTATAATTGTTGTTGTGAAACGAGATGCCGCGGGTTCGATACCCGCAACGACACAAATATTTGTGTGATGATACAACCAGACCTGACCAGTGAGACCGAAAAGTCTTGCATAGTTTTTGATACCCACGACACAAGACTATATTTTAGCGTGGGATATATATATATATATATATATATATATATATATATATATATATATATATATATGTAACTGTTGAGTGTATTTATTTATTATTATTTCCACTTCGTCCTTCTACTGGGGACAATACTAGTAGAAAATTGAGTTTGATTTTAAGGAGCTATAATTTTTGTGACATCCATAATACTTTAGGTACGTACAACGTAGTTTCATTTCACACTCAACTTTCAGTTATTTATTTATTTTATATAGTGGTAGCGGGTTATGTATGAATGTTATTTTGTAATGTAATGCAGACATGACATTATTTATCGGTTAGGTTATTTTTTGTTCGTTGCGTCGTCAAGACTATACCGCTTTGCTCAAAACGGGATATAGACAGCTTACACCCAATAACGCCACACACACGTAGTATTGACGAGTTTTCCTCCATCGTTTACACTGCCTAATATAAATATATACACCTGGCAAGTTTGTGTTTTGTAAGGATTGTCAGAAAAATGGATATAAATTTAATTTGAATTTAGAACATCAGCATTAGCATTTGAAAACCTCATATTATTCGCTATTATACGATATTTAACATGTATTCCTAAATATACCCACTCTTCTTTTAATTGTCACAAAACATAAACTTACAACGTGTTTCGATTTTTCTGATGAAAAGTGTATTTAATGAAAATAATATTAACCACGCCTTATGTCTTCTCACCGCGTATAATATTATATTACAAGCTGTAGACAACGCGACGGCGCAGGTGTGAGCATACCGCCCGAACCGTAACTTCATACAAAACTTTCAATCTTATATCTCCTATATTTCGCTATATTTTTCCTTTGTACTTCACAATATTGAATATCGGATTCTATAAGTTTCAAGCAACATTTAAAATAATCAATTTTATTGAATGCTAAAATGATTTTTCCGCTCAAGCATCGTCTCAAAAATTAACATGTCGTATAAATCCCACAAGCATGGAAAGTTGTCAGCCATTCCGTGGTTACAATATAACAGAATGGGAACTAAGAATCTTCATTTTCTTTAGAATCCTTGATGTGTTTTAAATCAATATTGATCCAACTAATGCATTTATACGCAATAAACACCATTTACATCAATTTCCACCTTTTACTTGCTCTTCCCAAAAATAAGAACAAATAACTGAATCGATTAAATCACCTCACAAACTCTTAATCTAAAGATAAAACATCCGGCACACAATAGCATGTACCCCGATCATCTTCCTATATTAACAACGTCTCAAGCCATTACCATGTCACATAAAGGCCACAAGCATGGAAGGTCGGCTATTACATGTTTCCTGTGTACAACAAAATGGCGGACTTGTCAAAGCGCTTCGTTTCCGGTACGATGCGGGACGGATCGTGTTTGCCCAGTTGTTCGAGTTTTAGTGGATTATTTGGACGTTTTAAAATATATGTTTGGGAAGGATGAGGTTGTTTTGTTGGATAGGTTGTTTAGATAGTAATGTGAAACGATCTTCGTGGATTTAGTAAGCTTTTAGGGAAATTGAAGGGCGCCTCAATGGTTTAATAATATGTATGGACCGTGAACTTTGTAACCTGCCTTCAAATAATGTAAAGAGTATTTCACTTTTTGTTTTCTGTTTTATAATCTCAATGCTGTGCTTAGCTGGGATTAAAAAATTTACCTGTTATGATGATAGAACCACTATATATATTTAGCCTGTCGCCGTCCACTGATGAACGTAGGACTCCCCGAGCAAAAGTGTATGTTTTTTTAAGCATGTTAAATAAAACTTGACCGGTCTTGAGCAGCAGCTAGGACCATAATAGGTTCCATTTAAATGTAATAATGTTTTGATCCGTGGTGTTTTACAGGTCATTGTTTTGTCATTCGCTTTTTCATTATATGATGATAGTCTTAACACACAATCACATTTGTACCGGAAATAATCTCGCTGAGTTGTGGTAGGAACTAATGTCATCAACACCTACTGCTTAAGAGATAATGGCCAAGTGTCGCGACAGCCTACGTGACGCTATTGGTTAAGCGCCGGCTGCGAAACAAGAGACCGCGGGTTCCATCCTCGCATCCAGACAAATCTTTGTGAGACCCAGAAGTATTTGTCTCGAGTCTGGGTGTTCGAGTATTTGTCTCGAGTCGCTCGTAGTTTCTGATACCCACACACACACAAGACTTAATCGATCTTAATGTGGGGTCAGGACTATGTGTGTTACTGTTGGGTGTATTATTCTAGTCGAACTTGGTGTACGCTGCGGAGTTTTGTTCCCAAGTCTTCCCAACTACCAAACAACGAAGGACATCTGAAATTGCCCTACTAGACATAAAAAGGATCTATCTAAAAAATGATCCTGCAAAAACCTTACAATATTGAAAAAGCGCAAAGTTTCCAACAGATTCTTAACGCTCCACTTACCAAGGGTGTGACAAAGGACAGTTTAAATCTAGGTTGCCTATTTCCCGACACATCTAAGTCCCAGACATGAAGGACTAAATCGATCGAACTGATATTAAAAACATTTTTCCAATGACTTGCAAATCTCAAGAAATTGGACGTCAGTGGTTAAGCGACAGTAATGGACGATGAATGGCGGTGACAACGATGACTTGGGAGGTAATTAGATGTTGTGAGTTGAATTTTCTTAGTTTCTCAAATACCGGGCAAGAATAATAATTAAGTACAAGCATGTACTTCGCGTAAAGAAAGCTAAAAAAATTTAATTTGTTTTTAAAAAACAAAAAATATCAGTATTTATCAAAAGTTAACGAGTAACAAATATACTATAGAAAGCTATATGTATAGTACAAAGTATTATGACTATATAGTATTTTTCTATGGAACATCAAGCTTAGAAATCCATTGTAATCCAGATCGAACCCCAGCACCACAACAAATGTTTGTTTGGTCCGGAAAATTTGTTTCGTCCGGGTGTTGTGAGACCAAAGTTTCTTGTAGTTTCTGATTCTCATGATATCATAATGTGGATTTAGAAAAAAATATGTAAATACATAGTGTATTTATTATATATATCTCTTAAAATAAAAGCTAATAACAAACCTACAACAGTATTAAAAGTTCTCAAGCAAATTAAATGCTTTCGCAGCTTGGTAAAATCAGCGAGAATTTTGTACCAGCGCATTTCTATTAGATATTATGTATGGCATTTGCATAAAAACGCCCGGCTACATACTGGGCTCGTATAAGCCTCTTTCGTTTTACACCGCCTCGAACGATGCTTTTACGAGCCCGTGCCTTCGCTTAAAAGAAAAAGTTATATGAATTACTTCATCAGGCACTTAATGCTATTTTTCTTCGTTTCTTTGTCTATGAACTTATATGTTTGAAGTTTGCTTATTCGCTCTTAATTTTAGTTAATTTTGACCTACCCGACTCAAAATTATAAGGGTCTGCCCTGCATTAAATTATAATTATTAATATAAGCTTGAAGAAAAACAGTTCAATATCATATTTATCATATAGTTAGCAAATAACGACGAGATTACGTCACTTATAATGTTTCTCTAATTCCTCCGCGAGATGGCGCCACTACAAATCTGAATTGCGGTATGGTTTCGTTACCGACGAAGGTATATAAGCCCGACGCTATTTTACACTGTAGTATTGTTCGCCAATACCGCACTAATGTTGTGAGGAAAACCTGCATTATATTTTTGAAACGCCGCTATAAAAGGCGTTCTATAACATTGTAATTAGTGGTGGGTCGTTGAAGATTTTACAGTCGACGCAACGAGACTGTTTTTCATAGACAATAGACTAGTTGATAAAACAGTTTAATTTTCGACTAGTTTATGTTGTAGACGCTTAACAAGACGTTTCGTTTATACGCGACGAGCGATGAACGGATCGCGATACCGTTCATTCGTTAACGTGTTTATCAACGAACTATAAACTAGTTTATTCGTTCACCACAAAGAAACAGTTGAAAAAAACTGTTCGTTCATTCAACGACCACCACTAATTGTAATATTTGTTATCCCATATGTAGTAACCAGTATGCACTATTTACAATTTACATGATTCAGCATTACTCCATTTTGTCCTAACGTACGCGATAGCGGCTCTACTTACAAGACTCAAAATCAGTTTAATTTTTTCACTAAATCTGGTGGTAAGGGGTCCACCCCTTACTTGTGGGCAAAAATGACTATTAGTGGTTAGTGGATTTTTTTGTAATTTGGAATCGCCGAAAATATCTGAAAAGTGAAAAGCACTGAAGTCCGGTAAATCTACTAAGAACACTAGTTTGACCTGCAATGAAATAAATCGGCAAGAATAAATATTTGGAATTGAAAACGAATAATTAAAATTAGCATTACACACTTATTAAGTACTTACAGCCGCTGCCAATAAACAATCCCAATCCAAAATTTGCCGTTTTAGATTGACAGCTCAACCTTTTTTCTGATACTACCTATATTGCCAATAATCAATATCAGTAGTGGAAAAACTATGGCATCATGACAAGAGACCAATCGAAACGTAGAAAACAATCTCGATTGTTTTCTACGTTTCGATTGACTTCAATCTAATTTTTGCGATTGATTATTGGCATCGGCCGTAAATCGTACGGTCCAATTTTCGGTTATAAAGAATTCTCATGCTCAACATTAGGGGTTTATGAGCTGATACAATACAGTCTGAAACCGCAAGGTCCAAAGCAGTTAATGGAACAGCATTGAGGCCCAACACTTAATGTCCCAGTAAACGGCCCGGCCGCCTGGCCGAGAAAAGAGCCGTTAAACTAAATGGCTTGTAGTTTATCATAAACGTTTAATGTCGCTCGTAATGTGCCGTGGCCTGTAACGTTAACCTCTCGGTTTAAGAGCTGATATCTGATACTGTTATTGCGTGATCTAATCGATGGTACTGCCCTTTTAGCTAACAAACGCTTCTACAAGAAGTGCGAAGCCAAAAACAGAAGAAAAAAAAAAGCGCTTCTAATCTATTCGCTTTCTACAATCTACAATTTGACGTATGCAATGACGTTTGTAGGTTGTACAACGCCATGGGCTTACTTCCGTACAAATGCTATCCAAGACGTAATTTGATTAGCCCAAACGAAATGTAAACGTAATCTAACCAAAATATAATATGCCCAGTAGACCAAGATATTATAATCCTGATAGTATCAGTAACAATAACATACTTTTTGGTCTGGCGAAAATCTTTAAATTGGACGCATACACATACAGGGTATATCAAGACTGTTACCGAAAACGAAGCCCGGTGGTAGTTTAAGCGACATCAGACACAATGCGACAGAAAAAAATGCAAAAAAAAGCAAAAGTGTTTTTTAGTTTTATATTTAGTTTTATACTACTGAATAAGCTGGAGTATTTAGGTGTCAGAGGAGACCAATTGAAATTATTTAAGAGTTACTTGACTGGTCGATCGCAGTGTGTTACTCTTGATGGACATGTTAGTGATGATCTTCCAACTAGCTATGGCGTACCACAGGGTAGTATTTTGGGTCCTAGTCTTTTCTTAGTCTATATAAACGAATTATGTCAAATCAACTTGACGGATGGAAACCTCTTGTCCTTCGCAGACGACACGGTCTTATACTTCTCAGGCAGCACATGGGATGATGTTTACAAATCCGCCCAAATTGGTTTTGATAAAGTATACACATGGCTGGCGCAAAACTTACTTACATTTAATATAGACAAAACTAAACACATTATATTACCATTCGCAACATACAACTGCCCGACCCCAACAGATTTAATATTACCGTCAACTCCTCTGACCCAAATTCATTCCAATGCAAAAACTCCGCCATAGAAAGAACTACACAAATAAAATACCTAGGAGTACTCATAGATAACAATGTTTCATTCACACCTTACATTAAACTACTATCAGGCAGAATACGAAAACTTATGTTTGTATTCAAACATTTACGACACGTCGCTGATGCCTCCACTCTCAAAACGGTTTACCAGGCGTTATGTCAATCTTTACTTACCTATTGCATTACTTCTTGGGGAGGAGCAGCCAAAAACCACCTAATAATAATCGAACGTGCCCAAAGAGCCTTACTAAAAGTAAGTACATTTAAGCCGTTATTATTTCCCACCAAAGATCTATATGAATTTTGTCAAGTGCTCACTGTCCGTCAACTTTTTATTCTAAATACTATTCTATTACAACATTCTGTAACAACTCCATCTGGCACCAACAAAACTAATCGCCGAAACTTACTGATTGCAAAATCTACTTCGTTTAACACATCCTTTAGTCACAGATTTTTTTGCTTCCTTGGTCCTTTTCTCTACAATAGATTACATAGAATTCTGAATATTAATACATACGCTGCTAAATATAATTTAAAGAAAACAGTCAGTACATGGCTTCTTCACCAATGTTATGAAGAAACAGAATATCTCCTACATCCTCTAGCCTAACATATACACGAACGCACACACACGCACACACACGCACACGCACACACACATACACATAACACAAACACACACACACACACCATCACCCATATGCGCACATATTATGTATGCACGCACACATAAGTAAGACTACTGACACACACACAGAAAAACATGCGTGCATGCATTTTATGTGCCTTAAATGTGGTGTCCCAAATGGCAATTATTTGTACTACCTAATTTTTATTTTCTTGTTTTGTTTAATTAACTGTAGAATTCCTAGTCTTTAATTATAACTACCTACTTTAAATTACCCTAAAAATGTTACAAATCTAAAAGACCTGTTGCCACCCATTTCAACTAGGCCCTGCGACATACGGATGGCAGCTGGTGCTTATAGTACAGGACTATCCTAGTTTAAGCATCAGCAGTAACTCAATACGCTTGCTACCTAGCCTAAGCAAATATGTATGACTAAGTCAATTTATGTTTGTTAATCCAGGTTAAGGAAGGAATTTAATAAATGTTTTATTATTATTACTGCTCTTTATTTCCATAATATTCTTTTTTACATTTTTACACACCATATATATATATATATATAAAACATTATGTCGTATAAAAATATAAAAAAGTAATGACCCTTCGGTGGCGGGGCTCAAGACCCAAGCCACCGGCGGTTAGGGATCCAAAGTAAGGAACCTCCTCACTATGCGTGCCGTGTCCAACAATACCGCCTTTTGGATCTGGCTCTTGACCCAACGACCAATTGAGAGCCTCTGAAGATGTTGGTCGAAGCTCTTTGGCATCAGTCCATGTGCAGAAACAACAATCGGGACAATAACTGTTGAGTCCACATCCCACATATCGGTAACCTCGTGTGCCAAATCTAAATACTTAGACAATTTGTCTTTTTCAGCTTTAACGAGGTTAACGTCATGCGGAATGGTGACGTCAACAAGTATAGCCCGGCGCGCCAATCGATCTATTATCACAATATCAGGCTTATTGGCGACAATAGTCCTGTCTGTGATAATAGACCGATCCCAGTATAGCGTTGCATGACCATTTTCAAGAACTGGTTGTGGAACGTACTGGTAATATGGCATTTCAAGAGTCACAAGCCCATATCGAAGAGCAATTTGCTGATGTATGATCTTGGCTACTAGGTTATGCCTATGCAAATACTCGCCGTTAGCAAGATACGAACAACCGGAGATAACATGCCTGATTGACTCGCCCGGATGGTGGCATGCCCGACAAATGTCGACCGTACCGTCCTTCAGGATGTATTTCCTATAGTTGTTCGTCTTAATAACTTCGTCCATAATTGCAAAGACAAAACCCTCAGTTTCCCCAAAGAGGTTACCGAAACGTAGCCAAGATACAGACGCAGGTCGGTCCACATCAGGTCCATGGAGGGCCCGATAGAACCGACCATGCAGCTCTTTGCTCTTCCATACTTCCTCGCGATCTTTCGTGCTCATCACCAGTGGTTTCCGCCAGTTCTCATTCGCCAAAGAGAGCGGGGTGAGTCCTTTATCTATCTTAACTACAACCCTATGCATATCCACGTCACTGTGAAGGAAATAATCCCTGAGATTGCACACCTCGCGATTATGCAAGTCCTTAGCATTAAGGATGCCTCGGCCCCCACATCTCCGCGGGATGTACAATCTCATCACTGACGATCGTGGATGATGCATACGATGTGCAGTCAGTAGAGTCCGGACTTTACGATCTAGGGCGTCCAATTCGGTCTGAGTCCATCTGAGTATGCCAAAAGAGTACATAAGCACAGGCATAACCCAACCGTTGAAGGCGCGAATCTTGTTCCCACCTGACAAAAGACTGTTCAGAACTTTTGCCAGGCGGCCAAAGAAACGCTCCTTCACTGATTGTTTTACGTCTGCACTCAAAATACCCAGTGCCTCTGGTATACCCAGATATTTGTAAGTTTCTGTCTCGGAAAGGGCTCCGAGTCTTACAGCATCAGAGATTTGTACACCATCAGAGACTGCAACTTCCCCCCGCTTTACATGGATAATCGCACATTTATCTACACAAAACTCCATATTAATTGAGTTGCTAAATTTTTCAGTTATTTTTAACAACTCAATCAATTCTGTTTGTTTTGATGCAAATAACTTGAGATCATCCATGTAAAGCAAGTGAGAAATAGGCTCAGTCCCTCTCCGAAGACGGTAGCCTAACCCCGAATCCACCAACAGAGTACTAAGAGGATTCAGGGCCATGCAAAACCACAGTGGACTCAGACTGTCACCCTGGAATATACCCCGCTTGATTCTTATTGGCTCGTCACAATCAGGAGAAACCATACCACCTGGATATCTAAGGACAGTGGTCCACTGTCCCATACAAGACCCAAGAAAGGTGCATAAGTTTGTATCAATTTTGTACAAACTTAACACCCTCATGAGCCAAGTATGGGGCACCGAATCAAATGCCTTTTTATAATCAATCCAGGCAGCTGATAAATTTCTACGATTTTGACGAGCCTGTTGGCAAATGGTCATGTCTATGAGAAGGAGTTCTTTAGTACCACGCGACCCACTCTTACATCCAGTTTGGCCTGGAAAAAGAATATTATTTGAGGTGAAGTGGTTTGCTATTTTAGCCCTTAATATGGATGTAAAAAGTTTATATGTGGTAGGGAGGCATGTAATAGGTCTATAATTTTTTGGGTCCGTGGTACTACCAGATTTATAGAGGAGGTGAGTAACACCGGTAGTCATAAATGTTGGAAGCGATCCTCCATCAAGCGCATCCTGGAATTGTGCTGCCAACCGAGCATGCGAACATGGAAGCCATTTCAACCAGAAATTGTGCAAACCATCCGGACCAGGAGACTTCCAGTTTTGTGTCGGACGGATTGCAACCAGGACATCCTCTGGACTAATTGAAATAGCTTCCATAATTGGTATAGACTCACAAGCTCGCTCAACAACACCAAACCAGTCGGCTTCAGTGTGGGAGATAGATGACGACCAGATATTTGTCCAATAAGTACGCATGTCATGAACACTAGGCAGCCGCCCATCTACCACACATTGTGGAGAACGCTCCCAACATCTATACACCCTCTTTTGGTCACTTTGGAAAGTACGATTCTGCTGGAATCGATCCCACCGTTTCCTATAGCGACGAATGCGGTTCGCCCACGCATACATTTTTTGTTTGTAATAGTCTATGCGTTCTGTGACCCAAAGCCCATAATCCCGGGGACTTATATTAGTCCCAGAGAAGGCCTGGGCCACAAAACGCATGACCCTTTGCCTATTGTTTCCGTTTCGGAAAGCAATAAGCTTGCCGATGAGAGTTCGGGCCCTGTTAATACGGTCCTCGATCCTACGCTGCCATGCAGGCACAGTCGCAACATCTCGAGTGGTAGTAACATTATTAATTGGAAATTTTACATTAGCCACCCGACATGCTGCGACGGCCGCGCAGTAAAGGATCGAATGCGTATCAACAAGGTCCCGACTGGACTCCATATAGGTGGAAACAATGGAGTCCAATGCTCCCATCAGCGCTAAGTTTCGTCTATGCGTAGGCAAACGCGGCACGCGCGGTCTACAGGACGCTGGTATGGATTTATATTCCAAAATCGCACTCTCCAAAGTCCTTCTCAAACGCTGTTGATCCTGGGGACTTACAGTGTTGTCTAGATTGTCCACCAGCTCAATGTCAGTAGCAGGAATGGATGGTGTTTCTGCAGCTCGCTGGGTGATAGGCGTGATAACATCCAGAGCAACACATGCTTCAGTACGCAGCCGCTCAAGTGCTTCATCATCCAACAACTTACGTCGTTGGATAAACCGCACTTGATCCGATAGTCGCTGGGATGACACATTGACCGTTGGTTCCAGAACCTGAAACATAGACAGCATCTGAGCACGGTATGCAGTGAGGTTAGTTCCTCCCTTTGTCGCCCTAAAGTAGGCCCGCATGACATTTTCATTCATTTGATGAGTCCATCTCATGCGGCGCACTACTCCACCGGTAGCGAGGACCGTAGGCGGGACACTCGGCCCCGTGGGTCCCAAGCCCACCGCTGGAGGGGGTCGTCCTCTTCGCCGCGCAGGTCTTGGTGGCGGCGGGGACGACTGCAGCTCGTCGCGTTGGCTCGACACGTCGATGTCCGGCGTCACCTCGAACACGTCCGAGGCCGACGCCCACGACGCGGAGCTTGACGAGCTGGGAGATCTCATTTGTGCGTTTCGTCTGCTGGCGCGTGTTGTCATCGTGTGATCATTTTTTAAGATTTTATTGTAATTTAGTAATATTTGACACTGTCATGGTTGTCAATTAAATTTCTTCCTTATTTTCTATAATAAATTGTTGCAAATACCAAAATGTTCTTACAAAATACATAATGTTTGATTGCAGTTGATATTTTCTTTAAAAAGCGAAAAATATATGCTGTACAGTAAATATATATGTAATTAAAATTTATTATTATTATTATTATAGTTATTTTTTTTCCTATGACCATATTTGGGTGGTAAATGCATTTTTTTCCTAAAATAATAGTGTATACTCTTTTATTTATAAATAATCTAAGGTATTAAACTGTTTCAATTATTATTTTGGCAAAAACTATGGATTTACCACCCAAAAATGACGATATTTAAAAAATCATTAAAAATAATTGTCGTGAGTTATCAGGGGAGCGACCCGGAGGAGCTTTTAAAAAATACAAGTGTTCAACACGAGAGTGTATTTCAGACTGACTTACAATTGTTATTCTTATAGCTAAGTTACATGAGTGGTTTAATATTAAATACTGCGAAGACATTAACTTTTCTTATCTAAACGACTTATATCTAAGGGCTGAGCGTACGTAACTCGTGTTTCATTGCGAAATTTTTAGTTGCATTGTGTTTGTAGTCACTAAAACTACCACCCGGCTTCGTTTTCGGTAGCAGTCTTGAGATACCCGGTATAAAATCTTATGTACGAAGTGTAGCAGATTTTCTATTATTGCCACGCAAAATTCATCGAACTCTTTCCTCCATGATTTATAACACAAGCTTATTGTAATGGTGGTATAAATTAAAACTGCCTTAGGTTATTTATTTATTACCAGGCTTTTTCTTAATATATTGGAGATTTTCACACCGAAAAACTTATATAAAATGGATTGTAGGTACAGCCCCTAACCCAGGAATAAAACACATTAAGTATAAAAAGAAATAATTCTCAAACCTAGCTTTAAATAAATCGTATCGATCAGTGTTATAGGAATCTATTCACACGTTCGGAAGTTTCCAGTCGCCATGAATTCTTAATAAGTTTTCACCAGTAGTGACGCCCAACATACTCGTGTTTACAACGAGTTTATTTTCTTCAAGATTGTGTATTTATAGTTTGTAATATTAGGGTTTGTTTAAAGACAGTGCAGAGTATATATCACCTAGTTTATGTCCATACATACATAATAAACTCACGCCTTTTTTTTCAGATATGGTTGTTCCGTCCCACGATGTGATAGGGGGTGACCCTATCACCATATCGAACACAAATTTCTGACACCGGACTGATTATGAATAGAAAAATCTAATATAATTTTGCCCGACCCGGGACTCGAACCCGACTTCAGCATTGGAAGTGTGCCATAGTATAATTTCGCCACCGAGGCAGTAGTTTAAGACCAAAGAATTAAGCTTTTGGATAATTACTCACAGTTGTAAGGTATCACTGTGTTTGGATGGTAAATCCATAGTTTTTAGTGAAATAATAATTTAAGCCTTCTTGTAGCATAGCGTCTTTAAAAATAAAAGCGTGTACATTAATAAATTTATAAAAAAACTTTTTATTTACCAGTCAATTACGACGAAAGGAATCACTTTTTTGCAAAGATAATTAATTAGTTGTATTGTGTCTGAAGTCACTAAAACTACCATCTGCCTTCGTTTTACAGGGTTGATATATACCCTCTATAATAGGTATCATAATTCGTTTTGTCAAACATAAATAAAGATCCGGTACATAATATACAAAGATATTTAACGAACGAGAGACAAAAGGCGTCGGTTTGCGCACAGATGGCGCCACACGCTCTACCGAACAGGACGTGAGAGAAATTTTTAACTTTTTGGCAATTTCGTTACGTGAAATACCATCTTGTTGCGCCGAGATGAACGGATGTTTCAGGATTTCCGGAAGCTGAAGCGTTTGGTAAGTAAATTACTTTTCTCTTTTGAATTATTAATTGCTAAAAGGTCATGGAGTTATTGAGTTAATGTATAAGAGCTATATTTATGGAGTGTATCAGATAACATTATTTTTTATAGGACTAACACTGAGCAAACTAGTCAAATGTACGTTACCTATTGACATTTTATTCTTAGGCCAATACTGAATATTTTAAAGTATGATAGAAATAAATATGTATACAAAGAATATAAAAACCGCGAAATAATTGAGTAGTTTGCACGCAATTTACTAAAAAGTACAATTTAACATAAATTCATGAATTCTGCTAACTTACATTCGCCCAAATCTGTCTGTATCAGCCCATATACGTCCCACTGCAGGGCACGGGCCTCCTCTACAATCGAGAGTACGATTGAGAGTGGTTAGGCCATATATTCGCCCGAATACTCAAACGTTATTCAAATATTAAGGTTCATTTAACTAAGCACGTCTTACTTTGTCAGTAATTTAAGCGAGACATGCAATGTAGTGCAACATAATATTTAAGTGGCGTTTGAGCATTCGGTCGTTAATGTAATACTATATTAATTGTGTGTTATTGAAAATGAAAAAAAAAAAACAATTTATTGAATCCATTACACTTTTCAACATCATTTAGATTCAGTCATTTTTTAAGTCTTCCACCCGGCAACCCAGAAAACGGTTTTCACTAGAGAAGTACGGGCAAGAAACTAATGTTGCTCTTTTCAAAACCAGTTTACAATGTAGTGATTATTACAAAATTAACAAGTTGGTTTAAGACAGAGCAGTTCATTAACAATTTGTTGGAATATTAGATTTAGATTATTTCATAATTCTGTCTGTATCAGCCCATATACGTCCCACTGCAGGGCACGGGCCTCCTCTACAATCGTGAGTACGATTGAGAGTGGTTAGGCCATATAGTCCACTATGCTGGCCTAGTGCGGGTTGGTAATTTGTTGGAAATTCGCAATAAATATTTTATAGACATATATTCGGTCACAAATAATGTAAGACAAGATGGATATATTTTTAGTGACACAACACACAAACATGAAATACACTATGACCTCAGGCAAATATTACTATGAAAGCAAAAATCTTTACCCTAGAGATCCCCACAAGACTAATTCACAACATCACAGAGAATAACTATCAAAGCATAAACTAGCGTGATAATAAACAAAAAATGAAAAAGCAATATGGTAAAGGTCAAAGTATTAAAACGGATGATATTCTAGCCGAGCAGATAGCGGGCGATAGGGAATCGTTTTTGTTTCTAGTAAATTGGGCGGACGTAAAAACGCCTATCGCCAAGTTTATGGCGAACCGATGAGAAAATACAGGGTCGTGTGACAAAGAGCGAAACGGGGGCAAGATCTCCTTCAATCTCTGTTACAGCAGTAATCTTAACAATACATATATTTATATGATGGGTTTATTTATAACATTAAGAGGAACTATTTTAATGGTAATAATGAAACTTTTCAGCGTTACAGATCTCTTTAAGATTATTTTTTATTGCAATGAATGGCGAGACGAGCATGCCGTTCGCCTTTCTAACTAAACCAAGTAAAAAAATATTCAAATATAGAATAGAAAACAAATATTTCAAATTCTCGACTGGTTGAAAATCAAAGTATTTGGTTTTATTGGTTGTCATTTGCCAACGGCAAGTCATTAATACCACCAAATACTATCTAAATTACAATTATTATACCGGGTATCTCAAGACTGCTACCGAAAACGAAGCCGGGTGGTAGTTTTAGTGGCTACAAACACAATGCAATTAAAAATTTCGCCTAGAAACGCGACAATTTTTTTTTATGATTTTTTAAATATCGTCATTTTTGGGTGGTAAATCCATAGTTTTTGCTAAAATAATAATTTAAACTCTTTTATACCTTAGATTATTTATAAATAAAAGGGTATATACTATTATTTTAGGAAAAAATGTATTTACCACCCAAATATGGCCATAGGAAAAAAATAACAAAAAAAAATTGTCGCTTTTTTTTGCAACTTTTTCTGTTGCATTGTGTCTGAAGTCGCTTAAACTACCACCCGGCTTCGTTTTCGGTAGCAGTCTTGATATACCCTGTATATCCATTCGCCATTCTGCAATAATTATTGATACACTCAATAAAGATTTAACAGCGTGGTGGACTAAAATCCCTACACCGTGGGTTAATACCTGCACTTTATAATGAAAAATCACTCTTGAAAAAAATAGTTAAATTTTACGTCACTTTGAACAGACTAAACTCATCAAAAATAATTAATATAAGATACAGTTCGTATTTTAACCAAATAACTGTAGCAAAGCGTAGACTGTAAAGATGTCGCAAAATTGAGACACGAAATTATAAATAGACTAAATGGAAATAGGCAAAGTTCTATTCATTAAATGTATCTATTTATAGCGTGATATATACAACGCTTTCTGTCGTTAAAAGCAATGGAGTACTTAGTGAATGGTTCCAAGCTATCTTATTAATAAATGTAATGTATAAATAGGCATTTGAGTGTATTCGTAAAGAAATACTTCAAAAAGTCATAGTAATAAAATAAAATTAATCCGCCAAAACTTTGGTTCGAAAGAAATTTTACCAAAAAAGACAAGCGTAAAAACTTTATTAAAAAATGTGATTTGAAACGAAAAGAAAGGACATTCGGACGTAAATAATAATTATGCAATCTCCCTGAATATATGTTTGGTTTTAGAATTGGCAAGAAGTACATACGTGATACGATATTGTTATACGATATACACATCTGTACCAGATAATAGGGTATTTGACAGTTTTTTGGAAAGTATCACAATTTGTTCATTTTACCATAATAAACTTGTAATTTGATTATTTCTTTGTGAACTGCTATATTTTCAATAAAAATCATGATTGATGTTTGAATGTTAAATAAGACCACCAAAACGCTATAGACGCCATATATGTGGGTCACGTGATATTATTACGTCACGTTCTTGCAAAACAAACATTTTGATTCATTATCAAGAATAACTTTGATCAGGTTACAGCTAAAAATGCCTTATAAATGATGTTGTTGCGGCATCTCTTCTATTAATTTTATAGTTTAAGTTAATTCTTTATAATAATTACACTCTAGTATAATAATAATATCAATTAAATAAATAAGCATACCTATAGTATGATAATTCTAGCAGGCGCTTCGTTATAAGTGTCATTTTTGAAAATTCATTACACTTTGAACCATTGTCGTTGCTGTTTCATTCGTAAATACTTCAGAGCCGATCCCTCAAAAGTTGCGAAACTTATTCCCCTCCTTTAATACAGGTGTGTAGTCTCAAAATGCACGAATACATCTACTAAAACCCCGGATAAAATGTTCGTGAGCATTCTAAAGAACACCAAGATTCGGGTAAAGTGATTAAAACTCGTTCGTGGAATGATATAATAGTGGAGTACAATCATTTCTTGTATTTTTCATACATTGTTAGCTTAGTTTTTTTTATTGCGTTGACTGGCGAGACGTATGTGCCGTTCGACTGATGGTAAGCGATACGACCGCTCATGAACAGTAGCAAAACCAAACAACACCTAATAACAATATGTTTCGTATTTTCATCATAGTCAAATACCCTATTGTTAAAGTCAAGTGCATGAGACAGCCTCCGTGGCGCAATTGGTTAGACACCGACTGTGAAACATGGGGCCGCGGGTTTGAGTCCCGCACCGAGACAACAATTTGTGTGATCATCAGGTATTTGTTTCAAGTATAGACTAAATCCGGAGTCAATTATAAGTGCCATAGAGAACAATTAGTGTCATTTTTAGTCGTGGCAAACTTATAACCTACTTCGGACGACGAACGTTCTGGATCACAGAGTAACCCACCTGGAATATGTATGTATGTATTGGGTGTATAAATTATTTACATATTTATTTTATTAACCAATTTTACGTTTCTCCAAACATAAAGTATACTAAAACAAACGTGCATAGAATTAAACGCTATTTAAATGCCAAAGACAACCGGTGTTACTGAAATAAAACATGTATACAATATGTCTCAGGGTTTAACTACAGCCCTGTAAAGCTATGGCGGAGACAAATGAACATCTATAGCGACGAAGAAACTTTATCGGGGCGTCGCTGGTTTATGGATGATTTAGTTGAATTGGAAATGATTCAATAAGTGACGTATTATTGTAGCTCTAACTATGTATGCAATAAGTTATTTGATATATGTCTGTATCTGTGTCTGCTCATTCACTTCTCAATGTAGTGCACGGGTCTCGTCTGCAATCGCGAATACGATTGAGAGGAGTAAGGCCATATAGCCCACTACGCTGGCGTAGCTTGCTTGATTATTTAAAAAAATGAATGATAATTCGGTTGTACTATATTTTAATACTAGTTTGAGATCAATATTCCACGCGGTTGCATAACATCATCCATTCATAATATTCCCCGTTTTATCTTTGTTCTTGTGACAAAATATATCCGCTGTGTAAAGTAAGCTCTAGATTGAATAATGCACATTACGTGTTTTTTAAAAAATGTTTTATAAACATGTATAAATAACGGCTTGGGAAACAACATAAGCAACCACGACCACAAAGGCACTAAAAGGACGACGGGACAAAGACTCCTGTTTTATTCACATTCAACCCCAAGAGTTAAATGCCGGTGTAGATGGAAAATATTGAACTACGTCTGCACCAAGCACATTTAATTACACTCGAACGCTTTTTTATCTATTCCCAAGACATTTTTCCCCGTGACTAGACATTTCCCAAAAGACTGGACGACCTTTCGTCTCTTTCACCCCGACAAAAGTCTTAGTTTTAAAGGTCATTAAGTCTATGTTATACAATCTGCATCAACAAGGTAGTACGGCCGCAATTCACCACTCAAGTTGAATGTTAAGCTAATATACTGCACGAATTTTAACTCCCACAGCTTCGGAATTTCGAAACACCACGTTGGCAACTTGGGACCGAAGTTAAACATAGTTGTTGAACACGACAGGCTAAAATTTTCATTATTAGTACTGCTAGCCGGAAATATTTAGCACAGATACACAAAAGTAGGCGGGTGCTTTGTGGTTAAATTGCAACCTTTACAAAATTATTTGTGGGAGTATTATACAAATTAACGAGAACTTTACTTATCTTTTTTTTATAATAGCAAAAACTTTTAAAAAATGTAATATGGGGTATACCGGGTATCTCAAGACTGCTACCGAAAACGAAGCCGGGTGGTAGTTTTAGTGACTACAAACACAATGCAACTAAAAATTTCGCGTAGAAACGCGACAACTATTTTTTATGATTTTTTAAACATCGTCATTTTTGGATGGTAAATTCATAGTTTTTGCTAAAATAATAATTTAAACACTTTTGTACACTATTATTTTAGGAAAAAATGTATTTACCACCCAAATATGGCCATAGGAAAAAAATAACAAAAAAAATCGTCGCTTTTTTTTGCAACTTTTTCTGTTGCATTGTGTCTGAAGTAGCTTAAACTATCACCCGGCTTCGTTTTCGGTAGCAGTCTTGATATACCCTGTATATTATCACTATTGGCCGTGAGCCTTTTATATATAATCAGGTATATTTATGACATAAGCATGCATTTGGGATAATAAATATAATAAAATTAAAGTTTTTTTTTATGTAAAACTATATTTTCTACGTAGCCTTACACGCCCTCATTAAAATTTTATAATTATTTATTCTTATTAGAATTAACCCAGCATTGCCAGCTCAGATAACCCAATTCTGAGTAATTATTAAAATTCTATTCTATACATATATTCATATTTTAAAGGTTAAAAACCTCAAATTAATTTATACTCGGAAATGGAATCCGAGATCAAAAATGTAAACAAAAGTGTTACCACTACAATAAAATAATTTGTCATGGTAGTTTGGGCACAACCGTTAAAAAAGTAGGTTGGAATTATTCTTATTCGTTAAATAAGTATAAAACAAAGCCAAATAAAAATTATTTGGTATAATATTTACATAAACTACAATTTCAACTTCTTTTTTAAGTATGAGAAAAAAATGGTACGAAAATATTTTATGATACAGGTATTATGCAGAAATTCGTAACCTTAGGCCACTAAAATAAAACTTTTTTTTAAACTTAGTCTCCTTAACTACAAATACGTCGCTTTGACGCCCGCGACACCTGCCTTTAGTTCATTTAGTTACTTAACTTGATGAATGTGCATCATGTGATAAAGTTACGTCGTCGTGGTGTTGGTTTCAGATTTTCTGTTAAGTTTTTGTTCTATTTTGTTCCTAAGATTTCTGGCGCTCGTGATCGTAGACGAACGCACTATGGTCTTTGAAAATCACTGCGAGTTAAACCCATTAGAATTAGTTTGGGCCCAAGTCAAGGGTCACGTCGATGGGCAAAATAAATCATTCAAAATATTCAAAATTAAAAAAAATAATATAAACAAATAAAACATAGTACTCGCAACATTTGAATCTATTCGCTAATCAAATTATACCCAATATGTTTTTGAGAAAATGTTTCATAACCCTGAAATGTCACTTTTACAATGACATTTGTTTGTTTACATTTTTGATCTCGGATTCGACGAGGACGTATGAAAACAAATACATCTACATGTAATTTAATTACACGCTAAAATGCATTTTCGGTAGTCACTAAAAACGTGATTTTCTTCCTAAAAATCCCGACGGAAACCCGTTGAGGACGAAAATAAAATTAAATAACAGCCAATTCTTGCCGTATTCGATGTTAAAAGGGTATCAATAAATCTTGTCTCCGAATTGTCTTCGAACCTTCTCATCTACTCTGTATTTATCAATTAACTTGGGAACGTGGTTAGCTTCAGCCTAAAAAAAATATAGCTATAGCGGTTTCATACAATATGCTGCATATAATATGCTGTCCAAGATACAGGCAAATATACGTAAGATATACTTTTTATTATCCTAAAAAGGCATTTTTTGGAAGAAAAATGCGAACAAAGCTGAGAGCAAAACAAAGTTAGAAATTGTTCCTTTATTTGATTTAAATTAAGAAGCGATGTGTACAGTATTCTCCGGAATCCTTATGAGTTCTTCATAAGAATTTCATACACTAGAATTTTCTGGTATCTTAAATTAAGGCTTCAATTTTTTCAATCGTAGGACGGTTTAGCATGGCCTTCGATTTACCAACACAGATATACAGTCTTATTATATCTCGTATAAGTGAAATCGTGAAAGCTTAGACTGACAAAAAGTTGAGTGACATTGAAGCTTCCAAACGAGCGATTTCCCGCTTTTTTATACAGAAAGAACTGATTGATAACACGATGACTTCAAATTTAGACGAGTTTTATTTTAGTCGTTAGATTTAGAACGAAAGTTTCTTTTGTGTAGCTTTTATTCGTTTTTCAGCTTTCCTCATTGACATCATACTGAAATTTCATCAACGACGCCATGAAAATAGTTACGTCAAAGTTACGCGTTTGCTTTTTGACAGGCTTTCGTTTTATTTATGGCGAAAGGATAAAAATAAAACTATTGTTTACGGATTTTATCGTGGATTTGGTTTAATTATTTATTAGTCTGAGCCGTGTCTACGAAAGGTGTTAAGTAATCGAAACTTTGGGAAGTTAAAAAGTGTAAAAATTAAATCAAGCCGCGATAAAATCCGTTAATAATTGTTTTATTTCAATGTGCAACATTCGCATAAATGTAACAAACCATTATGATGAGAGGGCTAACAATTAGGTTGCTGAATGCAAGCCACTTTCAAGAGGTTGAATATATTTTTACTTCGAACAGGCAGTTATTGAGCAATTCATATCCAGTGGCTGAAGATGTCGATAAGAAACATTGAAATATTATACTAGACTGGACAAAGCAAACAAAATGTTTGTAACAAAAATGAACGGTACTGTAACACTCCATCTGTTACTCTATCTGTCACTCCTACGTAGTAACATCATTTTTGCTCTCGCTTTACTGGATTCCTGTATCAGCACAATGCATAGAGACTTTGTTTCCGATGTTCGCTCTAGTAAAATGACAATAATTACATTTAAAACAATTGTAAAAACCCTTTGTAACCTGTATCTTTTCCCATCTAAGTAAAAAGGTAAAACAAACACAAATTGCCTAAACTTGAACAAATCGCATTCAATACATGACTTTGCGTTAAAAGTTTATAATTAATATTTAAAAATTGCTTTTGCTTTGGCTTTGCGTAGAGATGTAGCTTCGCTCTGCATTCTCTATCGCATGTACCACGGGGAGTGTTCTCAAGAATTGTTCGGACTTATCCCTGCTGCAGAGTTCCGCCACCGTACAACACGACAAACCTCCAAATACCACCCACATCACCTTGGAGGTTGGAAATCTACTACAGTACGTTTTTCCCGGCACTTTCTCCCACGTACTACAAATCTGTGGAACCTGTTGCCAGCGGCATCATTCCCGGACAGATACGACCTGGCGACCTTCAAAAAACGAGCGTATTCCCACCTCAAAGGCCGGCAACGCATCTCCATGCCCTATGGTGTTGCAGATGTCCATGGGCGGCGGTGTTCACTTACCATCAGGTGAACCGCAAGCTCGGTTGCCCCCTATAATATAAAAAAAATATATATTTAAAATTTAAAGAAAGCGAAGAAATTAAGCTTTCCTTCTGTTTTGTTCTACGTAGTAACATTATTTCTGTTCTCGCTTTACTGGTTCTCTGTGTCCGCTCTAGTATAATGACAAATAAAACAATTGTAAAGTCTTTTTGCAACTTATAGCTTTTCCCATCTTGGTCCATGCTTAAACATGAACAAATCGCGTTCAATACCTGACGTTGCGTAAGAAGTTAATAAACATTTAAAATTTAAAGAAAGCGACGAAATTGTGTACCTGTGGAGGTAACAGCGCAGCAGAACGAGAGCACAGTAAGCCTTTTATTGTTGTTGTTATCGTTCACAGACTCTCGAGGCACATATGAGAAAGTTTTAACGAGTTTTCTTTAAAATGCCATTTAATAAAACAAATATGTTAGTATAGCTTCCTGTGGTTCAGACATGGTTTTGTTATTTAGGTCAATTTTGATGAAGTTTTTGATTGGATTTTATATGAATTTCTATATTTTGATGACGATAGGGTCTCTCCCCATAGTAGAAGAACTGGAATCATATCCGGGAATATATTTTTAAACAAGGATTATCAAAATGATGAGAATGTCTGAAGATATTCAGAAAAATGAAAGGTACACAGTTGTTGTGTCAGGCCTTAGGATTGACAAGAGCATTATAAGGGGGAAATACCGTGTCGGCGTGAGGGACAAAATCATAATGCCGAGAAAGTTATAACCACAGAACAGATGAATATGGTTAGAAGGGAAATACAGGCGTTTGACGCATCGCAAGGTGGTGCATAAAAAGCATCACTGCCGCAGAACAGATGATCTGTCAAATCAGTCGTCGAAATACCGTGGAGCGTGGTGCTCCTGCGAAATAAAGTAAAAATGCAGATTTGTGCTATTTTATCGTCCAGTCCCAATACTAAAGCGTCGAATATTAATAGAGGAAGAATGTTATACCACTATTAAACCCGATATTATTGATTTTCCTCTTTATTTCCAAAAATTGCGGTTTATAATTACGACAATTTTAAGAATTCGATAATATGATAGACGATATATCAAAAATATACATTGCTGATTACGCGTACATACAATGCACGCGAATGCCAAGTTTCTACACAATGCAAACGACTCATTTTGGTTATGTCAACTTTGAAATTTGCGACATGTCACACAGTGTTGTAGTCATGTATATAGTAACTATATCGATGTAGTTATAGATTTCGTATTCTGGTAAATCAGTTTTCTTAGGCATTAAACAAAGAAAATTAAATCAAATCCTTTAGTAATTTTAAATTATAGTACTCGTTACGTTTGATAACGTTGACGACCTATCCTGATGTTCTAATGTCATAACTCCGTCAATTAGAGAACAACATATATTTGTGTCTGAATATAATTTATATTATTTATTCATTCGTTTGTAGGTTCCCTAGAGTGAGTCGATAAAGGCAACTGGTGGAGACAACTGGATTCCTACAAAATCCAGTACGATTTGTTCTAAGTATTAATTTTCGTGAAACAGAAGACGATAAAAAAATCTGTATCATAAGTAATATACAAACCAAAAATAATTACACTGTATATATAATAATTACCTTGAAAAACTGTATCATGGGGGTGAAATAATGAATTATTGCATAAACATTCAAACCACTGAAGCTATTGTCGTTAAAAAAATCATAATTTTATTGTAATAATTGCATATAGTATGTGCTTTTCCAATAATAAAAATGTTAATATATCACACACAACTGAAAATCTTGATAACCCTGTACATATAGATTTGTAAAATATTATACAAATTAAAATTAACTTTCAATATTAGATATTGTAGTTTATTTATTTTCCGTCTATCAAAATAATACTAAATAAATAACTGTATCAAAAAAAAACCATTAAGCATATCGATAAAATAAATTCCGATCTTATAACAAAAATATATTTCCATAATTTTATCGATATTTTAAATCGACTATTGCAAGCTTTCTATATTTTAAATCGACTATTGCAAGCTTTATAGTTTATATATTGCAAGATTTGTAGAGGTTTTGTGTTTCGAAAACGACGACGCCGGTTTTCATACAATTTGACGGCTATTGCCTTTCTAACTATATTCAACTGTACTGTGGTTATAACGGTATCCAAATAAAAAAGACAGTCAAAAGTCGAAACCATATTCATGCTGCTATTATACCAGGCCAAATAATACTGAATATACGAAGATTGTCATCGCAACCATAAATTATCCCCAGCGTTATTCCTCTAATGATTTTGAGCAAGTTTAAACAATTCAATATTACACTTCAATATTGAATTTCGCAAAAAACACTTTCAGACCGTCCCTACGGGGCAAATAAAAGAAAAAATAATTTTCAAATAAAAACTCGTTTCCCCTGAAACATCGCTATTACTAAGTTTACACTGAAATGGAATTACAGTAATGGAAAAAGGAAGTTAAGTGGTTATAGACATAGCTTCACAATAAAGAATGATTTTATGTTTGCACAATTAAATGTTTTTGCGAATGAATCCGTTTTAGAGCTCGACACGATTTCATGTTTGCTATTCGATTTAGTGGAAATCTCTTGGTGTTAATTGATGCAGACTCGGTATTGCATATTGTAAGTTGACGTAGTTTTATTATACTACGATTTATTTCATTGTGTTTAATCATCACATGAAATTCAATTCTGCAGACGGGCTTCCCCTTATTGGAAATAGCCTGCTTCGGCAACTGCCAGCAAACTTTGTTGTTAATTTGATAAACTCATGATTGTATGCTAAGTAGATTATTTTTTCGAACCCGTTATTTTGTAAAATCTATTAGCCAGGATCAAAAGTGACACTTATTTATTTATTTACTTAAGCTTAGGGAGGTCTTCTAGGAAGATGTCCCTTCAATCCAAGATAAAATTAATAAAATAGAAGCAAACAAGAATAAGTGGCTGATTTTAGTTAAAATATCTCAGAAGCTATCACATAAAACAGTATAAAACGTACTTTTATCGTGAGTTGATAAAACGGAAATCCCACTGAATACGTTTCTCGAAAAACAGCTAAATTCAAAAGAATCGTGTCCTGAGTGATATATTTGAGATCTTAATATAAAATCTCTCCACAATTTCCCCGCATCCCATTACTATGCAAATTCGAAACAAGCCATATTCAGTGGTTGTATTTGGGGTAATGTGGTTTAAATAAATGTCCCTTTATTTATTAACATTTAATAAATATAGTTTATACATTAGTATTAATTGAAGTCATTGAATTCGGAAAGTGTAAAACTAAAATAGTAATTCTGGGTAATTTAATGTAAATTTTGCCAAACCAATCGTGCTAATGAACATCAGAAAAGTGAAGTCCATAAATATATTATTTTACGAATTACCCTAATTATAATATTACCAAAGTAAACAGTTACATACATAAACTCACGCCTTTTTCCTAGAAGGGGTAGGCAGAGGTGCCAGGACACTCACATTTCGCCGTGTATGTTCCGTCCCACATGTGATAGGTGGCGAACCTATCGCCATATCGGGCACAAATTCCTGACTCTGGGCTGATAATGAATAGAAAAATCCAATATCACTTTGCCCAACCCGGGATTCGAACCCGAGACCTCAGCTTTGTAACCGTACCCTGGTACAACTACGCCACCGAGGCAGTCAACAGGTAAACAGTTATTAACAATTAAAATTATGTTCGTTTTGCTTGCTTTCTTTTTTTACTTTAAGACTTTTATATAATTTTATTTGCAAGATTTTCAGCTAACCTTATGCTATAGAAATGTCTATTGTAATTAACAAAACCATAGATCTATGTCTATGGTTGTTTTACTATTAAAACAGCAAAACCAGAGTACATACTAGAAAGTATTAAAAAAATATGTATTCAAACTCGAACTAATATTTACTTTTATGGAAGAAAGGAACAATGCGAGAAAACTATCGTATATACCCACATATATTCAACACACTTCAAGATTCTAAAGAGCTGTGAATCCTGCCAACTCGTATTAAGGCAGCGTAGTGAGCTAAGACGTAATCCTATCCCTGAAAGGATTTACGTCAGGCAGACCGTAAATCCATAAGTCGAATTATTGTGCATCAAGCATTAAACTCATCACACATGTGACTTAACTTCAAGTGAAGTACTAAAATGATAATGTTTCTTTTAATGCTTTGGGTAGTCTGCTGGGTTTCCTACAAATTAATCTAAACGGATGACATTACTTCCTTATGAAAAATAAGTTCAGGAGGTAAACTAGTTTTACTTTATACTGTAGCATCACAACACTGGTTTAGCAGTGGAATACGCTGCGCGAAGTCGATTTAAAGTCTAATTATGTTTTAAAGTATGATAATCGCATTTAAATCGCATAAAAAATGTGGAAAAACAGCGGAGTGCGACTAAATAAAACGCCGTTGAAATACGTAAACCAAGCTTTACGACTATTTAGATTCATGTATTAGTTCGCACGATGGTAAGCGGTCACCCCCTTTCATGGAGTTTTATGCCGGGGACGAAGACCAACTGTTGCCTAGCATATGGTGAATACTCTCCTTAAGTCTACTTTAAGAACACCAAGTCATATTGCAAGTCAGGTCAGCAGGGAGTTTCATTTAGAAGAAATTCTGATAGAAAACAATTCCATGTCAAATACAGATTTAGAAGTGAAATCGATATCATTAAACAAAGACAGTGAACCGAAATAAAAAACATTGTTAGGCAATACAATTGAAGCCTCAGTTTCATTATCGAAAGGTTTTCTGTTATTAAATGGAAGTGCTATTTCTTAGCGGGTCCAGGTACGGAGTTTACAATAGAAAATCAATTCGATTTGATTTTATTGTAGTGTTGATTCTCCATTATTTCTCGACAGCGTGGGTGAGGTCGGGTCAACAGGCCAATCGTTTATCGAACTTTTCGTTTGTACGTTTGTTCAGATTTTCACAAGTGGCTGGTTTATTTAAAGTATGCCGTGTTGTGCTTTTTGAACTGAATGCTCTTTTGTTGCTGGGTAAACGAGTGTGTGGTTCAGATTTTCAAGTGGTAATGCGTTTCAGCTTTGTTTTATTATGTGGGTTCGGGAAGCGAGCGAATGGCTCACCTGATGGTAGGTTATTTACCGACACAGCAGTCAATGATAAAAATTTAGCTGCACCACTTAAAATGTACATACAAATAAGCTCCGAGACCAAAACCCTTTTTTTAAATATTTTATTTCGCAAGACGTTTAATCTTTGGGTAACTTAGTACACAAACAAACAACCCATAACCACAAACCAACAATTTAAAAAAGTTTCTCACCTCGCAAATTTGCTCAATCACCCGTTCCCTTTACTCCGCAAGATCTGACTTCTACAAAAAAGAAAGTGTAAATTTCGCCCTGTTTAAATAACACGAACCTTATAAAGACTATGTTTTATTAAATTCCGACCGTTCCGAAAATATCCCGGGGGTTTCGCAGACCGTGGAACGTCAATAAGACCGCGACCCGGCAATGGGCTCCGATATATTTATGGAGTGAAGCGTCTTCTCCGAACGAAATGTATGGCATTCGGCGGAAAATTTGATAGCAAGAAAATTGCGGGCAATTGTTAGGTTTCAGAATGTTTAGGTATTTCAATATTAATATGGAGAATATTTTGGATTCATGTGTGCTTTGTAGAGCAATGAATGGCGAGATGATAAGATAGCTAAGGGGTAGTAGTAACACCAAACACCACCATCAATTACAAAGAAATGCTTGGTATTCCACAGCACTTGCCATTCTGAGACATAATAAAAATAAATAAATATTATAATACGAAGTGCGTGGTGGCCTGTTGGTAAACGGACCAGACGTGACTGCCAACATGTTCACGGTGGTCGCGGGTTCGAATCCCAGGGCACACCTCTGACTTTTCGGAGTCATGTGTGTATTGATAGTCAATCACCACGCACTAAAACGGTGAAGGAAAACATCGTGAGGAAACCGGCATACCATAGCAATTTATAAAAATTTCTATGGTATGTAAGTCCGCCAACCCGCACTAGGCCAGCGTGGTGGACTATATGGCCTAACCACTCTCAATCGTATTCTCGATTGTAGAGGAGGCCCGTGCCCTGCAGTGGGACGTATATGGGCTGATACAGATTATAATACGATGTTTCGTCCCAATATGTTCAATAGTTAGTTCTGGCTACAATGTCCTTCAAACTGGAACTCACCAGTGTACATTTACTCTAAACTTTGATAGTAAAAGGAAGGGCATTGTTATCCTCATTACATAGTTTTGAGAAGTTTGCAAGATGATCTATGGTATGTCAAGCCTGCACTAGTCTAACGTAGTGGGTTGTGACCTAACGCCTCTCTATTTGACTTTTGATTTTAAGAACTTCTATGATCATTAGTTGTTGATTGAGCGCTTAAAAGGCTAACTGAATTCGTTTCATTTAATCCTGCTTTGAATTCACCGTCACCCACTATTTCTTTGAATACAAACACGTTTCAGTGACGCAAAATACATATATTGTGAAATGATTGATTCAAACTTTTAGTCCAATATCATCAAAGAATATCAAAAACAATCCCAATCATCTCAAGGATACAAAATCAACAAAAACCCGACCACAAAACTCGAAATAAGTCGCGCATTATTTTTCTACCAAGGGTATAACCGAAAACCATGCTATTTTGCAAAGTTAAATTAAGCGTCGACATTTCCTCCTATATGAGACTTCGCTAAATGATATATGGCTTAATATTGTTCTTCCTAAAAATTGGAAAGCAAAACAAAAACATTGCTTTCATTACGTAGAAAAAGAAACATTCAATTTTGCAGCGGGAAATATTAGAAAAGTTTATCGCGGAATTTAGGCAATCACGATTTCTGAACGTAGGGCTGTCGCTGACTGACACGAAAACAATACCCACATTGTAATAATTGAAATATAAGTGTAGTCGATTTTAATGAAAATGCATGAGAAGAGTAGATAGTTTCCTGGTGGTAAGTCTTGAAATGAAACTATTATTTACGGATTTTATCGTGGATCTGGTATATCGGTCAAACCAAACGAAACATAAGGACTCGCGTAAAAGAACACGCGTTGTGGCTCGCGTCGCAGTGCAACAATAAGCTTAGTGGTCACCTACGTGTCACATTTATGCGACGTACAAACTCCTTTTTTATATTCTTTTTGTTGAAAGTTAGATATCTCTCCTCGTCGAAGTCGATCCATTTATTTGAAACGTAAAGAATTTTTAATATTGATATGGTAATAACTAACGTAATAACTTTATATAGAAGGTCCCTTAAGGAATAAATAAATTAATCGACTTGGTATTACATGGATCTCACAACTTTTTGCGGTAGATTAACTGAGCTGCGAGACTTGGAATTTTTTACAGGATGTTTTTGATGGGATATAAATTTACTATAAACGAGTGTGTGCGTCATCTTATTGTGACTTATAAATGAGTTTTCTTTCTTTCATAGGTGACGGTAAAAATTGACGCTCAACGAAGTCAGATCGTAACGGAACACAAAAATCGATTAACTTTTGAAACAAATAATTTTAAATTAAGGGTAGTTAAATTGTAACAGTCACTGAGCGGATGACGAATACCTCAGCCCGCCCCGTGACGATGAAAGCTGCAGTCAAGTAATCGAAACGTCGGGAAGTTAAAAAATGTACAATTTAAACTAAACCCGCGATAAAATCCATAAATAATAGTTTTATTTCCAAATATTGTAACATTCGCGTAAATCTATGAAACTGTTATGTTTTGTTTTGTATCAGTTATATGTCTGCGGTTTGAACCTGTCAGTATAAAGGCTCATTAACCATCATATTAGCCACGTCATTGATGTAGTTAGTCGCGTTTGGATATACGTTGTTGGTACTAAGCAGTATCAATTACATTTTGCATATAATCGAAACCAAGAATTGTTTAGTAGCAAGGTTTTGTAGTGGTATCTTCTGCGCAAGAAAAGAAAATATCATCATCATCATTATCATTTCATCCACAAGAAGTCCACTGCTGAACATAGGCCTTCCCCAAGGATCTTCATATACCTAAACCTGTTGGAAGCGGCCTTTATCTATCGACTTCCTGCAAGTTTAGCCAGGTCAACTGTCCACCTTGTATGATGACGTCCGACATTTCTCTTGCCTGTATGTGTTCTCCACTGGAGAACTTCTTCTTCTTCCGCCGAAAAGTTCTAACCTTTCGGCCCCAACTGCAATCAGTTCAACGCGCTATGTTCCCACCCCACGGCCACTCCAACAAAAATAATAAAAAAATAAATGAAAGATGCTTTTTTTTTGGTAGCAATGCGCTGAAAAATAACCCGTATTTTTCATCGCATCACAATATGAATATTCATTATGAATACTACATACATAGACGACCCTAGTACTACAACCAACAAGTTATTATTAATACTCGTACTTGCTGCGTGTAAATTGTACTATTTACCAAAAGTCAAATAACGGAGAAAATGAACCGAATCCAATCTACCCACCCTCCACAATGTATGAGAAAAACCACCCTTACTTGTTTGCACGCTTTTATGTAACACTAAAACGTACATCGTTCGTTTTAGCCGGGCTTACCCTATTGCTTGTATTGCTAAAATTATTTTTGAGACATTCGAAATGATATCCGTTGTTTATTTTCCAAAATTTAAATATTGTTTAGGCCGCCTCTGGGCTAAATCGTTAAATGACGACCGTGAAATGCGAGGCCGCGGTGTCAAATCTTGCTCCGCGAGAAGTGTTTGTGTGATCCAGATGTTTTTTTTGAGTCTGGTTATTTGTGAGACCAAAAAGTCTATCGTCGATTCGGTTACCCGTTTTAAAACTCAATCTTAGGGTGGGGTCAAGAGGTAAGAAGACTGCATGATTTCGTCTTCCACCCATTTCCTACGCAAACATGAACGTCTCCTTGTATTCAGAAAAAACGTCCATACAATTTGCACACTCTCAAAAACATGTTTCCAATATCAGCAACTTGTACGCACATGTGACGTCATACTTGCATGCAAGACTTGCATAATGGAATAGCACCCTTAGGAACAGGGGAAACAAACTCAAAGTTTCTAATACTAGCTTACTCGAAGTTTTGTTATATCAGTTATCCCATACTGACTATGTATATATACCGGGTATCTCAAGACTGCTACCGAAAACGAAGCCGGGTGGTAGTTTTAGTGGCTACAAACACAATGCAATTAAAAATTTCGCATAGAAACGCGACAATGATTTTTTATGATTTTTTAAATATCGTCATTTTTGGGTGGTAAATCCATAGTTTTTGCTAAAATAATAATTTAAACTCTTTTATACCTTAGAGTATTTATAAATAAAAGGGTATAAACTATTATTTTAGGAAAAAAATGTATTTACCACCCAAATATGGCCACAGGAAAAAAATAACAAAAAAAATTTGTCGCTTTTTTTGCAACTTTTTCTGTTGCATTGTGTCTGAAGTCGCTTAGACTACCACCCGGCTTCGTTTTCGGTAGCAGTCTTGAGATACCCTGTATATACAATACAATACAATACAAGAACTCTTTATTGTAACCAAAACAAGGAAATACAACAAATAAGAAATAATAAAAAAAAACAAGTGTTACAATGGGCGGTCTTATCGCTTAAAGCGATATCTGCCAGACAACCGTGGGATGCATAGTATCGGGAATAGTGTTAGACGGCGGTCCACAATAAAGAGAACACAAATGAAGTTCGTAATTTATAAAATACGAATACTTACCTAGTCAGGTCAGAAATTCTGTCACATGTTTAATATAAAATAATTGAAACAAGTTTATTCATTATGTAACCATTTATATACCAAAATGAACTTAACAAAACATAGATTCTTATGACACTTAAGTTTATTCAAAATGACCTCCGTGATTTTGAATACAGGCCTTCAATCTGCGCGGCCAGTTGTCTATCGCAGCACGAACGAGGTCCATGTCAATATCGGCGGCTGCCTTAATCAAGGATGTCTTGAGTGACTCCAAATTGGGATGAGGCTTTGAGCACGCCTTTTCCTCCAAGTGTTGCCATATCTTGTAATCTAACGGATTCAAATCTGGACTGGAGGAGGGCCAGTCTTCGTGTCGGATGAAGTCGATTTCACGCGCCGCCAGCCAGTAGAAGAGAAGAAGAAGAACTGTAGAAGAGAGCTATAACAAACAAAATGATAAGGTGCACGCACACAGTAGTGAAGAAGCGAGCAACTGTATTCCGCGTGTCCAACGAGGTCATTTTCCATCCTCGCTCATGGTATGGTTGGGAGTTTTTTATTGAGGCTTAACAGAGGTACATTTTTGTGAGAAAGGTGTAAAAACGAATGCAGTTGTGTATCAAAATACAGTCCTGACGAACCTTGTGGAACCTGTTTCTCATACCATGTTCAATAACAGACACTGGGTATTCCAACAAGATTCGGCGCCAGCTCATAGAGCGAAGAGCACACAAGACTGGCTGGCGGCGCGTGAAATCGACTTCATCCGGCACGAAGACTGGCCCTCCTCCAGTCCAGATTTGAATCCGTTAGATTACAAGATATGGCAACACTTGCAGGAAAAGGCGTGCTCAAAGCCTCATCCCAATTTAGAGTCACTCAAGAAATCCTTGATTAAGGCAGCCGCCGATATTGACATGGACCTCGTTCGTGCTGCGATAGAAAACTGGCCGCGCAGATTGAAGGCCTGTATTCAAAACCACGGAGGTCATTTCGAATAAACTTTAGTGTCATAAGAATCTATGTTTTGTTAAGTTCATTTTGGTAAATAAATGGTTACATAATGAATAAACTTGTTTCAATTATTTTATATTAAACATGTGACAGAATTTATGACCTGCCTAGGTATATAGGTCATCGGTTATAAATATCGTTGCAAACCCTTTGGGACAAGATAAATTTCGATCTGTTGGACATCCTACCCTGAGGAAAAACATAAATATCTATCCGTTTATATAGGTCTATGGGAAAGATCAATTTTCTATCGCAGAGGCCAAATATTTGAATAGAATGATCTCACCGGGTACAATTTCTGGTTGAACAGAATTGGTTTAATATTAACGTGTGGATTCAAGCGTTTCCATGCAAACTTCCTACTATGATTCAAATTAAGTAATATTATTGATCTTCCACTGTGTAATGAAAACTGCGTTGTTGGGCTGTTGGTAAACGGACCAGATATGGCTGCCAACTGTTGACGATGGTACCGGGTTCGAATCCCAGGGCATACAGTGAATGAAAACATCGTGAGGAAACCTACGTAACGTGGCTATTAATAAGAATTTCTTTGGTATGTAAGAACACCAACCCGTTTGGCCAGCGTGGTGGACTATATGGCGTAAACACTCTCAATTATCGTACTCTCGAGTGTAGAGGAGGCCCGTGCCCGCAGTGGGACGGGCCTCCTCTACACTATATCAAACAAGTTTCATTTTCTAGTTTCCTTTTTATATTACTTGCATACATAAATTCACGCTATTTCCAGAAGGTGTAGGCGAAGATTTTACTACTATATCTTCATGTTTCACCTTGAGTTTTCCGTCCCACATTATGATTGAGGGGAGGGGGAGGTAGGCTATCACCATATCTAGCACAAATTCTTGAGTCTTAGCTTATAATGAATAAAACAAATCTAATATCACTTTACCTGACTCGGGAATTTTAATCCGAGACCTCATTTTTGTAATCGTATCGTGGTACAACTACGCTACCGAGGCAATTTGTATATAACCTTAACAAAAGGACTATCTTAACAAATACGGCATCTAACTACCATAGTTGGCTATTTGGCACGGCAGATTTTTCTAACCTAATAAGCAACGTACTTCCGTGGATCGTTTCCTTTGATCATCGAATTTTCGACTACCGTGTACCAGCTTTATGGTTTCCAGTGAAGTGAGGTCACTTACAACAATCGCAACAGCAAGGCTTTCGACATCATTTTTCTATGAGAAAGTCGAATCTACCACTCCAATTTTCCTGACCCACTCACACAAAGAGGCTCTACCACTTATTTGATACGTCCATACATATTTTCCTTCGTTTTATTTTTGCTGTTGGGTTCAGTTTCGGTCAGGGGTGCTCCTATCTAGTGGTCATGGCCTGTCCTAGAATAGGTGCTACGAGTACGCGACCTCGGCCCCCCGAGCTACTGCAGTCACTACAAACATTCCCTTCCATGACTGCAGTATCCACTCCTACAGACCATACTCTCCTTTCCCATTATATCCTCTACTCACAAACCCTATTTCCTTTCCCCCGCTGATGATGGGCAGCAGCGTCGTCAGCGCGAGTCCCCTCCTGTGCTCGCCAACCCGCCTGCCAAGCGTGGCGAGTATTGGCAAATACCCCTCAATGGCGACACAAAAATTGACCAGGCCCCCAGTCCCCGGCAGCCCCACTATTCCTGGCGATGGTAGCAGCCATGGTTACGGTGGGGCAGGGGGGTGCTAAGAATCCCCGGGTTGGCCCCGGCTACCACCCCCGACGACGACTGGCCCTGGTAACACACAACATACGCACTTTGAGGACAGACGAGAAGATTGTCGAACTGGAAGAAGAATTGAGCGGGTTACACTGGGATATTCTGGGGTTATCGGAAGTCCGAAGAATCGGGGAGGATACGATAACCCTGAAGTCTGGTAACCTGCTCTTCTACCGGGGGACGACCAACAGTCCCGAGGCGGTGTCGGATTTCTCGTCCACAGGTCTCTCATCAACAACATCGTATCCATCGCAAGTGTGTCGAGCAGGGTAGTATACCTTATACTCAGAATATCAAAAAGATATTCGTTGAAGGTCATACAGGTATACGCGCCGACCTCGACACACCCAGATGAAGAAGTAGAGGAGATGTATGAAGACATCAGTCGGGCCATACATACTTCCAAAACCTACTTCAATGTTGTTATGGGGGACTTCAACGCAAAGTTGGACAAGAGAAGCGATGCAGAGTTGAAAGTGGCGCAATTTGGACATGGGCAACGGAACCTCAGGGGTCAGAGGCTAGCCGACTTTCTGGAAAAAGAGGGACTCTTCGCGATGAACTCTTTTTTCCAGAAGCCGCCTCACAGGAAATGGACCTGGTTGAGTCCTGACGGTTCTACGAGAAATGAGATAGATTTCATCTTGACGACGAATAGACGGATGTTCAGTGATGTCTCTGTGATCAACAGGGTGAAAACCGGTAGTGATCACCGAATGGTTAGGGGCACATTGAATATCAACGTCCAATTAGAAAGGCGCCGCTTGATGAAGTCTACGCTCCGACCTACTCGCGCCCATATCCAAAACCCCGAGAGCTTTCAACTCGAGTTGACAAATCGCTTTGATTGTCTAAAAGAAAACCTTGCAGTGGACGAGTTAAACAGCGGTTTGGTAGAAGCTGTCCATACGGTGGGATCTAAGTATTTTAGACCTCGCCGTAGAGATAGACCACAAAAACTCTCGATCCAGACTCTTGACCTCATGGCCGAACGTCGATCTTTGACGCTGCAGTCTTCCGTTGACGCCGAAGCATATCGGCGGCTCAATAGACGAATCTGGAAGTCCTTGCGACACGATGTCCGTGCTCACAATACTGTGAGTATTAAGGAGACAATAGAGCGGAACGGAGGCTCCAAAGTGTTTGCAAGAGACTTGTCTATTGGGCAAAGCCAGTTGTCTAGGCTGAAAACGGATGATGGCCGCGTGGTATCGACTAGGGCAGAGGTATTAAGAGAGATCGAGAGGTTCTACGGACAGCTTTACACCTCGGTTGCCGAACCTACTGTTAGCTCGGCCGAAGACCCGAGAGCCGAGTTAATCCGACACTTTTGCGATGATATCCCGGACATCAGCCTGTTTGAGATTGAGATGGCCCTCAAACAACTTAAAAACAACAAGGCGCCGGGTGAGGACGGAATCACTTCAGAGCTTCTGAAAGCGGGCGGAACGCCGATACTGAAAGTCCTTCAGAGGCTCTTCAATTCCGTTCTCCTCGAGGGCTCAACGCCGGAGGCATAGAGCAGGAGCGTGGTGGTACTGTTCTTCAAAAAAGGTGATAACACTTTGCTGAGGAACTACAGGCCCATCTCGCTCCTGAGCCATGTCTATAAGTTGTTTTCAAGGGTCATCACAAATCGTCTCGAAGGCAAGTTTGATGACTTCCAGCCTCCCGAACAAGCCGGTTTCCGAAAAGGCTTTAATACCATAGACCATATTCATACGCTACGGCAAGTTATACAAAAAACCGAGGAGTATAACTTGCCGCTTTGTTTAGCGTTTGTGGACTATGAGAAAGCCTTTGATTCGATCGAGACTTGGGCTGTGCTACAGTCTCTTCAGCGGTGCCACATAGACTATCGGTACATCGAAGTGTTGAGGTGTATATACAACAACGCCACCATGTCGGTCCGAGTACAGGATCAGAGCACGAAGGCTATTCCACTACAGAGAGGCGTGAGACAGGGAGATGTCATATCTCCGAAACTGTTCACTGCCGCGCTGGAAAATGCCTTCAAGCTCTTGCAGTGGAAAGGATTCGGCATCAACATCAACGGCGAGTATATTACTCACCTTCGATTTGCCGACGATATTGTAGTCTTGGCAGAATTGCTGGAAGACCTTAGCACTATGCTCGAAGACCTTAATCGAGTTTCCCAACAGGTGGGTCTTAAAATGAACATGGATAAAACGAAGATCATGTCGAATATCCATGTTGTGCCCACCCCCATTGGAGTTGGGGGCTCGACTCTCGAAGTTGTAGACGAATATGTCTATTTAGGACAAGCGGTCCGGTTAGGCAGGTCCAACTTCGAGATAGAGGTCAATCGGCGAATCCAACTCGGTTGGGCAGCGTTCGGGAACTTCGCGACGTCTTCTCGTCCAAAATACCTCAGTGCCTTAAATCGAAAGTCTTCGATAGTTGTGTGTTACCAGTGATGACATACGGCACCGAGACGTGGCCTCTCACTGTGGGCCTCATTAAAAGGCTCAAAGTCACTCAACGGGCCATGGAGCGGTGTTTCCCTACGAGATCGAATCAGAAATGAGGAGATCCGTAGGAGAACCAAGGTTACCGACATAGTCCATAGGATTGGCAAGTTGAAGTGGCAGTGGGCCGGGCACATAGCTCGTAGAACCGATGGCCGTTGGGGCCGAAAAGTTCTTGAGTGGAGGCCACGTACAGGCAAGCGAAGTGTCGGACGCCCGCCTACAAGGTGGACGGACGATCTGACTAAGGTCGCAGGAAGTCGCTGGATGCAGGCCGCTTCCAACAGGTCATTGTGGAGATCATTGGGGGAGGCCTATGTTCAGCAGTGGACTTCCTGTAGCTGATATGATGATGATATGATGATGGTTTCAGTGGTACGCTGCTTAGTGTATTGTATATTGATTGATAGCTTTCGTGGCGCAGTTGATTAGACGCTAGCTGGCTGGCTGCCTGGGGGTTCGATCCCATGTCATCCCCGCACGATGTTGTATTTCAAGGCAATGAATGGCGAGGCACCGCGACCGTGCCATTCCCCTGATGGTAAGCAATACGACCGCCCACGGACAGTAGCAAAACCAAACAACACCATGAATTACATAGCAATGATTGTCACTCTATTTTTTGACACATGCAATGTTAAGTCTCAATATACATATGTACATATGTACACAAACTCACGCTTATATCCCAGAAGGGGTAGGCAGAGGTGCCAGACGGAACATACAAGGCGAAATATGGGTGATATTTCGCCTTGTATGTTCCGTCCCACAATGTGGTAGGTGGCGAGCCTATTGCCATATCGGGCACAAATTCCTGACTCTGGGTTGATCATGAATAGAAAAACCCAATATCATTTTGCCCAACCCGCGATTTGAACCCGAGACCTCGGCTTTGTAACCGTAATTTAGTACAACTACGCTACCGAGGTAGTCTCAACATGTCCAGTAGTTACTCTGGCTGCAATATCTTTCAAACCGAAACACAACATTGCACTTACACTGCTGTTTATCGGGAGAAATAGAAATTGTGATAGTACATAACCAGCGCCCTCTCATATTTGAGAGACCGACCAAGTAACCACAAATATTTATGTCGAGTCTGGGTGTTTGCGAGACTGAAAAGTCTCTTGTAGTTTCTGATACACAAGACTCGATATTATTAGTCAGGAATGTTTTATATGTGACTGTTGGGTGTATTAGGTGGGTGTATTTATTACTGAAGGGTCTTGGCAAATAGACATCTTGAAATATACATTATCTTGTGAAAATAGAAACTTAAAAATATATTTCTTCATTACAGAGATCAAGTCACGTAGTTAATGTACTGTGTCAAATATTTTATTTTGTGTGATAAGGTAATCTACGTCGAAACTTAGCTTTCAAGTCAGGTTTTGCCCCTGAGGAGTCGGTCTCAATATAATATTAACCTTAGATTATCTACATACGTGCTCATTGCGGAAGAGTTGACATTGTTTGATATTTTGAGTCAGTTCTGTACACAAGATTAATATATGTATACATTTGTATTCTGGAAAGGGTTGGACGAGGTACCGTTAGTGTCAAACACAATTCTCCGAGCACATTTGTCTCACGATATGATAACCTAACCTTTATTGGTGGCAGGTCTCTCATATGTGACAGCCCGCCTGGGCAGATACCACCGCAATTTTTTATTTCTCCTGCCAAACTGCAGTGTAAATGCTTTGTTGTGTTTCGGTTTTAACGACATATATATATATTTATTTATTATTTAATGCTTCATATACACAAATTGTATAAAGGCGGACTTAATGCCTGAGGCATTCTCTACCAGCCAACCTTTAGGTGGTGCAGAGAGAGAGCACGGTAGGCACATAAAATATGTAATACATATATACACATACACATATTGTATACATACATATATGCACATATACATATATATACACATATTGAGACTTAAAATCTCATGACTCAGGGTATGTCCAATGGAATGCCAAGCATTTCTTCGTAATTCAAGGTATTGTTTGGTTTTATTCCAGCAGTACCATCACGAAAACAGCGGCATTGTCTGACCATGTAATGCAATAAAAAACCTATCGCTATCTGCGCAGAGAAAAAATCATGACAGTCGCATAATAACATTTTCAGATGGAAAAAATCATACCAAGTATTATTACAAGTACATTTACAAGCCGATAAACCATTCATAATCACACTATAATTATCCAAAAAAGCAAGTCTTGAAAAACTTCCAATCCCCTATATTTACTGAATCGAAATCAAATTCACTTTCAAATCGAATTCCACGACCTGGTACCGAAAGCAGACACCAAACAGTCTAAACCCTTTGTTTATTAAACCAATATGTTGTTCCAACATTAGAGCAAATCCTGTAACATCAATATAACGCTTAAATTCCTACATTTGGCATGTGCTTATTGAAATTTATTTTACTGTGCGTGTGGGAGTATCTTTACGACTGTCTTTGCAAGGAATCTTTTTAGCCTGACTGTTTATTACTCGCGTAAAAGGGATTCCTTTACCGTATAGCATGAATGTTGATGTGTTAATAATGTAGGTTTTACAATATAGAAGCCAAAATTTGGCAATTTTTGTTGAAAGATCCTGTGGTTATTCGTAATTGGATATAACCGCTATTCATAAGTAATGTGATTATAATGTAAATAAAATTATGTTTTAATGGTTACTAAATCAAAAAACGAAATATGCAGTAATAATTATGTATCTACGAGATAAGTTTATTTTTTGAATAAAGTAACTGTATTGTCTCGTTTGAACAAAAAATCACAGTTATTTTAAAATTCTGTATAACCGCTTACAATACATTATTCATAAAGAATTCAAATACAAAACTCGAGAAAAATCAGTTTAAACAAAAATTCATTACATTTTAAAGATTTGTGCAAATTCAAGCCTATATTTAGTACTGCCGTAGATTCAAACTCAAGTGATTGCCACTTAAGCCCCTTATCCCTTGGGCCTTATCCGGATATCATTCCTCAAGATGGCCTTTATTCTGAAAGGAATAAAAAATGAGGTCAATCAAACTGGACGTTTAAATATTCAAATCATGGCTAAAGCATAGAAATTAAATGAAATGAATTTGGCTTACTAGTCATGTAGGCAAATAAATAGCTCTTATGACAAGTCAATACTCATAGTAGGTACAAAATTTATATTTACAAAATGTTATAACATGCATTTTTATACATATAAACATTAATGTATTATTATTATTATTATTATTTATATATTAAATTAGTACGGTTACGCCAAAAACTCTATTTTACAACAAAATAAAGATTTTTGAGAGTGGTTAGGCCATATAGAAAAAAAAAGATAAATAAATATTTTTACTTGATTTTCGATGATCTTATAGAATAACATTTATTATTTATTATAAAATGAAATTAAAAAAAATACGTAAGTAAAGTCGAAGTGGGCTACGAGTATTCTTAAAAATTCGTGTATTTTTCGACAACCAAACACAGAGAATCACTAAACTGTAGAACAGTATGCTGGACGTCTTTCCTTCTACCTATAATATGCGTATTCTCTCTCTCTCTCTCTCTCTATCTTTCTTTTCAGTCACAGAAAATCCACTGTTGAACAAAGGACTCACCTAATGACCCCCAAAATAAGTATTAATTCTTGACTACACACAAAAATAACTTAATAGGAATGTTATACTGTTAATGAAATCTAGGTGAATCCTTTTGGTATACAAAGACAAGAGATGTTTGTTTGTTCCCAGTTGATACGATTTCCAATCGAAGTGCTTCCAATAAAATACAATGCAGTATTTTAACCCAACCTTGATAAAAAATACTTTTAAAGTATGTCACGTTCCAGGATCTACGATATTGCAATGAGTCGCTAGATACAGGCTTCTTCCAGAACAAAGGAGTAATCCTCTTGGCACACTCTTGAACATGGGCCTTATTAAAATATTTCTGCAGTGACTTTGAGATGTGACCTACATTCAACGATTTCCCATTAAATTAAGTCGTGCGACCACCCTGTAGAACCACGAGAAAACTAATTTTAAAATGTCATCTTTAATACCGAGCTACCTTAAATATTCTGTTCACAAATCATATTATAAATTCACGACCCTTATAAACTTGGACAGCTTCAAGGAGCTGTAGATAATTGATGATCAACAAGAAACTGTTAGTTCAATTACTCTCGATAAGTTTTTGGGGCAAAGCCATGCCTTTTGACTACATAATGAATAGGCCGGATCGGCGAGGGCGGTAACAGTTTCACCAAAAAACCGTGGTACAGTTTTGCGTTTCTGACTTGTGAATTATATGATTGGTGATACCTTGATTTAATCTTTATTCCTTTTCAACCCAATTTTGCAAGACGCTACAATTTCTGTGTTATTATCGTAGTATTATTAAAACTTCGGAACACCTTGTTTAAAACTGAAATAGTATATAATTCATTTATTGATCATGTAAGCAATTAATAACTCTTAAGATAAGACATGTATATGTTATGGGCCAAGTGATTAATCTGGCATTATTCATAATGCCCGGGCAATATGAATAATGCCCAATAAGAACGGGCAATGTGAATATAACCAATCAATTTATCACATTGTCCGGGTATTATGAATAATGCCAAGTGCCTATTGGGCAGAGTGATGTAAAGCGAATCAAAATCAAAACAATGAGCCGAAGTGGTAGAATTTAGAATAGGGCAGCACGAGGGGGTGGGTTGGGAAGAGGGGAGGGAGAGGGGGAGTGTCGCACCTCCCCTGGTACAACTCCCATGAAAAGGTAACGCACCATTCCTGAGAAATATCTATTATAGCAACCTAACCCTTAAAACACTTGTTGTCAATACAAATTAGCTTCTGCATCGTCTCCGGCGCTACGGGAAGTTCAGCCTCTTCGTCCTTGCGTAACAAAAGATAGGCGCCCATGCTCACCTCCGCAGCTTCGGCTTGCCGCCAGCCTCAGCCGCTGCGGCTCGCACGGTTGCCTATCCTTCGTTACAGCGGGCGGGGGCTGCTTTCCCTCCGCGCCTCCGGCTTCTTATATACACTCTAGGGTCGGTAGCCAAAAGACTACGTGAAGTCGGGGTGTTCCGAGTCGGTTTTGGGGCACAGTAGACCTAACTGATCCATAAAGTGGGTACACTAATTTTCTTCTGAAGATAATGTTTCGGACGTTAAAAAACAACTAAACATAAGCAGATCAATTCAACCTTTCTAATTTATGGGTCTATCGCAGATGCGACAGTGCGGCAGCGCACCACGTAAAAAATCACCTATTAATCACATTGCCCGATCATCATGTAGCCATATTCATAACTCCCGGGCAATGTGATAAATGGGTGAGTTTAGATTGTAATTAATCGGCAATATTCATACTGCCCGGGCACTCCGATTGATCCTAAGCAACTGCGTATGGTGGTCGCAAACTTCATATTAAATTGTATTACAAGCTTTGACCTTCGATATCGGGCCTTTTTATATTTAAATAGGTTGCCCTCTCGCAAATCCGAGAATGATATCGAATGCAAAGACACAACCCGACCCCTGCTCGGAATTAATTTAGAACCCAGAGGAAAAAAAAATCTATACGGAATAAGTTCATATCTTGTTATGACTAGATCTAGTTTTTCCTATTTTCGCTCTGTTTACCTTTCTTATAAGACACATGATGGAAATAAAGACTCTAATTTTGTAGTAGTTATAATATATTATCCCAATATGGCGATAAACTCGCCACTAGCACATCGTGAGACGGAAAATGCTAGGCTAAACGTGGGTGTCCTGGTTGTACTTCTGCCTACCCCTTCTTGGAAAAAGGCATGACTTTATGTGTGTATATTCTAATTTACTATCATACAAATATACTTTAAATTACGGATAAAATATGCCCAACTATAGTTCTTAAACTATTAGTCGCAACAATAAATATGGAAAAACTTGGCTTCAAATCAATCTAATCCCGTCTATAGGATTTGATTATCATTTAATGTGCATGTCTTTTCGATTTTCACAGCCTATGTGGTGCTGTTGGTTAGACGCCGGCTGTCCAGAGAGGTTGCGGGTTCCATCCACATCAAGACAAATGTTTGTGTGTACCACATGCATTTATTTCGAGTCTGGGTGGTGGGGGTTTGTGAGACCGAAAGTTATCTCATAGTTCCCGATACCCAAGAAATAAGACTCGATCTTAATATGGGTTCAGGACTGTTAATGTGACTGTTAGGTGTATTTATTTATTCGATATACATAAAGACTTGTTATCTCATAAAACCAACCGATCATAGTACCAACAAAATTAATTTCCCATATTGTACTACCAACCTTATCAAATCAGTTCCTTCTGACTGACTACACGTGTAAATCGTATATTTTCATTAGTTACTCGTTGTCACGTACAAGTGGATAATTTAATTCTCAAAAACAGACGCGTGTGTTGAAACCCTCAGCTGCTCTTAATTAATGTCATTATGTGTGCCGCGACTTCGTTAGTTAATATTTAATAGTATAATGACTCCCACACACCTGATTTTGATATTCCTGTAAGAATCTACAGCGACTATTAAAAATTCATTTTTGGAACCTTAGCAATCAGCACTAGTTTTTAATCGACTTCAAAACAAGGACATTATGTATTCGATGTGTATGTATGTAATTTTGTCAGAATTGCACAGTTTTTGTATGTGTCTTTAACAATATCTGATCACGAATGCAAATTAAAAAAATACATGTATTTTTGTATGTTTGTCCACGCATATCTCAAAAAGTATACGTCGGATCTCAAAAACTCTTTTTGCGTTCGATTAAGTATGATCCAATTTAGGAGTTGTATAAGTTTCTAGACTTTAAAATTGTATTAAAAAGGGAGAAGTAAAATTTATCTTTAAAAGATCTAAAATACCTAAATAGGCAAAAAACGGTGCCGGTCTTAACGTTTGAGATCAGCTGTGCCCTACGGTTTTACTTGCATAGTTCGTAGCGTGATGTTATAAAGCTTAATCGTCGTAAACGTTAACGACCTCAAATTGTTGGCCTATTTAGGTGTTTTATAGTAGGAAATCACCGCGCCGCCTCCCTTGGAGTACTCCTCTTGGAACAGACGATATAAACCAAAAGTATATCTTACTGCGGCATATATAGAGATACATATAACCATAGCAACACAGATCTAGCTAGACTATGAGACATGCGATGACGCGTCACATTGGGCGCCCGTCCAAATATTTACTGAGCCGAGCATATCGCATTTATTTCAATAAAACCAGTGTTTACTGCAAAACTGGATGGGAACAGTTGCGGTGCTTCCATTTATTTTACATATTGTTAAAATTATATCTATTTTATTTTAAGGAGCGGAGTTAAGATATCTTCTATGTTTTCGTTTATTTCATCACATGTATACACTTTTTGTATGTTTTTAAATACTTTTGAAACAAGGACATGTTTCTAATCTCTCGCAAAATTTACGGCAGTTAGAAAAATGGTCTAAAGAGATCCCTCAATTTATTGAGGTGCAAAGATATATATGTCTATTGTTTTATTTATTGAGGTTTACTAACAGTTGTTACAACAATACATATTTATGACACCTTAAAACACTTAAACTAGTATTGTGCGTGTTGCACAACCACTTAGAAGTAAACACAACATGCAAACAATTTAAAAAAAAAACATATTTTTGAAAAGTAAGGTTTGAGACGGACAATACTAGCTGTTACTATAGTCCAGCCCCTCAGAACCTACAGAACCTGAGACCACTGCGGCCGCAATTGCTGTGCTCTAAGTAAAGCAACATTAAAAATATATTATACAAAATTATTACATTTTCTTAAAATTATAACAAAATGAAAGATACTTAAAATAACAAATAATTAAAAAAGGAAAACAAATACAAATATGAAGAAAAATAAAAGTGCTTATTACTAAAAAAATATATATAAAGTAACAAGACTACGAGGATCTGCAACCCTCCAGATAACGTCCAATATTACGCCTAAAGCAACTAACCGACTCGTAAAATATGTCTGCATTAGTACTGCACTCGTTAGCTAATTTGCATAAACGTGGGATTGGTTAATGAGAGCCAAAGATAGTTCTTCGGCGAGGTGGGTAGAAACAAGTGATTGGGGCACGCGGATACCTAGCTGGAACTCTAATATTAAACCTCTGTATTAATTGTGGGCAATAATTTTTTTGTCTAAGAAGTTTATATAAAAACATAAGGTCTAAGATCTCTCTGCGTTTACTTAGTGTGTCCATTTTGGAGTAAATTAGTCTGGATCGATACGAAGGTACTTTTTTAGCTAGTCCTGAATATGACAAGTGCCATAAAAATCTTTTTTGTATTCGTTCGATTCTTAGACTGTGAACAGAGTAATGTGGACGCCACGCAACTGCTACAATACTCCAATACACTTCTGACAAAATTGTTATACAACAAGACTTTAGTATTAGGCTTTCGAAAACACTTTCCATTTCGTATAACAAAACCTAGCATACAAGATGCTTTTTTTATTATATTTTCCAAATGTGGTATAAATGTAAGTTTTTTGTCAAAAATAACCCCTAAATCCTTCAAAGCAATGCCATCAATGTTGTATGATGATTGTATGAAGTTCACCTAACGGGTAAATATTATGAACTGGCATTTATCTGGATTTAAAACCATTTTGTTATTTGTACACCATTTGTGAAGTTCGTCTAAATCATTCTGCAGCAATTGTTGACATCAAAGTGACCTTATTTTACATTATTTTCTCACATTTTGCAAAGGTAACAATCTACTAGTCCAAACTTGTGCCAAAAAGAAATGCAGAGACTAGACCGCCCTCTATTTATTCTTTTATGAAATCCATCCCATGGTTGTTTGTAAGAAATTGCCTTTGAGCGATAAGACCGCCAATTGTACTTTTATGATTGTGATTTTCAATTCATTTGTAATTTTTTCTTGCGTGCAATAAACTGTATAAATAAATAAATGCAGGCGTATACAAAATTAAGTGCGTGGTGGCCTGTTGGCAAACGGACTAGACGCGACCGCCATGTGCATTGTGGTCGCGGGTTCGAATCCCAGGGCACACCTCTGACTTTTCGGAGTCACGTGTGTATTGATAGTCAATCACCACGCACTAAAAACGGTGAAGGAAAACATCGTGAGGAAACCTGCATACCATAGCGATTTATAAGAATTCCTATGGTATGTAAGTCCGCCAACCCGCAATAGGCCAGCGTGGTGGACTATATGGCCTAACCACTCTCAATCGTACTGTCGATTGTAGAGGAGGCCCGTGCCCTGCAGTGGGACGTATATGGGCTGATACAGTATACAAAATATTTTGTAATCTTACTCTTACACAGCTGATATTGAAACTGTTATTAAGTAATAAAGTAAGCTCTATTCGAGAAGAGTAAACACATTCCATAACCATCTCAATAAGTATTCAGCTGGATTGAAACACGCTGGTATCAAAGACAATGGCTTATTCACCAAGCTTCGTTTGAATTTTTCCAAATGTTAGAATAAAAGGAATTATTTCAAACGGAATCTCTTTGGTGGGTTTTTCAAAAAAAAATCCGGAAGTAAACGACGATAGCTAACTGCAGGAACATTAAAATGTCTTTACTCGGAAAGTTTTGTATAATTTCCCCACAAAAAAATCAACGATAATGTTACTTAGCTCTTTGTTTCCGAGATTGATGTGCGTGCTCATTGGTGGGGAGATATACAACCAGTTTTATGTCATAAAGATCTTACTTAATTTTGTTTTAGTTTTATAAGGTGCGGTCCAGATAGAGCAAACCCAAAGATTAAAAGACGATTATGGCCTAACGGTCTACCATTTCTTAGTGCATACTCCACATAAATTTCTATGCACATAACATCAGAACCGTCGAAATCATGATTTCGATGGTTTCGAATGGAAGATACATACCAGAAAGCGCAGCGTGGGACGTCCACCCAGTCAGGTCAGACGGCCTGGTAAAGGTCGCGGGACGTCGCTGGATGGATGTGGAAATCATTGGAGGAGGCCTATGTTCAGAAGGGGACTTCCTTTGGCTGATGGATGATGTTTATCCATACATCCATCCGGATATTGGAGCACATATCGCGGATAAAATCTGGATAAGGCACCACAGGAACCCAGTCGAGAGACAGACAATATAGTGACTGCTTAAGAATGTCAAAGAGAGGAACATAAATAACGGTACGTGTGGTTTTTTTATTCCACACTTTTATTTTCGGTATCCTATCGCTATAGCATCTCACTATATTAGTAGGAACCCTTCAGAATGTAAATTAATGACCAGTCCCCTCTGACGCCTCAATCATAACATGAAACAAAGAAAGCAACGCTAATTAATCCACTTCCACGCTTAAATTAATCCAACAAATCACAATATCCGCGGTTGTCGGGGTGGATAATATTTTTTCTAAAACAATGAAGCCTTTGTTAGTGTAATTTAGTTTGCCGGCGATCAATCATACGGTGTCGACGGGTAGGCACGCGACGGAAACATCAGCGTCATTGGAGCCCAGTTCGTCCACTTTTTAGTATTGTTTTGATATTTAATTGTCTGTTTTCATTGAGAAAGTTAAGCGGATGTCGCGAATGAAAGTTGCGCGGGCACGCGGGACATTTTAAATTCAATTTTGATGGATAACAATCCATCATACAATTCAACACACACATAGTCCTTACTCCATACTAAGATAACTTGGATAGTCTCCGTGCTGCAGTAGGTTAGACGCCAATTGAGATTCAAGAGGCCGCGGTTTCGATCCCGGAACTGAGACAAATGTTTGTAAAGCCCACAAGTATTTGTCTCGGGTCTTGGTGTTTGTGACACCGAAAAGTCTCTCTTATTTCCAGATACCCACGACACAAGACTTAATTGAGCTGCATGTGGTTTCAGGACTATGTATGTGACTGTTGTATGTATTTAATATTATATTTAAGATACATGATACCAGTCTTCTTGCATCGTAAAAATGAGAGATAACGAGAGACTTGCCCAAATTCGACATAAATGTTTGTGAGTCGCGAAAACATTATTCTCGGTATGAGGGCCGAACCTGCGGTCCCTCGTTTTACAGCCTTCGCCCAAAAACCAACTGCGCCAAAGAGGTTATCCAAGTATTTTAAAAATACTCTACCTTTATATCTTTACGTAATATTACAGTTAAAATGGCTTCTTTATTACCAACTAAGCCGCAATCCAACATTAGCATAAAAGATTCAAATCACGCTCCACTGTATTTAAAGGCTCGAGAACACAGAGGACACAAAGTGGTTTTTGAATAGCCGGACGGAAGATCGACCAAATCCCTCGTAGAAGGCCCTCAGACCTTTTCGTCGAGATTTTAATGTCAAAGGGTTGTCAAAGATCCCTTTCACAGGGAATGTTTGAGTACAATGTGTGCTGACTATTTTTCACGCAAAATACAATGAGGGGACGGGTTGAAAAATTATATTTTGCGTCGGTGAATTCTCGGTTGGATATATGAAAAATTGAGTATCTTTTTTGCGTGGCGTTTTTTCAATGGGTAATACAGTGCGATAGAAGAGCTCCGTTCAAACGTGTTAGTCCACAGTGGAAACTAAGTGGAACTTTTTGAACAACATTTAGATGCGAAATGAATTGTGTGTTAGTGGCATTTTTGTACATTTTTAAATCAGCCTCGACTATTATTTTGTTTTACAAGCGGACTTGCACTAAAAGGGAAATTTTGATAACCTATCTTATTACGAAGAGCTTATGAATAAAATATCACCTTTACCTCGGTACACTTACTGCAATGTTTTTTATAGCAATGAATGGCGAGACTAGCATGCCGTTCACCTGATAGTGAGCGATAGGACTGCTCACGGATAGTAATAAAACCAAAAACATCATGAATTAAAGCAATGCTTGATATGTCACTGCGCTTGTCGTCCTGGGATATAGGATGCTAAGTCTCAATATGTTCAGTTGTTACTCTGGCTGCAATATTCGTCAAACTGGAACTCAACAGCGCATTTACACGGTTGTTTGGCGGGAGAAATAGACATTGTGTCGTCATTGTTAACAGCTGATTGCTGAATACATTTTCCTCGAATTGCACGCATTTTTTTCTCATTCTAAGCTTTCATTCCAAATCTTTCCTTCTAACTCCGTCAAATGATACTTAATAAACGTAATTAAGAAAAAAAACTAACACTCAATTACAATTTATTGGTAACTTTACAATTGTAATGAACTAATATGAAATTAACCTTAAGCATAACTTAAATAAACTGAGACAACAAGCAAATATCACACAAAAAAAAACAGAAAATAATAAAATTAACTAAACAATCAACCAGGCAATCAACCATCAATTCCAAAGTGAAAAAGGTTAACGCGCTCGTCATGAATTAAGGACCTGTCGTTCCGAAACTCAACAGCTAAAAAGGTTGCCATCGTGTAGCTGGCTAGTTTTAAACTCGCAGAGTTGACGGCACCACCTCCAAAGCCTTGGTGGGAGTGATTTGTACCTAACTGCGGGTATGCAGCTAGTCGGAGGGTACACTTATCCAATATTTGTGGGTAGATATAGAATAGTCGGTAGAACAAGCTAACATTATATTTTTTTTTTTTTTTTATTGCATTGAATGGCGAGACGAGCAAGCCGTTCGCCTGATGGTAAGCGATACGTCCGCTCATAAACAGTAGCAACATTCCACTGCGCTCGCCATCCTGAGACATAAGATGTTAAGTCTCAATATGTCCAGTAGTTGCTCTGGCTACAATGTCCTTCAATCCGAAACACAACAGTGCATTTAAGCAGTGCTGTTTCACGGGAGAAATAGACATTGCGGTGGTACCTACCCAGATGGCCTCTCACATATGAGAGACCTACCACCAGTAAAATAAATTCGAAGTGGCCATATTGCCCTTGATTGTGTGCCTACCGATATTAGAAAACCGTTTCAAGACATCAACTTAGGAACCGTATCGTCTCTACAGTATTTTGCAACAATTTGTACTGTAGTTACAACCTGGGCGGATGCACATATCCTATGACCAAAACATCAACAAACCCGATAATTTACTCGATATATTCATATCCAATTCATCATTCATACAACCGATTGAATTTTTGTGGTCCAATGAGCAAAAATTATTGGATCCTCTTCACAAAACCGGTAATTGATTGATGTGAAATGTATTTGGTTTATTTGTTTACATTGTTCTAAGTAGTACTTTTTTGTGTCGAGAGGATTTTTTTACATATATGTAAATACAAGAGTAGACTAAATATTACATGTAGAATAATGCCACCCTAAGATAGACGAAATTAGTCCTAAGATGTAAGTTTTCTCATCATCATCAGTCTATAATTGTCAAATGCTGAACATAGGCCTCCTTCAAATTGGGCCAGTTCTCCCTATCAAATCGTTTTCCGAAGCTCTTATTTAATGTTGATTAGGGAGGCGTTAAAATTTAATGGCGTATGAATGATAGTATGCGAAATGCGAAAAAACACTGGGTCGTTAATAATAGAGAGAAAGCGAGTGTTGACCCTGATATCAGAGATCTTCCCGAAGCCTAGTAAACACCAAAAGCCAATGAAGTTAACTACAAAGCAATACATACATTATGTTCATTTTGAATAAAGGAATATCAATTTCAATCGCGGCTTAGTAAATCCTAAATTAAATACCTAAAGGTTAATTATTAATCACATAAGTATCAAAATCAAAACTGAATATTGGCGTTAATTACTTCTGTAATTGGTGGATATTGGATGAGAACGAGTAAGACGTGTTAACACGTCATCGGCAAAGTAATAAACTAAACAGCATCCCCAGGCGTGATAATTAATGCTCCAGACTCGCCTATCGAATGTCAATAATCTTTCATTTATTTTATTCCTTAGAGATTAGTGTTTTTTTTTTCTGATGACTGTTAATTGACTGTTTGTTTTAATACAATAGTAATAGTAGAATGGCGAGACGGGCATGCCATTCGCCTCGTGGTAAGCGATCCGACTGCTCATGGACACTACCAATGCTTGGCATTCCATTCTAAGACATAATAATATGTTAACTCTCAATATGTCCAGTAGTTACTCTGGCCTTTACACTACTGTTTGCCGGGAGAAATAGACAATGCGGTGGTACCTACTTCTCACCATGACTATTTCGACACAACTTTACGTTATATTTAACAAAAATAGACATATAAAATTATCTGTTATTAAATTATCTATTATATGCTTGTGTATATGTTTTTAGCTATGGTTATCTATACCTCTCTATTTTTGTTAATTGAATCTTAAATTGCAACGAAATACCCAATGAAATCTCTTGTTAAAGATAGTTAGATTATAGAGAACGGCTGTAAGTTAGATGGAAGTTACTCAAGAAGTCAATGACGGAACTCATGTAGTTATGTAAAGTGTTCTACACAACATAGCCGCAGACTTGTCGGCCCATGTCGGAAACTTCATATGGGCAGGATAGTTGGCGGCCTCACTCAATGCAAGTCGAAAACTTTGTCAGCGGTTGGTCGGCGGCTCGACATTCGAACAATTTTTTTATGATGTTTATAAGGGTCGCCGGGCAACTGAGCTGAGCGGTGGCGTCATGTATACTTTTTTTTTTGCAATGAATGCCGTTCGCCTGATGATAACCGATACGACCGCTCATGAACAGTGGCAAAACCGAACACCTTGAATTACAAAGCAATGCTTCGCATTCCACTGCTCTCGCCATCCTGAGTCATAAGATGTTAACTCTCAATATGTCCAGTAGTTACACTGGCTACATGTCGAGCTTGGGCGAGTGCGGCCGCAAACATGTTGAGCGCCTCTCTCATGTAGTCATAATGCCTGGCATTCCACTACGCTTGCCATCCCGAGTTTTAAGATACTAAGTGTCAATATGTCCAGTAGTTAATCTGGCTACAATGTCTTTCAATCTAAAACACAACAGTGCCTTTATGCTGCTGTTTGGCGGAAGAAATACACATTGCGGCGGTACCTACCTAGGCGACCTCTCACATATTAGAGTCCTACCACAAGTAACATTCTTTCATAAGCCGCCGGGTTGTATCGGCGGGTCATCGTTGGACCGACGAATATACAAGCTCGACTTACTATAATATTATATCAAGAATCTGTCAATAGATTTTATAATGACGTAGTTAATATGCTAGTTAATGATCCTTCACACTGACGGGTTCAAACCACAGATATAAATTGAATACGATGCAAATTCCATGAAATGTGTAAAATACTAACCTTGTCTGTTATTTGCTATCTATTATGACAATTGACATCACAACAGTCGTTTAATGATTATGCAGGATCTATATTTGCTCGATACAGGGTATATCAAGACTGGTACCGAAAACGAAGCTGGGTGGTAGTTTAAGCGATTTCAGACACAATGCAACATAAAATTTAGCAAAAAAAGCGACAATTTTTTTTGTTTTTTTTTTCCTATGACCATATTTGGATATTAAATATATTTTTTTCCTAAAATAATAGTGTATACCCTATTATTTATAAATACTCTAAGGTACAAAATAGTTTAAATTATTATTTTAGCAAAAACTATGGATTTACCATCCAAAAATGACCATATTTAAAAAAATCATTAAAATTAATGTCGCGTTTCTTTGCAAAAATTTTAGTTGCATTGTGTTTGTAGTCACTAAAACTACCACCCGGCTTCGTTTTCGGTAGCAGTCTTGATATACCCGGTATAAAGTTTAGCATAGGCCAACTCCCACACGGACTAACCATTCCCGATCGAACTATCGCTTATAGATGAAGTCCCATGCTCAGGTATACGCGATTTTTAGCTGATACAGAATGTTTTGAAGAGGTTGATAATCCATCGTAATCATACATTATGTACATAAACACACGCCTACCTCCAGGAGGGGTAGGCGTCTGCTAACAGGACACGTTTCACCTTGTGCGCTCCATCCCAGGATTTGATAGGACAAGCCCATCGTAATATCAGGCACAAATTTTAGACCACGGGCTGATAATGAATAGAAAATTCCAATATCACTTTGCCTGAGCTTGTCTTTGCAATCATAGTAGAACAAATGTACAACAGTTATAAACCACGAGGTCGTTATCGAACAAAATATCAATAAACAGTATAACGCGACTTAATGAAACATTATTAAAGTGTTAATTAGGCTTCATTTGAACACATACAAGGTATGAACTTGCGGCATTTATATACCCATATATGTGTGTATAGATATACATATGTATGTGGTTAAAACCAAAGCGTATTCATAACTATTTGACAAATATGACTTGACATCAACTAAAATCAATATTTAGATCGGTTACAATTTAAATGTGAATATATTATTTGCTTTAGTTATATGAGATGTAGTAATAATGTTTATTTAAGACTAGGTGGCGTTGACCTACAATCGCTTTATATGGCTAGTTTTTTTTAACTATCGTAATTTTAAGAATTATATGTGTTCTTACTAAATTACTCAGAGATGGTTGATGTCAATTAAATAATTACTTAGTTTAAAATTTTCATAGAGAATCTATACCTACTAAGCAACCATTTGATTAACATAAAAGGTTTGTGAGTGCGGCCATTACACATCTTATTAAGTGATTCATATATTATAATGGGCCAGGCAGTATACTAACATCAAATGTTCTCGTAAATTATCCAATCGATATATGGCCTTACCACTGTTAACCATACGTCTCGATTGCAAAGAAGTCCGTGCCATGTAGTAGGACTTATATGGGCTGATACTGTACCCAATCACAGAAAAAATACGATTATTATATTTAATGTAAAAGGTATGGACTAAAATAGGAATCGAACGTTAAAACTTGAAGTAAACAGACCCTGCGTATTATCACAATAAAATAATTTATTATTTTATTTTTGTATTATAATAGGAAATATACCCTATTTTCTATTATAATACAAAAATAAGCACAAGAGTTTACATATCGCACCTGGAATACAACATAATCCAAACAAACCAAATTTCATTACAAAACAATCGCTAAAAATGCAAATATTCTGAGCAAACAGCTAAATTTAAAGAAAACATATACGCCGCACATTTGGAGCCTCCGGAATGGGCAAATAATGAGATTTCGTATCAAATTTATATGCTTTGGCAGATAACATGGAAAATGAAATGCCAGATTTATAACATTTCGATGATTTGTCGTGACTTCGGATTATGGGTAGTGTTATCGATTTCCGGTCCAGGACATAAAATGATTAATTACTTAAATTGTCAGTAGAGTTATTATGAAGTTATTCAATTCTGACCAACACTTCACAGTAGGTATAACGACTTCTGATATATTTTTATTGTTTTTATATTCTTTGCTCAGGGTATATGAAAAACAACATTGTAATAATGCAACAATATAATAAAGTAACAAAAAGAGTATAAATATAAAAAAGAAGGAAACAATACAGTTGGGTAAGTATGTTGCGCAGCTCACGGCAACAAGTCAACATCTCAGTATGGTGCTGGAGACTGTCCCGCCCTCACACCCACCACTGTAACTCCTGTGAGCCAGGATCAACAGTGGCACACAAAGTAATGACACCGAGCATTGAAGCCCGGCGAGTCTCCGGGAATGTCTGGCCCGCAACGAAATTAATCAGAAAGTAAAATTAATAGGAGGAGTTGGATATAAATTAGTGTCCACTTGCTTCAGCATGGTGCTGTGTGATAATAGAAGCAACAACACAGCGCTGGTTTTCAGATGTTAAGTTTATTCTTATCTACCCGGAAAGCATCCAATGTATAAAGCGGTATGTATCAGTCATAACTCATAGTACCTCACAAAATTATGCCGAATTTCAGATTAACACCTAATTAGAATGATGCCGGCATAATTATGTGTACCGGTGATATTACTAAGTATTTATTTCATAACCGAGCAATAAAATTATATAAATTAGTTTAAATATAATGTATTACATTTTATTTATTGCAATGAATGGCGAGACGAGCATGCCGTTCGCCTGATGGTAAGCGATGCGACCGCTCATGAACAGAAGCAAAACCAAACAACACCTTGACTTACAAAGCAATACTTGGCATTCCACTGCGCTCGCCATCCTGAGACATAAGATATTAAGTCTCAATATGTCCAGTAGTTACTCTGGCTACAATGTCCTTCCATCCGAAACACAACAGTGCATTTACATTATACATTTACGTTACATTTTAGATTGGAAGAGTCTACAATACCTTTTAATCTTTTGAAACACTATACATATACTCGTATTTCAAGAAATAAATCGCCTAAAGCGATACCAAATTAAACTTGATAGATGTGCCCTTTTTCCTTTTTGTTTTTGTCCCTATCGTCCTGTATGGTGTAGAGGTTACGCTAAAAATATCCTAGATTAAATATGATCCCAATCTTTAGCTAACACAAAATCCCGAAAATAGACCAATCGAGATAAAATAAAAGTGATCGGGTCGACAATTAGTGACACGACAGCCTCCGTGGCGCAGTTGGTTCAACGCTGGTTGTGAAACGAGACGCCGCGGGTTCGAACCCCGCACTGTGATAAATAATGAGATATTATGTGATCCACAGGTATTTGGTTCCAGACTGATTATTTGTGAGATCGAAAAGTCTCACATAGTTTCAGATGCCCATGACAAAGACTCGATCTTAGTGTGGGTTCAGGAGTATGTGTTGAATCTATTTATTTATTTATTTGATATACTAAAGGACTTATTATACTATAAGACCAACTGATCATTGCACCAAACTAACTAATTTCTATATTGTACTACCAACCTTATCTTCTACTGACTATACGTGTAAATCGTAGATTATTATTAGTTACTCTCTGTCACCTACAAGAAGCTATTATTTAATATTTTTTTCCTATTTTCGGAATCAAAACTCAAAGAGTTTATTAGTTTCTGCAATAGGTAAGTAATAGAACTATGTATGTACTGCAGTCCATACGTAGAAAGTTCCATGAATCAACGCATCAGTTAACCGAAGCCGGGAGTTACGGGGATAAAGCGCACTGAGCTTCCCAAAGCTGCATTGAAATGTACGATGACTCGCCGAGAAACTGTAACTGTGTTGAGGAAATAGTTTCTTGTACAAATACTATCGCTAAAAATAATAAGGTCAAAAGTACCATGAAGAGTTTGATGAAAGTTGGATGTAGCGACAATAATATGTCAGGAACGAGCAAATAGGTCTACAGTATCTGCCTACCTCTACGGAATAGAGGCGTGGTGATTATGTATGTAAAACAATACCCGATCAAAAAGCACGATAAAATCTGGGAAAATTGTTTTTTAGGAGGTTCGGTGAAAACAATGATTTTTCAATGTATTATTTTATTATTACACACCAAATTACACACCCCATGATTGCTTAACTATTGCTGAAAGTCGTAAAATCTCCTGTATATTCCTTATTACTTTCTTAGTAAGCAAAAAAGTTAAAGTAAAACAAGAAGTATACCAAATCTATGTATGTGCATTTCCTAGAATTATTACGCCCTATATTAGATTTTACGTGCATTAATAAGTATAAGGCTCAAGTGCAACAAATAAATGAAAACGCGAAACAGTGACTCGTACATTCTGTCCTGACGAGACAGAATGTGCGAGTCCACAATATTATACAAATTTACTGAGCTCACAAATTTTTATCTCGGTGCGGGGATCGAACACGCGACCTCACGTTTCACAGACGGCGTCTAACCAACTGCGCCACGAAGGCTGTTTCATTTGTTACTGGTCCGGGTGATTTTGAGAACGAAATGTATCTCGTAGTTTCTGATATCCACGACACAGGCCTCTGTTTTAGGGTGATGGAACGGTTGTGTGTATTTATTTATTAATAATAATTATAAACAATAATCGAAATGTTTTACTTAGTTTTCAATAAAATAAGTGCGTGCTGGCCTGTTGGTAAACGGACCAGATGCAGCTGCCAACATGTTCACAGTGGTCGCGGGTTCGAATCCCAGGGCACACCTCTGACTTTTCGGGGTCATGTGTGTATTGATAGTCAAGCACCACGAACTAAACCGGTGAAGGAAAACATCGTGAGGAAACCTGCATACCGTAGCGATTCATAAGAATTTCTATGGTACGTAAGTCCACCACCCCGCACTAGGCCAGCGTGGTGGACTATATGGCCTAACCTCTCTCAATCATACTCTCGATTGTAGAGGCGACCCTGCCGTGGGACGTATATGGGCTGATAAAGAGAAGAGAAAATCTCTCAGTATTTGGTATGTTTCTGAAATGTAAAAAAATATGTATATGAACTTTTGCCATGATTAGACATTTCAGCCCCATCATAACCTTAAGCTCAATATAGAGATTAGTATCTATACATTTAACTATATCAGGCCCATTACTGATCACGAGAGTCCTCTTCAACTAAAAGTTCGTCTGAGAGTTCGGGTGTATCTTTGTTTTGACATGATTCATTTATCCATTTACAGGATTAGCAATAACAAATAGTTTAACAGCCGATATAGATTAGCAATGATTAAGAATTGCTTGGTCGCTTCTTGGTAGCGATACGAATGCAAACTACTGAGAGAATGGGTTCAAATCTCACGACATTTACTTGGCTTAACTCATGTGTAAATTCGAAGCCTCTCTCTTAAAAGAGAGTGAACCTATGTGAGGAAATATTTATTCCAGAGATTTTATAAATAATTATATGTTTGTGAAGTCCAGTAACCAACCGACACTACGCAAGCTTTGTGCACTATATGGCCTAATCCCTCTCAATCGTACTCTCGATTGTAGGGGAGGCCCATACCCTGCAGTGGGACGCATATTCCGGAATAATACAATAGACTAACATTGTGTTTTTAAATATTATTATGATGGCCTTAGCTTGGTCTAGTAATAGGAATTATTGCTATTTCAAATTAACATCACCACTTTCTTCTTTTTGAAACCTTGGCATGATCTATAATATTTCTGATACTACTAATTTGCTCCCAAAGAATTTTTAAAATAAAACTGACTATATATTATAACAATTTTTCACATCTGAAATTACAGACGTAAAACTGACTTTTTAGTTTCTTCTTAAATGGGTTCGTAAAAAGCTCACTTTTTCATAGAATACACGAGATCTCGTAAAAATACTAGCCGATCGGCCTAGTAATTCACAATCGCAAATCACAACATTTAGCTTAATTATATAACTTGCAAAATGTTATTATCGACTTCACTTGCTATTTGTGATTGCTATATGCTATTTATTCCAAATCCCGTCATATATATGTGTATAATCCCGTTTATTCGAAATCCCGTCTCCTGCAGTGGGGCGTATATGTTTCAACTAATATATGAATGATCCGACAAGGCCCTCTTATTATTAAGAATACATATATTTCATGCTGGCTCGCTATAGTAACTTTTTTAGAAAGTTCTTAAATATAATAAACCAGGCTAACTTTTGAAAAGTTGAAACACTAATCAAAAGTGTTTTATAGCATATTAACGACTGAAACGGGGAAATGTTTCACATCTGTATCTGTCTGTATCAGCCCGTATACGTCCCACTGCAGGGCACGGGCCTACTCTACGATCGAGAGTACGATTGAGAGTGGTTAGGCCATATAGTCCACCACGCTGGCCTAGTGCGGGTTGGCGGACTTACATACCATATAAATTCATATGAATCGCTATGGTATGCAGGTTTCCTCACGATGTTTTCCTTCACCGTTTTAGTGCGTGGTGATTGACTATCAATACACACATGACTCCGAAAAGCGCTCGCGACTGCCAACATGTTCACGGTGGTCGCGGGTTCGAATCCCAGGGCACACCTCTGACTTTTCGGAGTCATGTGTGTATGTTTCACATAAAATAAGGTAATTTTACTCCATGAACTAAAATCTATTATACCATATGCATTTTCAATACTATAATACATCTTTTGCATTTCCTATAATTTCAAATATCACTTAGCAATATCTGATAATAAAATGTATTTTATTGTTAGTACATGTTGGCATATTAGTTTAACTTTAATAATGTTACGTAAAATGTGGTAACAATCGATAAAATGGTTGCACAATATTGCTCCACAAAAGGTAATTGTGGTGTGGATGGACCTTTATTCTTATCCATAATATTCGCTAACCACAGTTGCCTAGTGAAAGTATTTCAAATACTTCTACAAAAGACAAATCCCACCAAAAACATATTTATGTAAAATATTGTCAAACGAGAACATGTAACTCGCACTTTTAAAAAGTTTTCAGATATCATATAGATCCAATCTTCTTACTCTTTACGCCCTAACTCGACAAGGCTTTAGTCAAAATATGTAACTTAGCCACTTCTTACATTCAAATATTTATTTATTTATATAAACTTTATACAATATGTACAAGCGGACTTAATGTCGTCGGCATTTTCTACCAGTCAACTTTTAGAAGATGCAGAGATGAGATTAAAAGGGTGTTTCGAAGATACAGAAAAAAAATATACACGATTATATACCAACATATACATATACATATACATATACACATACATATACACATACATATACACATAAATATATATATACATACATAACATAATAAAATATTATGCGTGAGGTGAAAAAAAAATGTCACTGTTCATTACTTCATGCTACACAATAGTTCTTGTAATAAGAGAACTACATCAACCCGTAATTGCCCACTGATCGCCACCGGACTCTTCTACAACACAGAGTTATACCGAAAGAAAGAAGGAAGGGTAGGTAATAAATGAAACGGAAAAATAATATCAATTATATCTCCATGAATATTATTTCAAACACGATCACGGGTACCGAATCCTAATTAACCCATGTAGCTCCACCTGTGTGGGTAGTTTTAATTTTAAATAAATCGGTTAACAACCTGCCTCTTATTTCAATATCCGTCTAGATACACCTACGCAACCAAATGGATACTTAAATCAGAGGAAAGAAGATTCTTCAAAATTTTTTCCAGTAAACTGAATACATATGACCTAGTTGTAAGTGTACTGAAGAGGAAAGATATTATTTTATTTAATAGGTACGACAATGAGCAAGCAGGTCACCTTATGGTAAGTGATCACTGCTACTCATAAAAATACACAACGCTTAGATCCTAGATGTGTTGTAAAATCAAATCGGGAGGGGAACAGGTAAGGAAAAAGTATGGAAGAATATTTGTCAATCATCCATCCGTCCATCAGCCAAAGGAAGTCCACTGCTGAACATAGGCCTCCCCCAATGATTTCCACAGAGACCTGTTGGAGGCAGCCTGCATCCAGCGACGTCCCGCGACCTTTACCAAGTCGTCTGACCACCTTGTGGGTCGACGTCCTACGCTGTGCTTTCCGCTACGTGGCCTCCATTGGAGCACTTTCCGACCCCATCGGTCATCAGTTCTCCGCGCTATGTGCCCTGCCCATTGCCACTTCAAGTTGCTAATCCGCTGGGCTATGTCGGTTATTTTAGTTCTCCAACGGATCTCCTCATTTCTGATTCGATCTCGTAGATATATATTTGTCAAAATGTTTATGAATATCTTACGATTGCAAAGTAAATTTGGAAATGTTTGATTAAAATACTGTAACCTACTATTCTTACGACGTCCCACAGATGTCCCAGAGGAATAGTCCTTTTTTCCTCCATAAAAAGTAACCTGATTTATTCACATTGACCAGTGCAAACATCGTATCGTTATTTCCTCAGGTGCTAGATTGAAGAAGGATAAATGATGAAACTTATTTTCTCTCTTTCTCTGTCTGTTCAGCTACAGGAAGTCCACTGCTGAACATATATGCCTTCCCCGTGGACTGCCACTTAGACCTATTGAAAGTGGCCTACATCCAGACACTTCCTGCGTCCTTCACAAGTTCATCCGTTCACATTATTGGTGCTATGTACCCGGCTCACTCATTTTCGCTTAAGTAAAATATAAATACACCAGCCACCTATCCTAGCTATCCTGATAGCACGATAAAATGAAAGTCCACGGGACGGATCTAAGGTATCTGAAACTATAAGCGACTTTTTGATCTAAATTTACACTTCACACAAACACTTTCCTCGGTTCGGGAATCGAACACGTATGTACTTCCGCAGCCGCCTTAGTAACCATCTAGGCCACGAGGAAAGTCATTTATATTAATACAATAATGAATTCGCAAACAGCCTGTGGTCTCACCATCTTAATTACATTTTTACGATTCCGCCAAAGCGAATTAAAAATTAATATCGCGAAATAAATAAAATTCACCATTCTAATTCCGAGCAGATGAAACAAGAAAGCTTTTATTTTCCCCCTGTTTATCATCGAGATGTAATTTAAGAAACATTTCTTAAGGTTCTCACTGTAAACAATTCGTTGGGAAATATTATAATTGAGGAAAACTCCTTTAAAGTGCTAATGGGTGGATCCCACAGGACAGGAAAGCGTTGAAAACTTGAAATCAACTGTCTCTCGGGTGCTAACCGATTTCCGGAAAGAGAAATATCCAGTGTACATGCCATATTTTTATAGTCCGTTAAAAATAACGGGTTGTAAAAATATCTGTCTGTATCAGCCCATATACGTCCCACTGCAGGGCACGGGCCTACTCTACAATCGACAGTACGATTGAGAGTGGTTAGGCCATATAGTCCACCACGCTGGCCTAGTGCGGGTGCGGTTGTAAAAATAACATGGTATGTTTTTACATGGCCGACTGTATAAAAGTTATGTAAGGATAGCAATCATTTTTTTTATAATGGCAAAACAAAACAAGTGTAGTGAAATCTATATAGTTTCCGCCCTTTGTGAAATTGCTATGTGTCGCCGAATGATAACATGCCGACCTAGTTGTAACTTCAAACACAGCATAGAGGCTTATCCACTGTCCTGCAAATATCGCGGATTAATCAGAGTGAGAAGTATTCACAAAAGGCATTAACTAGGCATCACACCACACTAGGGATCAATGCGATGGTGTATCCATACAATATTTACGTATATTGTATAGAGATATAATCGTTTACTACTTAGAACCGCTACAATCACGAATTAGATCAAGAAAGTTTAGACTGTAGCCCAACACGCTGGCCTAGTACGGGTTCGCGGGTACCTACACTAGAAAATGTTAGAGTAAAGTCTCTGTTAATAATAATGACACCCAACAGTCACATACATACTTCTGACCACATTATTAGATCAATTAAGTCTTGTGTTGTATCAGAAGCTGCAATAAACTTTGCGGTCTCACAAATACCCAGACCCGACACAAACATTTGTGGGCCACACAAACATTTGTCTCGGTCGGGGATCGAACCCGTGACCTCTAATTTCACACTAAGCGTCTAACCAACTGCGCCACGGAGGCAGTCAAAATGTCTATTGTATGCAGATTTTGCTACGATGTTTTCCTTAATGTTAATACATGCATCTCTTTGAAAAGTCAGTCGTGGGTTTTAGGATCCGTTATTGTCCGGTCTGATATATAGAGCCTGTAAATTAAAGCGACCAGCGGTGAGTAGCAGTGCCTCTAGTGAGAAAACTCCGGTACTGCGTTCTACATCTCGCCTGCCCAACGTATTTATTGGAAAGTCTTTTAATTGCATTGAATGGCAAGACTAGCATGCCGTTCATCTGATGGTAAGCGATATGACCGATCATACTTGCAAATTCAAACAGCACCATGAATTATAATGTTTGGCATTTCGCTACATACGTCATCCTGAGGAATAAGATATTAAGTCCCAATATATCCACTTTAGCTGAATTTTCCTTCAAACCAGAACACAACAGTCCATTCACACTGTTGTTTGGCGGGAGAAAGAGACATTGCTGTGGTACCTACCCAGGCGATCTCTCACCAATAAGAGACCTACTACCAGCAAAAAGCTCAATTGTTTTAGAAAGGCCTATATCCTGTAGAGTATTATTACGAGCTAATGGGCTATGTATAACTGCTAATTTTATATACTACCCACGACATAGTGACTTTAATGCTAACTGCGGAAAGTATAGTGCAAGCCAAATACAATTTTCAGAGAGAGATTATCCCCGCCGGTAGAAATGAAATGAAACTTTATTTGCAAGAATGTACTTTTTATTTGTTATATAAATATGTTTACATATTTGTTTTATGGTGTCACAATCTGCCAGAATTAACGTGCAAATATTTCGAATAATTGATATTAATTATGTGTAGACAGTAATGCTGGTCTATTTGCAACCAGATACACCGCGTCTGAACTTGGAACTGACACAACTCAAATGAGTTTTCTGTTGTGTGCGGTGGCCGCCCCGGGCAAAACAAATGTCCAAATTTCAGGTATACAAAAGTAATTTACCTTACAAATAAATTATGCGAGAAGTATTTGTTTGTTTGTGTCAAACATACACATCAACAAACAACAAAACATCGACATAATTTTACGAATAATATTGTTTAACTTCATGATTTTATAGATTGAACTCTACCTAAACAAATAGGTAAAATCCAGTTATTAATCATATTCTGTCATATTTATATTAAAATATAATATAATTTTCAATTTTGAATCATGTTGTTTTTCTCAAATAATGACAAGAAAGTGGAATCATAACAAAACCGTCGCATTTATTTTCTAAGCACATGATATCAAGTTTTTTCTGTAATATTTTTTATCTTTGCTTACAATAAAACTATAACTACTATTAAATATTTTTGAAAATGAATTAATATAATGTTCCTATTCAATAGTTTCCTTAACAAAATTGCGTTTCAATTGTATTAATATCGAGCGCAATTCCCGTATAGATAGCAGAAGGTCGTAAAGTTTCAACTACCCTCAAACTTAATTAATTAATATTATCTACATGTTTGTTTAGCAATATTGTTTTAGGAATTTCGGGTGACATCAAGTTTCCTAAGCAGAGGTGCTATACGTGCAAGAGTTTTGGGTATGTAATCATGTAGTATAATAATCTCGCGGTTTTTAGTTTGCAACATTAAAGATTTAAAAATGTGTTTATTTTGTTTACAAGTTTCAATAACTGTAGTCGAACGAATTATTTCGTTCAACAAATATTATATTTTTTTCTTTAATTGCGTGGTATTTATGCATAATAAATATTATATATTGTGTCGGTTATGCACATATCACCAATCAACAAAAACATACCGAACAAAAAAAAACACGAAAAAATTAAAAAAAATTACCTCACCCCAGAAAAATCCATAAAAAATACCTCAAAAACTTACGTATCAACCATCCATGATACAAGCACACACACACAAACACTTGCACAAGTCACGCACTAGCACAACGTGGGTGGGCAGTGAAAATCGATGTTTTCACTCCACGGTCTCTCCGCACGTGCGTTCGCACGAAGCGCAATCGCCGACTGCGGGGGGCGTGTGGCGCTGAAGTCGCCCGGACCGCGTTGTAAAAACTATTGTATGGTATTCGGGTTATTGTTTTTAGGTATATATGTTAAATCTTCAGGATCTTGAGATATTTGTATATTAAATTGTTTAGATAATCTTTGGATGATTAAGGATAGTTAAAAGCTATACATTAGAATATGAGGTGGTCTAAAAAAATTGACGTTTGTCAAAACAAAGATATTTAAATCAAAATTTAAATATCATTTCTGGTTCTTTTTTATGAGACTTTTTGAACTTTAATATTTATTTTGTATTTCTCTTTCGTTCATTGTTCATTTCAGCAACAGGAATTTTACTAGTATAATAGTATCTAGTAAACCGTAAATGAATTCGCCAATTATAAGTTTAACTTTGTTTGGATAAAATCTACAAAATTAAGTATATTATAATGTTGATATATCATAATTTAGTATCTTAACGGAAAGTCAGTTTTTGTGGCCAGAGATTATAAAGTTGAGTTGCTAGATCTTCCATTGATTTTGTTACTACCAACTATTTCTAAAACCAATGGACTGTGGCGTAGCACCATTAATTTCAAAATAATATTATATTTTACTAAATATAAATCCATATAAATATACAATACAAAAAGCAGTCATCTTGTATATTATGTACTTAAATTTCGTAGACATGACTTTCTCTATTATACCGGGTATCTCAAGACTGCTACCGAAAACCAAGCCCTGTGGTAGTTTTAGTGATTACAAACACAATGCAACTAAAAATTTCGCAAAGAAACGCGACAATCATTTTTTATGATTTTTTAAATATCGTCATTTTTGGGTGGTAAATCCATAGTTTTTGCTAAAATAATAATTTAAACTCTTTTATACCTTAGAGTATTAATAAAAAAAGGGTATACACTATTATTTTAGGAAACAAATGTATTTACCACCCAAATATGGCCAAAGGAAAAAAATAACAAAAAAAAAATTGTCGCTTTTTTTTGCAACTTTTTCTGTTGCATTGTGTTTGAAGTCACTTAAACTATCACCCGGCTTCGTTTTCGGTAGCAGTCTTGATATACCCTGTATATCTTCGTATTATATAATTTGTATTTTATTTTATTAAATCTTTGGAAAACAGACAGAAAGTAACAAATATTAATAATACAGGAGAATAAAACTAAATCCAGTGAAGTTTCCACTTATAACTAATACATAATGTCTGTAAGAAATCGCCTAGAGCGATAAGACGGCCATCTGTACTTTTTTTTTCATTTGTAATATATTTAAGTGTTTATCCTTTATGTGCAGTTAAGAATAAATAAATAAATAAATAAATAATGAATAAGAAAGTGAACAAAATAAAGTTTACTTAGAAATACGAACAATAAAATATAACAAAAATATGTCTAATTCACAAATTATTAAAAAAATACAAGAAATATAATATGTTTAATTCAAATGAAAGAAAAAGCTTAATAAACTTTGTCAGAGAGATAACAAATCAATTTACACTTAGATATATATGTGTATATATGTATATTAGGGTGTCCCTTAAATTTCGAGTTCAATATATTTCAACGCATACCTTTTTAAAACTTTCGTATAAACCCAATATAGCATAGAAAAAATATAAGCCCGTTTTACAAACAATAACCCGTGCCGACTTGCAATTTAAAGGTTTCCATACAAGTTACGCGAGTACCGGCGCAACGACCTGTAACTATACGTTTCTTTTGTCATGTTAAGCGAGATTTTTAAAATTGTGAGTGCGCGTGTTATTGTTTATTACATTAATAATGATGTCATTGGAATTACAAAATGATAAAACAAATATTTTTCTAATCGGAACGCCTAGCCATCAAATGAATGGTGCAAAATTGGCAAGTTTTCGTTTGAAAGTGCAAATCTTGCGATTCGGGAGTACATTATATTTTGGGAAAACGCCAGAATACCCACATTACCTAACTGTGTGGAGAAACTTACTGATTTGTATCACGTTTGGAGAAATGCAAAAAAAATATAATTAAGAAGACTCAAGGTTCAAGAAATATTCAACCACCGTGACAATAACTTAAATAGACCTAGAAAAAACTATTCGATATTGCGAATTTGAGAGAATGAAAATAGAGGAAGACAAAGTATTTTGAAGAAATAGAGAGCCAGGTCGACCGGGATGCTTAGGTGGTGTGGACAAAAAAAGGGCATAAAAGAAGAAAAATCTAGACAAAGACAATTAGAAAAAGAAGATAGAAAATAAGACACGATTAAGCAAACTGATTGAACTAGGTGTAATGTTTTTGGGAGGTGATCCAACAAATAAACTAAAACTCAGGTCTTCTGAAGCTATGCATCAGGTACGATGGATAACGAAAGCCTCTTTAAAAATATGTTTGCATTAGTCACAATTCCGAATGATTGCAAAGGACAAAAATGCTCTACAAGATTTTTGTTTATTTATTGTCACACTGTATGTTAAAACCTTGGCTCGAATGCACAGTGGCGATTACGAGTAAAGCACTTAGTCAAGATTGGTGCTCCTTGAAAGTTTTCAAAGATTACGAAAAACTAAACAATAATAAATAAATAAAATAAATAACACCCAACAGTCACATACATAGTCCTGACCCCACACTAAGATCAAGTCTTGTGTCGCGGGTATCAGGAACTACGAGAGACTTTTCGGTCTCACAAACACCCAGACCCGGAAGAAATATTTGTGGGCCACACAAACATTTCTCTCGGTGCGGGGATCGAACCCGCGGCCTCTCGTTTCACAGGCGGCGTCTAACCGTCAGCGCCACGGAGGCTGTCAATCACGGCTGGAATCACTTGTGGCGTTTATGCGGGAGACGGTCTTTGTATATATTTTTGATAATGAAGTTAACAATCGCACTAAAAGAAAAATTATCGCCAACTTAAAAAGAGATAAAATCTCAGATTCAAGCAAATTTTATGTCTCACCAAGGAAGACCTACCCTAAAAGCTATTTAGTATTTTTTTTGGTTTGTACCTACATATGTCATTTTGGTGTGTTTTTAGCTGTTATTTCTTGTTGTTATTTAATCAGTAGTTATTTTTTCATTCAGATAAAACTTTTGATGAATTCGTTTAGGAGAAGAGCAAATAATTTCAATCTCGGTTACAGATCGACGACAGTTTTCTCCAGAAGGATGTATGTTCTTGGGACAATAACGCAAATTTTCTGGGATATAATTGAAAAATAAGTTGTTTGAAAGTTGTAAATGACACTGCCGAAAGAAAATAAGACAACTAATGCAAGATTTAAATTGACTTATTAATATAATTATAATTATTGGCTGAAGAAGAGCAAAAACAATTATTGTTGCGCTGTGTCCAAGAACATAAAACTTTGTATCCAGATTGTAAAAAATCTACGCCAAAAATAATTTGAATTACACTGGCTGATTATTATATTTTGTGTATTTACACAAAGCTTTATGATTATATTGTTTTATTATTCCCAAAGTCATTATATATTGCATTTATATAAATTTTAGACTGGGCGAAAATATCACGAAAAAGTACGTTTTTTTATAAACTTTGAAGCTCGGTCGGCACGGGTTACAATCAAGCTAGAATTAAAATAAAAAAATATTTAAGTATGTTTTAGCATTTATAAAAAATATAGAGGGTATGCATTTCAAATATGTAAAAAACAAATTTTTGTCCTGTAAGGGACACCCTAATGTATATACAGGGTATATCAAGACTGCTACCGAAAACGAAACCGGGTGGTTGTTTAAGCGACTTCAAACACAATGCAATAGAAAATTATGCAAATTTTTTTAAATTGATTGGTAAATAAATATGGCCATATTTATTTACCAATCAATATGGCCATATTTGATTGGTAAATACATTTTTTCCTAAAATAATAGTGTATACCCTTTTATTTATAAATACTCTAAGGTATAAAACAGTTTAAATTATTATTTTAGCAACAACTATGGATTTACCAACCAAAAAATATTTAAAAAATAATTAAAAATTAATTTCGCGTTTCTTTGCGAATTTTTTAGTTGCATTGTGTTTGTAGTCACTAAAACTACCACCCGGCTTCGTTTTCGGTAGCAGTCTTGATATACCCGGTATATATTAAATAGTTTTATTAAATCTGGGCACATAATCTGAGGTAATGATTATTTACCTCTACCAATCAGTACAATTGGTCACTGTTGCAAATTTTGTTTCCTGTTTGCCAATAGTTTGAACATTATGTCCTGATGACCGCTGCACCGTGCTCAGGACGTAAGCGGAAATACTGTTCCTACTAGGTTTACCGACATGCCGGCCCCGTGTTTCGATCACAGACATGCATTCAAATACATATAGATTGCAAGTTTCTGCAAATGTATTACCACTAGGCGTATCAGTTTTTTGATATCTACTTTGGCATTGCAACATTGGTATTACAATGTTCTCTATTAGCATGAAGCAGATTTAAAACCATTTAAACCATTTATTTCTTCCACACACACAATACAACAAAATAACAATACAAGTAAGTTAAGAATAAGATAACAGTTAACAGGCCCATTCTGGTATTTGCTCTAATATGCGTGGAGAATGGATACCAGCTCAGTATACGCATACGTGTATTTAAAATTACTTTGTTTTGAAAAACTGATAAACAGTTAAAAAAAGTGAAGAAAAAAAGTTAAAAAAATCGAAGGGTGACTAAATGAAACATTACAGATTTTCCCGCCCACACACCCACCACTGCAACTCCTGTCAGCCAGGATCAACAGTAGCACGCAAAGAATTGACACCGAGCTCTGGAGCTCGACGAGTTTAACATTATTAAAGTAAGCAAAACTCCCTCTGGACGCCAAGGACTTATCCTTGCGAATCCTATTAGGATTCATGCCTATGCTTTGTATCATCCACCCAGGTACCAATACCTCTATCAAGGCTGTATAAGCTTTTAAATAAACTTGGATGAGCTAGGAATTAACTTTAGTTTTTTGAATAGCTAGGTATTCATGACTGCCTAGGCGGGGTAGTAAATTTATACAAGGGTACGGTTACAAAGCTGAGGTCTGTGGTTCGAATCCTGGATCGGACGAACTGAAATTGGATTTTACTATTCATCATAAGCCCAGAGTCAGGAATTTGTGCCCGATATTTCGATAGGCTCGCCACCTATTACAACGTGGGACGGAACATACAAGTCCTGGCACCTCTGCCTGCCCCTTCTGGGAAAAAGGTGTAAGTTTATGTATGTATTTATTAATTACTTACAGAAAATTACTAGGATTAAAAAATAATATTACGTATCTAAGCCGAGTTCAAAGCAATAAAAAGAGAGCAATAATCTTATAACGAATCGAAAATACCTATATTATTATTTAAAGAATATAAACTCGTCCAGCTGGCACTAACCAAAAATTAGTTTTTTTGTGACCTATAGGTATTTTAGATGAATTCAGTGCATACTAATCACTAGGGTCGGATTGCAGGCTTTTTTTTTATTGCAATTGAATATTTTCCCCCATTTTCAGCGATCCTTGCATATTTTGCCTAAAATCTAGTGATCATGGATATTTTTGCTATATTAACTACATTTTTCTGCATGTCACCCTCTTGATAAGGGTAAAAATCACTAACTTTTTTCCAACAATTACAATAATCGGTCAAATATATACCTGCCGTAAACCGCATGTTTTACAAAGTGCACTCAACCGCTCATTATGAACTTTAATTTATGGTTGAATTAATACTTAACTTTCTATTATTTTTATGCAGATCTAGATTTAAGAAATAAATTTAGAATTCTTTGTATTTTTTACTTTCCTAAAATTAATGTTGCATATTGTAACAGTTTTCAAAAATTTTCATGCATCTTTTATGCATTTTTCATGCGTATTTTGGGCTTTTTATGTTATGCATAATTCGGTCCCAACTAATCACTCTGCAATGGCAGTATCAAGAAAATAATCATTTTTTATCATTTCACAAAGTCCGTAGCGTATTTGGTGGGATGCCAGATGTGAATCGAGTGCTCGCGCATTCAATCTTTGTAAGGCAATAATCACTGTGCAACCCACAAAATATTGTATCTAGTATGACTGTTTGTCCGACTGCAGGGTGACCGAGACGTCTCATAGTTTCTGATACCCACGACAAAAGTGTCAATCTCACTATGAGGATTAGGGCTATATGTGTACTGTTGGGTGTATTTATTATATATATTTTTAAGCATCATTCTTTTGAGGTAATTTTTTTGAAGATTGATTTTAGCTATGCAACTAGTAGTAAATTATAAAGAAAAATAATTTACCAGCATGTACAAAGTCAATTTACATGCCGGATATATCTAGAATGCGACCATCGACTGGCGAGCTAGGTTGTAGTTTTAGTAACTACAGACACAACGCAACTAAAATTTTCGCAAAAAAAAATGAGCATTTTTGTATCTTTAAGTTACGTCGTGTTTGAGTGGTATATATGTTATGGGCCAAGTGGTTAATGTGGGCAGTATTCATCATGCCCGGGCAGTATGAATATTGCCGAGCCATATCGGGCCAAGTGATTAATTACAATCTAAACTCACCTATTTATCATATTGCCCGGGCATTATGAATATAGCTACATGATGATCGGGCAATGTGATTAATAGGTGATTTTTTACGTGGTGCGCTGCCGCACTGTCGCATCTGCGATATACCCATAAATTAGAAAGGTTGAATTGATCTGCTTATGTTTAGTTGTTTTTTAACGTCCGAAACATTATCTTCAGAAGAAAATTAGTATACCCACTTTATGGATCAGTTAGGTCTACTGTGCCCCAAAACCGACTCGGAACACCCCCACTTCACGTAGTCTTTTGGCTACCGACCCTAGAGTGTATATAAAAAGCCGGAGGCGCGGAGGGAGAGCAGCCCCCGTCCGCTGTAACGAAGGATAGGCAACCGTGCGAGCCGCAGCGGCTGAGGCTGGCGGCAAGCCGAAGCTGCGGAGGTGAGCATGGGCGCCTATCTTTTGTTACGCAAGGGCGAAGGGGCTGAACTTCCCGTAGCGCCGGAGACGATGCAGAAGCTAATTTGTATTGACAACAAGTGTTTTAAGGGTTAGGTTGCTATAATAGATATTTCTCAGGAATGGTGCGTTACCTTTTCATGGGAGTGGTACCAGGGGAGGTGCGACACTCCCCCTCCCCCTCCACTCCTTCCAACTCACCCCCTCTTGCTGCCCTATTCTAAATTCTACCACTCCGGCTCATTGTTTTGATTTTGATTTGCTTTAAATCACTCTGCCCAATAGGCACTTGGCATTATTCATATTGCCCGGGTATTATGAATAATGCCAGACTAATCACTTGGCCCATAACATATACATAACGTGACTATACATCCCGCTTTAGGCAGGACAGTCCCGCTTTCAGGAAGTCTGTCCCGGTGTCCCCAGCCCCATCGGTTCCACCATGAAATACTTGGGCTTGATTCTTGATGGCCGGTGGGCATTTCGTGCCCACTTCAAAGCATTAGCTACAAAGCTGTCCCGGGCAGCGGGTGCACTTAGTACCTTACTGCCTAACCTGGAGGGTCCCTGGCATCTTTTGCCGAAAGCTATATGCCGGAGTCGTGCGGTCCATGGCTCTATACGGTAGTCCGGTATGGGCTGAGTCCCTGAGTGACCGTTGCATCACTCTCCTACGTAAGCCCCAAAGATTAGTGGCGCAGCGGGCCATCAGGGGCTACCGCACGGTTTCCTTCGAGGCGGCTTGTGTGTTAGCTGGATATCTGCCCTGGGATCTGGACGCCAAAGCCCTTTCGGCTACGTTTTACTGGCGCGAGGAGGCATTCAGACTTGGACAAAGACCAGTGTCCAGAGAGGTTGAGGTAATGCGTGCCTCCCTGCACAGGGCCGCCGTGGAGGAGTGGCGTCTTAGATTGGACAACCCAACAGCGGGTCTGAGGACTGTTGAAGCAGTGCGCCCTGTCTTTGACCAATGGCTAGACAGGCGCCACGGCGTGGCGACGTTCCGACTCACACAGGTGCTCACAGGACATGGTAGTTTTGCCGAGTACCTGTGTAGGATAGTTGGCGTTGAAAGAGTGGCCGTTTGTCACCACTGTGGCAACGGTCCAGAAGATACGGCCCAGCACACGCTGGAGGTTTGTCCATCCTGGGATAGCGAACGCAGCGCTCTCACAGAAGTTATTGGGACCGATCTCTCTCTGCCGGCTGTGGTTTCGGCCATGGTAGGCAGTCCAAGGTCTTGGCGTGCGGTGGCAAACTTCTGTGAGAAAGTAATCTCGCAGAAGGAAAATGCCGAGAGGGATCGAGAACGGTCAGATCCTTCCCGCCGCCAAAGAAGACGTAGGAGACGCCGACGTGACGCATGATCGGTGACTCGCGCCCTGTGGTATGGGGGCGCTTCGAGAATCCCGCCACGGTATCCCCTGCCTGTCGTAGGAGGCGACTAATGGGGAAGTGAAGGTCGCGGGCGCGCAGTGGGGGGCTGTTGTTGCGCCCATTGAACTCACGTACAATGCGACCTCGAGATGTTCGGCAGCAGGAGGAGGAGGAAGCAATTGCCTGTTGCCGGGAAATGAGGAGGCTTCCTAGCCTCCAACATACTTATGGTACGTGCCGCAAATTGAGCGGCATTGTGCAGGGATGGTCCCGGTAGAAGCTGGAGCGCTCTTGCTTCGGGTTCCCGGGGCCGTTCTAATTGCGCTGAAGAGGGCAACGCGGGGTTTTGGTTGGTATGCCTATCGGTGAACCCAACATAATCGCTCCACCCTCCCCCAAGGTGGGGCGTTAGCGGTAATTCGGTTTCCCCGCGTCAACAAAAAAAAAAAAAAAGGTCGACATAGTCCCGCACTTGCAAACAGACCAAACGATAATTTAAAATGTATTTACCGCTCAAAATGCTTTACCGAACAACTACTGAAAACACACAACAAACATTTCCACAATTATTGAGTAGATACGTTATGTGTTTGCCTGGAAATAACGCATCTATCGAAACAGTTTTTTCTCATATATGCTAAATATGGACAAGTGATAAAATACAAGCGAGTGTCGCAGTAATTAAAGCTATTTTGATTACGAAAATTAATATAAATCAATCATACTGAGTTTCACACTTATCTAAAAACTAGACCTGATATTTTGAAACAATTTGTTCAGCCGACAAATACGACTATAATTATTATTTTATGTCATGCTCTCTTCTATGATAAAAACTTGTAAATCACAAAAACTTTATCATTATTATTATTGAATTCCACAGATGTCTCGCTCTGGCACAAAAAATAAATGTTTTTGCTTAAATAATATTTTAAGGCTCGTACCATTGCATGTTTAAAAATATAAGGCTGTATATTATTATTTTAGGAAAAGCTACTCATGTATTTACTACCAAAAGACTATAGATTAAACAATAATTTAAAAAATGTAATTTTTTTGCAAAATTTTTATTTTGCATTGTGTTTGAAGTTACTAAAACCACCACCTGGCTTTGTTTTCCGCTCCGATGGATATACCAGGTATATAACCTATCCCCATACAATCTTAGGTGTTGAAGGAGTGTTTAGTCGGTATTGTGGGACGCCCTCTGACCTGTAAGGCCATACAACCGGGCCTAACACCTGTGCTCAAAAGCATTTTTGCATTTCACAACTCCCCTTAGAATGGAGTTCATAAAAATAATGAATGGGCGAACAAAGTTCTCATAGTTTGCCGTATTAAAGCGAGCGTTAAAGTTGCCGACGCAATTAGAAGTGATTTAGTGGATCCTTCTACCAAGGTTGGAGATTGTGGAATCTTTGTATTATCTTTTGGATTTGTGATTCAAGAGTTTTATGACGGACGGTGTAATTACAAAGGAGTTGCAATTTATAGTATACCGGGTATCTCAAGACTGCTACCGAAAACGAAGCCGGGTGGTAGTTTTAGTGGCTACAAACACAATGCAATTAAAATTTTCGCCTAGAAACGCGACAATTATTTTTTATGATTTTTTAAATATCGTCATTTTTGGGTGGTAAATCCATAGTTTTTGCTAAAATAATAATTTAAACTCTTTTATACCTTAGAGTATTTATATAATAAAAGGGTATATACTATTATTTTAGGAAAAAATGTATTTACCACCCAAATATGGCCATAGGAAAAAAATAACAAAAAAAATTGTCGCTTTTTTTTGAAACTTTTTCTGTTGCATTGTGTCTGAAGTCGCTTAAACTACCACCCAGCTTCGTTTTCGGTAGCAGTCTTGATATACCCTGTATACTCATTTGTCAAATGCTGACTTTTTATTGCGATGAATGAAATGAATGATGAGCATGCCATTCGAGAGTAAGCTCATGGAAAGTAGCAAGACCAAATAACACCTTAAATTATAAAGCAATGCTTGGCATACCACTGCGCTCCCTACCCACCGACATAAGTTTCATTATATCCAGTCTTACTTTGGCTATAACGCCCTTTAAACTAAAACACAACAGTACAGTTGCACTGTTGCTTGTCGGAAGAAATACCTACCCCCGTATATACGAACAATACGTAACTTAGTGCTAGAGGAATGCTACGCTAAGTAAATCGAGTAACGTCCAGCCATTTTCGAGCGTCGAGCTATTTTACCTGAGTCGCTGGAAATTAACGCATAGCTTGACCCATCACTCAAGTACTATTTATGAATTGGCGATTCTGTGTGCTGGGTTGCACGATGCGTCCTCACAGTATTGTTTGTGAATACTGGTTAGCCTGTATAGCTAACTTGTTTTGGAAAGAGTGGCAATCGAGTCTCTTGCCCGTTCTGGTGAAAACTGCCTTTCCAACTAAGTGGTAAAAAAATCACATATGTAATGTAAGTATAAGGGTTAGGGATACATTATATTGCATCATAATTATCACCTGCTTTTTTACCAGCAATTAGCATGAGACAATTTTATTGCGTTTGCTGTGACTTTGTGTAGGAGGCGCCAGTTCGAAGCCCGCGTAGACATTTTTTGAGCGGCCACAAATTCTCTTGTTAGTTTTTGATAGATATAATACAAAACTTGCTAACTTATCGTGGGGTCGGAACTATGTGTGGGGTGTTATTTTCATGGAAAGAATGGAAGTTTTTTTTTTTTTTTTTGCATGGGCCTACCTGCCAATTGTTGTGCAGTGAATTTCAATCCAAATAAAGTATTAATAGATGAGCGTATGTGGTTGTTTATTTTATTTTTGCTGCACCAATGGTGCGGAATTTACTGTTATAAAAACAAAAAATATTTTTGATGTCTACGATAGTGAATCGGATATATTTTCGTGCTTTTGAGTAAAAATAGTTTTGTTTGCGGTACAAATGAAATATGTACATTTGACTTCCAAAATGGACATTCTCTTTTACTTACGGTACCCAAAAATAAGGCCTAACAGGTTAATATGAAAAAAAAATGTTTAAAAAAAAAACCACAAAAACTGCACAGATAACTTCAAAAAATAAACAATAAAACAATTTCTCGTAGACCATCCCTTACACCAGTTGGAACCCCATAAACTCAGCAAGTAATTCCACTTCCCAAGTCAATTAACTCTGTCAAAACTGTCATCAAAATAAAGGAGAGAAATGTGAATCAAAACTCACGGGTAATTACTTAAGAAGTCACTTAAAGGAAAAGGCTTTAGGCCGCGCTAATTGTGCTGTGATAAAAATGAAACGCGCACGCCTAGCTCTTTCAAAAATTTACTTGAGACTTTGTATGCTTGTAATTAATACTAATAGATTTTAGAATCAGTTCTCCGCGCCTGAGCTGAGGGCCGTTTGGGCCAAAAGTTCTCAAATTGAGGCCACGTAGCGGAAAGCGCAGCGTAGGACGTCCACAAACAAGGTGGTCAGGCGAACTGGTAAAGGTTGCGAGACGTCGCTGGATGCAGGCTGCCCCCAGTAGGTCACTGTGGACATAATTGGGGGAAGCCTATGTTCAGCAGTGGACTTCCTTTGGCTGATGGATGGATGAGATTTTGGAATTATATATTGTAAGGAATGGCCTTCAGGTTCCCATATTATGGCTCTCTCTTTGTATCTGGATAATTTTATACTTCTAGGAAGGATTTCTCATGCTAATCATAAAACTCTGTTTCGTTCAATAGCAATGATTACACAGGTCTGCGATGAAAAAGTTTTTTAAATAAATTCATCGCAAACATGTAGATATTGGTCTGTATATATTAAATAGATACTTTGTTTTAACGTATCACGTCACATCTTTTTTGCATATGAATATTTATCTTATATAGAAGTAAATCGGTAAAAACGTTTGTTTTTTACATACTTGATTCCAGGATCTATATTTTTATTATATACTCTATGACTTTTAATCTATTGTTACTAACCTGTAGTACTTGGAATTATTTCCATTTCAAATTAATATCATCACCTTGTTATTTTTGAAGCCTTAGCATGCTCTATATTTCTGCTATTGCTTAGTACCTCGCACAAGAAGTTGTAAACAAAAAAACTGACCATATATTATATCATTATCACAACTAAAATTTAATTTATCACAACTAAAATTTATCACAACTAAAATTTATCACAACTAAAATTTATCACAACTAAAATTTATCACAACTAAAATTTATCACAACTAAAATTTAACACACAAAATTGATTGTTTAGTCATTAGTGTATTAATTAAATTGGTTCGTAAAAAACTCACTCTTTCATAGATTACACGAAATCTTATAAAAATGTTAGCTGATCGGATTTGTCACTATCGCAAATCGCAAAATTTGGCTTATTTAAATATTTTCTTAATTAAAATGTTATTACCAACATCACTTGATATTTGTGATTACTATTGCTATTTATTCCTACACTACTACTCATAACCTACCTTTCTCCCTGTAAGAAAAGTAGCAAAAAAAAAACGTTTTATATATTTTAAAGTTCAAACCGTGAAAAAAACGTGTAATAATATATTGTTTTATTACATTTGTAACTATGGCCCCTTGAAAGAACTTAATGATGATCTTGGATTACCCAAGAATGCTGCAAAACTTCTCGGTTATCGACGAAAGGAAAAGAATTCATTAGATTGTAATACATATCGATATTTAAGTTAATATATGGCATAGGTCCTACATGTTTGGTACTTGGAGGCCCGCTTTCAGTTACGCATATATTTCGATTTGTTGGTTAGTCAAGTCAATAAGCAAATTAATCAATGAGTGCAAGTACAATGAAATAAATATTATTTTTTGCTTTGCAGTGGTATTTTCATTATTATTTTTTACTTTCTGTATTGTAAGTTTTAACATCGGTTTTTATTCGTATTCAATTACTCTATCATACAAATAAAATAAATGTGACTGTATCATATCACATGTATCAATGTGTATATATCATATGAATACCGTTTTCTATTACTTTTAAGACAATTAAAACAAATATTAATGTTTTAACAAAAAAAACTTTTCAAATTTTTTTTTTCATAGACCTGTGTTATTATTCTGGAATAGTTTGGAATCGATTTGTAATTAATTAATTGCCTGAACAGACCAACCACACGCCAAGACATCAATCAAAAGACTGCTGGTTTACATTTTAAAATTCCTCACTCTATTTACGCATTTTAAATCTATTTCTCTTAAAACATGCAACAGCCAGTTATTGTTTTTTTTTATTCAATTAATGGATCTCGCTATTTATGCCATTCGCCTAATGGCAAGCGATACGACCGCCCATGAACAAAAGCAAATTCAAAAATCACTCTGAATAACAAAGGAATGCTTGCCATTACTTAAATTTGAAAGAGCATTTAATATTATTGCTTCAAAAATATATTATTAATTTAGTGAAACAACGAATAAAATATTCAGCACTAAAATGCCTACTTACAATATTCAGGTTTTATACTTGTTTGGAAAGTCTGCCTGTATGCTTTCAGTGTATGAAGCTTTAAATAAAATAAGTGATAATGCAACTGGTATTAAGTTCAAATAGCCTCCATAGAGGTGATGTAGTCTCCAACTGTTTGATAAAGTTATGTCGACCTGATTGTATCCAAGCTGTAGACAAGAACCTCCTAAACACCGCACAAGCGGTACTGACGCGATAAGAGACGAAGTTTTAGTCACACAAGAACCCAAAACGAAATAAATACTTGTAGTTGAACAACCCTCAAATATTAGTGCGAAGTGCGAAGGTATACAACGGCTTATTTATTAAAGTTTTAACTGCGAGACGAAGCCAAAAATTTTGTTCTTTATTTAATTAATATAAAAATATGTTTCGAAACGAAATCGAAACTACCACGACACTACTATTAAATTAGTAATTTTAATTCGGTCCAAGTTAATTAATAACGGCTACCAAGATGACCTACTTTTAATTTCGCTTAAAAGAAAATCCGTCTGCGAAAGCCAATTCGCCGTGTCCATGAGGCATAAAAGTTGGAATTAAAGAAATACGAGAAAAATTAACAAATACAAACTCGGTGTAAATCAAATAAAAAGTCCCCTGTTTGCCAGTCGGAGCGAGTGGAAACTGATTTAGAATCAAGTCGCTAGATGTCGCTGTATTAAGGGCGAAAAAGATGCGGAGATATTTTTATATTGACAGTAAAATGACGACGATGCCCTAGAAGTTAAATGCAGTGCAATTTACATTAATTATCCCTCTTAACGATTATGCGCGCCTTGTCTAAATTAGGCATACACAGGCTAATCCCGAAACGCGACAAACTTATTCGGGTCGCTTTAACCAGTTTTCCACCACTGTAGGATTGTGGTAGACCATTATAGGTACCGATATCTTACAGCTTTAATGATTTTTTTCTTTGGGAATATTAACGCTTTTTCTCATTTAATACATCATAGAAGCGCTTGATTGATCTGTTCCCCACTTATCGTCTATCTAAAGAAGATATTATTGTTAGCATTGATTAATCTATTTATTTTCTTCATTCCTGGATGGTCAATAAAATATCTGGATACTATCATTTACCTCGGGTCTGGGTATTTGTGAGACTGAAAAGTCTCTGGTAGTTTCTGGTATCTACAAGGTATCTACGACACAAGACTTAATTGATCATAATGGGGGTCAGTACCATGTATGTGATTGTTGTCATATTGTTGTCTTGTCAGGACACTAGGTACGACTTCAATACTCGAATTGGTAGTGTTTTTTTTTAAGTTATTACAGAGACCTTTTAAAATTATTTATCGACATACATAGAATCCATTGAATTTATCATTTTTAGCAACTATATAATAAATACATTCTGTCAATCTGGCAGCTGTCAATTTTGTCAGACCAGGGGGCGGGGCGGGGGGGGTCATGATCCCCATGATCCCTCCTGGATTTGCCGTTGTTTAAGACATTCTCATCGTAATTACCGAGTAACAGTAATAAGACACGTAGGTACACCGGCACCCGAGCTCAACTTACCCCGTGCAAATCCTCAGGGATTCCATTCAATCTTACACACGCGAAAAGCCTTGGAATCTGTTTAAATAATCCGCCGGTGACTTGGCGAGCCTTATTTACCAAGTTATTTTTGAGTCTGTTTTTGTAATGTGAAGTTAAATCACGGTTTTTATAGTCTTTTTGTGGGATTTTCTGTGAGGAGATCGTGAGTTCGCCGGCGTGGAATTGACGGAATTGATAGCAGTTTCAATGACTGTTTGAAGAATTCCACATATTTTCGGATTTCTGTACTTTTTTTATATGTTTGGTATCAAAAGGATCCTGTCGATATGTCAAATAAAACATTTTAAATTCATACATACATACATACATAAACTCACGCCTTTTTCCCCGGAGGGGTAGGCGGAGGTGCCAAGACACCCACATTTCGCCTTGTATGTTCCGTCCCACGATGTGATAGGTGGCGAGCCTATCGCCATATCGGGCACAAATTCCTGACTCTGGGCTGATAATGAATAGAAAAATCCAATATCACTTTGCCTAACCCGGGATTAGAACCCGAGACCTCAGCTTTGTAACCGTACCCTAGTACAACTACGCCACCGAGGCAGTCGGTGGCGTATTTTTTATTCACATATCATTAATATCTGTTAATCATTTACAGCATGTAGAACTAACGCTTATTAAACGTTCCGTTACGAACTCACTCGCTCATACACCCACACGTAGGGAAACCTGTTCATTAACAGATGTTCGATATCTATGTATATATGATTAATAATTACACCCTGAAGTCACTCAGTATGTAACTCCCACCTCAATATTATATAATTCTTGATGTCTTGTTAAATACCAAACTGAGATTCTGAATAAATATACTGGTAGTAGGTCTCTCATATGTGAGAGGCCATCTGGGTAGGTACCACCGCAATGTCTATTTCTCCCGTGAAACAACACTGCGTAAATGCACTGTTGTGTTTCGGATTGAAGGACTTTGTAGCCAGAGTAACTACTGGACATATTGAGACTTAACATCTTATGTCTCAGGATGGCGAGCGCAGTGGAATGTTGCTACTGTTTATGTGCGGTCGTATCGCTAACCATCAGGCGAACGGCTTGCTCGTCTCGTCATTAATTACAATTAAAAATAAAATTTTTGATCATATTTGTCTCTATGCAGATATTTGAACCCACAGCTACTCGTTTGACATCCACCGTCTTAATCAACTTTGCCATTAACGCTGTCGAATATTCTAGCTAAAACTACATTTTACTATATCAAATATTCTTGGAGAGCAATTTTTTCCCAAAGACCTTTTCATGACTAGAAAACTTTACAACATACGCGAAGGGATGTTTGCAAAATAAAACCGCCGACGTAACTTTTTCATGGCCGTTCGGCGCCTACAAGAAACGCGGGCACACTCCCTAGTTATACGTGTTGTTTGAACCGAAACTTGGTAATGGGAGAAGCGGATATTAATGAGATATTGAAGTGATATGCAAAAAGGCAGTATATGCATGTTCGTAAACTGAAGATAGTGTTTTTTTTAGATTAATATAATATCTAGAAATGGTAATTGAATAAGAGGTGACGAGGTGATAGGGGAAACTGATTAAGACGTATTATTCTATCCAACCAAATACCATACTAAAATACATGAGGTCGATGTAACGAATTATTTGGCTATGTATAACATAATTTAAAAAAAAAGGAAATTTTTGACTACACTGTACTTAGCTTTAAAAGCATAGTTACCACGTTGTCGAGCCAGTAAAGAAAGAATCGAATATTGGGTACTCAGAAATCTAGATCAATCCACGTTCATCTTGCCACAATAAGCACACCCTTCCGAGTCGTTTTAGATTATCCTTTTTCCGCTCGCTTGCGTCAAAGCAATTCGTTTGATCCCCTTTAATTAATTAATTACGCATATGTAATTATGTGCGTGTAGTGTTTATGTTTAATTACAATTTTAGGAGTTCTGTGAACCTCGCAAAACGAATCAGTGATGAGTGTTTCCAAAATAAATATATGCTAAAGTCATTTTGTTTGCTTATTAAACGATTTTGGGGTATTGTTGGGCTATATTTATTTTATATAGCCTGGGGTTGTTGGGGGATTTGCTTTCTATTGGGTATTATTTTTCATGGTAAATATTATCTTATTCTTGTGAATTATGGCGCCTTCAGTCTAAGAGAGTCCCCTCTGCTATTCAAGAATACATCGAGATTTAAAAACTTGTCATGAACGTCATAAATCTTCTATGGTCATTGGGCGTGCCAATGCGTTGTTATAATCATCATCATCATCATCATCATATCAGCCACAGGAAGTCCACTGCTGAACATAGGCCTCCCCCTCTTGCATTTCTTAAAATATCGTAAAGCTGTTTGAATTTAAAAGTCAAAATATCGAGCTACCAAAAATTTTAACTTGAAAAGTAATTCGCAATTTGGTAGAACCTATACAAAATAGTTAAAAGCGGGGTATACTTGCCTTCACTGGTTTATTCATTGAAAAAGGCAGAGCGGTGTAAACACATTGGTATTGACGTATAAAGGGGTTTGTACATGCGGCGAGGCGCGGCGAGTGCCTCGGGGTCCCAGTGTATACGTTGCCGAAGTGGCTCCGAGAAATTTATAAACGCTTCCATTTTATATGCATTGATTCAATCAAATTTAAAAGTGGAGTTTATCATCTGCATGAGCTCTTAATTATCAGGTGTTCAGAATGTTATTTCAATTCCACAATCAGAATTTGCATGAAAAAGTCTACCACGTCTATCTATTATTGTAAATTGACGTACATTCCATATGGAGACTGGAGACTGTCCCGCCCTCACACCCACCACTGCAACTCCTGTAAGCCAGGATCAACAGTGGCACGCAATGTAATGACACCGAGCATTGAAGCTCGGCGAGTCTCCGGGAATGTCTAACTTGTCTTTAACCCGCAACGAAATCAATCAGAAAGTTAAATTAATAGGAGGAGTTGGAAATAAATTATTGTCCACTTCCCTCCGTGCAAAGCGGGTGACAAAACAATGAAATAAAGAGGTAAATAACCTCGCAAAAAGACTTTTACAGCCGGAGAAGCCAGCTGTAAAGCACCACGGATCAAATTCTTATTAAATTTAAATGGGACCTAATATGTGAGCTGTTACACTTGATTCCAGTAATAGGTATGGCAAAAACGCCGGAAAGCACGGAAATTCGTCCTAGTCTCTACAAGGTCCGTGTAGTATACAACTCCAGATGATATTTGCATACTATCCAGCATGGTTTTACGCTCATTCTGCCAAAGACTACACTCCCAAAGTATATGATGCGCGGATTGTTCATATTCGCAATTTGCTGTTGAACATGGGCACGCAGGCGATTCCACAAGCTTAAAAGAGTATAGTTTAGACTTAAAGTTACCATGGCCCGTGAGGAACTGTGATACGCAATAATCGACATCTAGCCATGTCTTCGTCAAACGATCACGCACGCAAGGAAAATATTGGTATAAATGCCGTCCCTTCAAAGATACCTCCCATCTATTTTGCCATTCATCTAATAGTTCGCTATATACCATAGGAAGCGGTTTAAATAATCTGTCGACTAATGTACATTCCATATAGTAGTTTTTTTTAAATTAAAGCCTTCCGTTAACAAGCAACAGGTCATCTGATGGTAAGTGATCACTGTATCAGCCCATATACGTCCCACTGCAGGACACGGGCCTCCTCTACAATCAAGAGTACGATTGAGAGTGGTTAGGCCATATAGTCAAGCACGCTGGCCTAGTGCGGGTTGGCGGACTTACATACCATAGAAATTCTTATAAATCGCTATGCAGGTTTCCTCACGATGTGATCACTGCCGACCATGAATATCCACGACGCTTGGATCATGGATGTTTTGCTAGACCAACAAATCGGGAGAGGACTGGGAAGGATAAAGGATGGGAAGAGTGATTCGGTATTGGGCATATGGCTATCCAACTTACTGAACGAAACGCTACAAAAAGGCTGCCACATCACGTCGATCTCCTGTGTGACAGTGCCAACGCCCCGGACGAGCCTACCCATTCATGCTGAGTCATGACTGACAACAGCGGGGCTCTACCAATCCACATAAATTGTTGAAAAGGTCTCAATGGTATGGTAAGGTTTCCTCACGATGTTGTCATTAACCATTATAGAAATAATAATGAAAACACGCTGTTAAGGCTAAGACAGCGGCTCTGTTCAGAAGGAGTGCCCGTTATCATCAGGTGGTACTATATCACCACGCTGGCCTAGTGCGGGTTGGCGGACTTACATACCATAGAAATTCTTATAAATCGCTAAGGTATGCAGGTTTCCTCACGATGTTTTCCTTCACCGTTTTAGTGCGTGGTGATTGACTATCAACAAGGTGGTCGTCTCCTTGAAATCGCCACTATTATGGCGGCCTACTTAACTCTCTCTGTACGCTGCTGATGGGCTAGGCTGTAGTAAAAGTGCGTGGTGGCCTATTGGTAACGGATCAGACGCGGCTGCCATCATGCTCACTATGGTCGCGGGTTAAAATGCCAGGGCACACCTCTGACTATTCGGAGTCAAGTATATATTGATATTTAATCACCACGCACAATAACAGTTAAGGAAAACTGGCCTGGTGAGCGAAGGAAAAAAAATTTACAATTGAGAGTGTTTAGGCAACATAGTCCACATGCCATAACAATATGTAAGAATTTCTATGGTGTTTAAAGGTCCGCCTACCCGCACTAAGCTAGACTGGTGGACTATGTGGCCTAACCACTCTCAATCGTATTCTCAATTGTAAGGAGGCCCTTGCCATGCAGTGGGACGTATGTAGGCTGATACAGTTGAGTACGTATCCGTCTCAATTATAGGCGCCAGTATCCATTAGTTGGGCGTTTGTTGATTTCTTGATCTTGTTATATCCATTCTCGCTTGCAAATTGATAATTGAACAACAAAGCACGTTCGTACGTTGGCTAGAATTTCTGCCTTAGTTGGATTCAGGCCTACTTGAGTTACTTTGTCTGTAACGCCTTTGGGATCAAGGTATTGAGATCTTGTAACGTTCCTTAGGTATATATTAGATTGCAGATAAGTGATTATGGTGATTGGTCGTAAAATATCGTCGTAACAGTAAGTTAGGAATAAGTGTAACAGGTAGTAACTTATGTTGCAATTTTAAATGTTTCTAATCGCGTCCCTTCAGCCAATAACAGAAAATGACAAAATATAACAAAGAAATACCTTAAATACTTAAAACAATGTTATTGATGCTAACTATGTAATATGTTATGGTATTTTTTTCATCTGATTTTCTTGAGTAACATCACGGTAAAGATTTTTTTTTTTTTTTTTTATTGCATTGAATGGCGAGTCGAGCAAGCCGTTCGCCTGATGGTAAGCGATACGACCGCTCATGAACAGTAGCAATATTCCACTGCGCTCGCCATCCTGAGACATAAGATGTTAAGTCTCAATATGTCCAGTAGTTGCTCTGGCTACAATGTCCTTCAATCCGAAACACAACAGTGCATTTAAGCAGTGTTGTTTGACGGGAGAAATAGACATTGCGGTGGTACCTACCCAGATGGCCTCTCACATATGAGAGACCTACCACCAGTTGATATAATATTATAGTGGCAACATTAAATTGTAAATGATACGCTATAAAAATTAACTGTGATGTTTTTACACATTCAGGAACCACTCCAATAAGTTATGGAATAAAATCATAAAACAAGCAGAAAAACCGCTGCAATTGCGAGAGAAATAAGTTAATATTAAACATTTAATATTAACTGCAAGAAAGAAGGAAACGACTATTTAGCGAATGGCTATTCATTTGCTTTTTTTAAGTTGACTTTTTAATAATATTCTTGTAAAGTATAGACAATCTAGCAAGCAGGTCACGTAGTAGGAAACACTAATAATTATGAATACGTTTAAAATTGAGGGTAGAAAAGTAGTGAAAGAGGAAAGGTGGGTTTTAATAAGCATTCAAGAAAATAAAAATGTTATTTTTATATTGCTATAAATGGCGAGACAAGCACTCCAAACGCCTGATTGTCAGCGGTATGATTGCTCATAGACAGTAGCCAAATCAAAGAGCATGAATTACAAAGCAATGCTTGACATTCAACTGCGCTCGCTATGACAGATAAATAAATACATAAGACCCAACAGTCACACACATAGTCCTGCCCTACACTAATATCGGGTCTTGTGTCGTGGGTATTAGAAACTACGAGAGACTTTTCGGTCTCACAAACACCCAGACCCAGAAGAAATATTTGTGGGCCGCACAAACATTTTTCTCGGTGCGGAGATCGAACCCATTGCCTCTCATTTCAAAGGCGGCGTTCAATCTACTGCGCCACAGAGGCTGTCAAATTGTCAAGATGACAAATATCATTAGACAACCATCGCACATTCCTGACCCCATCAACCGTGACATATCAAATCTTTTATTTTAGTTAGACCATGAGACAATTTTTGGCCATACCAGCATTAACACCCGAAATAAATATATACACATAGTACAATCAAATATACCCAAAGGCGGCCACACAATGTTTGTCTTCAGATGAAATAAAACCTGTAGCTACTTAACCAATTGCACAGTGAAGATTGTCAATGGGTTAAGTTCGATAAAACCGTTTTATTGAATGGATATTGAAGATCCTTCTCAGGCTAGCCCTAACAGATGTCCGGAAATGCCTCGTTATTCGCGGACAGTCCACTATCATTCTTATATTCTGCTTCCTGCCTCCTTAGCGGGGATTTGCAAGCTTTCCGCTTTAGGGTTCTTTGGCAATTCATATACGTTTACTTGTTGGAGATCCGCGGGGTATACTGTTATAAAGCAATAATTTATATCTTTTTATTTCTAATAACCTATAATGTTCCGTTACTGGGCCAAGGTCTCCCTCAACTTCTTCCATCTAACCTTGAATAATTGATATTAACATTTAATATTGCCACGCCTTACGATTTACTACTTATGACTGCCTCGGTAGCGTAGTTGTACTACAGTATGATTACAAAGTTGATATCTGAGTTTTAATCCTGGGTCGGACAAAGTGATATTGGATTTTTCTAGTCAGTATCAGCCCGGAGTCAGAAATCTGTGCATGATATGGCGATAGACTCTCTATGACATCCTGGGGCGGAACGAATAAGGCGAAACGTTGGTGTTTCTAATCAGCAGTGGCGGTACTTCCATACAAGCCCAAAAGCCCGGCTTGCTTTAATTAATACGCATATACTCAATCCTAAAGCCAAATTATTACCTTAAATAAAATACATACGTTTAATGCAAAACGTCTATCATTTTTAAATTTACCGCGCCATAATGGAGCCCCGCGCCTGCGACGGAGCACCCGCGCCCCAGCGCCGCGCCCCGCAGCTCGCCTAAGCGAGCGCCGCGGTCTAAAACTGATATAAAATTATTTCATTCAAAATCAACGCTGGTCGACGCGTGACGCAATATCTTAAAAAGATGGAACACACCAAAGATTATCTATCTTTTTCTCTCTCGTGTGCTTTTACCTGGCTTTTGGCGTATATTGCCCTCTCAGTCGCACCTATGGGTGGAATGCTACTACCATGACACTACGTACCTATACATATAGCCATTTTTTAAATGCAATTTGTACCAAGCAAAATGCCCGGCTTCGCGGAGTGAAGTTGTGCACTTGACATGTCATATTATGATCCAAATTTATCCAAAAATATTTATGTTTTGCTACAAGTTATATTGGATAATATATAAAATAAATTGATATTTTTTGAGACCGTATTATGATGTTTTAAATATTTTTATTAATATATAATTAGAATACTTAATTTGGAATTGTCCATTATTTAGGACCTGTGGCTAGCTTCACGCTTATTATTATGTCTTTCGAGCGGACGAATAACCAGTAACCACTGAACATCTACGTTTAGTTTTCGTTTAATTATAGTATTTTACGTTTATTACGTATAATAATGGGTGAAAAATGTGCCTTGTGATGGTTTGAAGTGTGTGCAAGTGTTGATCGGCGCGGAAAAGGTAAATTCATTACATTTCGAAGACAAACAACTACTCGTATCTGGTCGAAAACCTACGCTTGATTTGTTGTGTATTTCTCGAAAGAAGTGAAAACTATAGAATACAATTTTATAGATCAGTGCACATAACTACATAGATTGCTGGATGTTCTCATACTAATAAGTTATACTGTCGGTGTTGTACATTTTTTTCGAACGATGTACTTAAATTTTTGGAATTGTTCCGGCTATGATTTGAATAATTTAACTGGTACTTTTATAGTAATTGACAAAAACATGTGAATGCATTAATATCTCTTCATAATTCCGGTAAACAGCGTATAGAAATGCGTCATATACATAATATGTGATGAGATTTCAAAACATTATGCTCGCGTAGACAGTAATCGTAGTGTTTTTCAGATATTCCTTAGCTTCCTTTCAGGGTTCATGATGAATCAAAAAATCACATGCATACACAAAAACATAACATGAATGTATTAATAATAATTTCTGGCCGCGAAGTTGAACACGGCGCGGCGCCGCGCCGTACTTGTGCTATTGTAGTGCCGTTCATTAATTTACAAAATAATTACAATATAAAGTTACGTATGCATGCTCAAAAGTAATTTAACTTACACATTTGTTTTATTCATCTCTTTAAAACTAATGATGGGCCCTTCAGTATTTTGGCAATATTATATAGATGTCCGAGAAAATCGCGCCATCCATTAGATTTTCTCGAAACAACTTGTTGTAATAGATTTTTTCATAACGGTGATAAAGATAGTTATTATTTTATTGATTTTTATACTAACCTTATATAAAGATCGTGTGGTAGGTCTAGGACTGCCTCGATGACGCAAAGTTGAGGTCTTGGATTCGAATCTCGGGTTGTTTTCTATATATTTTTTTATTTAATTACATCGCATAGGCTCGCCCCCTATCGCATGATGAACAAGTTCTTCTTTCTTAATACCATTTTGCTCCTGAACCAATACATATTCTTACTAAAAAAATATTGGGCTTGCCCTAGTCCACAACCCTAGGCACGCCACTGCTAATCAGCACCGCTGCCTACCCCTTCTGAGGAAAAGGTGTGAGAACATGCAAATGTAAGTATTAAATATTACGTGCCATGGAATTTTATTGTTCTTATTTGTCTAGCCGTCAATGACTCCGTCATTAAAAAATAATCAGATCCCGATACGAGGTAAGCCTCAGGATCTGCAAATTCTAACTTGTCTCTCGATTCATTTATGAGACAAATATTATATTAAATTTTCCCTATAAGACAACGATTTGTAGTACGTGGATAAAAATGAAACTGAAACTGATTCGAAATAATTAAATTTTGTGTCATTGCATGGACCTGGGCTCTGTCTGGCCGATTTTACAGCGGTCTTCTTAACCAACCCAAAAAAATCGCCAAAATAATAATTTAATCTAATAATCTATTCGTAAAACCAAAATACAAAACCCCAGATGAAGACCGCATAAGGTCATTTAATTAATGCACTAAATACGGGACCCGGCGCAGCGGACCTGTTTGCACTTGTCAAATTTTCCAAGCGTCAAGAAAATTAAAACGTGAACGCTGTAACGGGGGATTACAGTAATTAATTCCACTGAAACAGACGGCTTTTTCGTTAGGGAAATATTCTTTTTACAGTTGGAAGTTTTAATTATAATAACACAGAACGCGCGCCGCGGCTCGACTCGTGCAAGGCGAGATTAATTTCGGAGTGATGCCTTCTGTAGTCATTGATGCGTGAAGGTTTTGTATTAAAATGTGTGCTGTTTATTTTGCGTATAATGTGAGGTCCTAGTGGATGTTATGTGGATGTGAATGGAATTTAAAAAATGGTGGAGTTGTGCTGTACGAAGCTTGGATTATTGTATGAATCTTGATCGAAGTATGAATCAGTAGATTGTGCTCCTGTCTCACAGAAAATCAGCTTGATGACTTTGCTGTCGTGTTATGCTCGTTTTGGTGAGTAAGATTGCTGGACGTCCAACTTTCTATTTTAGCGAGGTACCTACGGTCTAAGTAATCATTTTCATTATAAATTAGAAAAAGGTCCCCTAATATCCCCCGAACTTTCTCCAAGTCATAACAAACTCATACAAGAAAATAATAGTTATTACGCCCACGTAACAGCAACAGTTTTGACGATCAAACTTGTCTGCTTATCCCGATCCGAATTAAACTTTTTTCATGTGCGGCTATTCGGTAGATGTATGGCCATTGGCCTGTTTGGAGTAAGAAAGAAGTCTCTTATTTCTACTATTGCTATAGAAGTACAACTAATTTTCATGTTTGAATTTTCTGAGTTGGTTTTCTTTCATGATATATGTATGAATGTATAACGAATATTATAAACTAGTAATGGAAATTATTGCTATTTCAATTTAACATCACCTTATTACCTTTGATACCTTAGCATGCCCTATATTTCTGCTGTTGATAATTGCCCTCCACAAAATTTGTTAATTAAAAAAACTTACATATAGTAAGACCATTTTATATATATAAAACTAAACACACAATTATTAAATTAAAATTTGCTTTTCAGTTTCTTCTTTAAATAGGTTTGTAAAAAAAACTCACTTTTTCATACATTACACGAAATCATATAAAAATACTAGTCGTTCGGTTTTGTGAATCTCAATCGTATAACGCAAAATTTAGGCTATTTACTTAACTTGTGAAATGTTATTAACGACTTCACTTTCTATTTGTAATTGCTATTGCTACTAATGCCGACACTACCATAAATCTAGGGAGAAAATTAATCACAATGACACTTTAAAGTGCCTAGTAAAATGAAATATATTATATGTAGTTTATATACGAGTTTCGCAATGAAAATTCAAGCGAGGTAGTCACTCAAACAGTTTTAATGTAAGTGATGAAGATAATTTGATGTGCATAAAAAATAAATGATATTCACGTACGTAATCTGAGTGTTGAACATTACGTGATAACATTGCTTTATCATTTTTTTAAATATGTGCTTTATCATTTTTTTTACTGGTGGTAGCTCTCTCATATGTGAGAGGCCATCTGGGTAGGTACCACCGCAATGTCTATTTCTCCCGTGAAACAACACTGCTTAAATGCACTGTTGTGTTTCGGATTGAAGGACATTGTAGCCAGAGCAACTACTGGACATATTGAGACTTAACATCTTATGTCTCAGGATGGCGAGCGCAGTGGAATGTTGCTACTGTTCATGAGCGGTCGTATCGCTTACCATCAGGCGAACGGCTTGCTCGTCTCGCCATTCAATGCAATAAAAAAAAAAAAAAAATATGTCATAAAGTTAAAGACTATACCCCTCTCAATCGTACTCTTGATTATAGAGGAGGACGTATTACGTAGGTTAATAGAGATACAGATACATAATGTTATAGATACATAGCAATCAAGAGATTAACAATGTTTTTCGATTTATTTGATTGGAAAAGGCCAATACAGGCGACTAGGCATGATAAGCTGACTGTAAAGCACCTTCTGTGTTCTGTCGTTATCAGCCCATAATATAAAGAAGTATGTCGCCGCGTGCAAAATTAAAAGCTTCTATAATATTTCCATTATAATATATTTTACACTATCATTTGTTTTTTATTAAAAAAATCGTGTTGAAAAATCGCTTATATAAAATCAGCCAAGGCACCCAATGCATTGGCATGGAGTTACTATCAAAGTATGTATCTTTTAAATAAAATCAAACTTATCGCTACAGAAGTATCCAATGCTAAACATTTGTCCTAACCCCGAGTCACATTGTCCTTCACACAAAACTGCAGAGCTCATAATATCGTCTAGCGCTCTGGTCATTAATCTTTATATTCACTACAAATTGCAATTGAGACAATGTATCGTATTAGTAAATTGGTTATTACTGCAAAAACCATATGCTTAAGTAAACTACTAAGTGGATTGAAATTTTCATTGAAATTAAAAATAAAATATAAATTAAAATAATTTATTAAATCCATTAAAATGTTCAACATCATTTAGATTCAGTCATTTTTTATCTACCACCCGGTTCGGAAAGCGGTTTTCACTAGAGAAGAACGGGCAAGAAACTCTAGTGTTGCTCTTTTCAAAACCAGTTTACAATGTAGTGATTATTACAAAATTTACAAGTTGGTTTAATCAGAGCAGTTCATTAATAATTTGTTGTAAATTTACAACAAAATATTTTTATATGAATATGTTTATGTTATAATTACTATGGCCGAAAGTAGCGATTAAATCTTGACACTTAAATTAAAAACATAATTTGAAACTATAAAGGCGAATAGTGAGTAAATAATGCTAGCACCGTTTCAATCTCGCAAAACAAAGTTATCTAACACACAAACTTTTACTGGTAATAGGTCTTTCAAATATGTGAGCCCGCCTGGCTAGGTAACTATAATTTCTATTTCCCCCGCCCAGGGCCCCCGTTACCATATGTGCAAAGTGTCCAATGCACACGGGCGCCATCCTTTAGGGGCGCCAAAATCCAGGGCCCCAAAAAATTTTGCCAAAAAAAAAAAACAAAAGTCATACATCCATCCATCAGCCAAAGGAAGTCCACTGCTGAACATAGGCCTCTCCCAATGATTTACACAGAGACCTGTTGGAGGCAGCCTGCATCCAGCGACGTCCCGCGACCTTTACGTCGTCTGACCACCTTGTGGGTGGACGTCCTACGCTGCGTTTTCCGCTACGTATCCTCCATTCGAGCACTTTTCGACCCCATCGGTCATAAGTTCTCCGCGCTATGTGCCCTGCCCATTGCCACTTCAACTTGCTCATCCGCTGGGCTATGTCGGTTATTTTAGTTCTCCTACGGATATCCTCATTTCTGATTCGATATCGTAGGGAAACGCCGAGCATAGCCCTCTCCATAGCTCGTTGAGTGACTTTGAGCTTTCTAATAATGCCCATAGTGATAGGCCACGTCTCAGTGCCGTAAGTCATAACTGGCAACACACAACTATCGAAGACTTTCGATTTAAGGCACTGAGATATTTTGGACGAGAAGACGTCGCGTAGTTTCCCGAACACTGCCCAACCGAGTTGGATTCGACGATTGACCTCTCTCTCGAAGTTGGACCTACCTAACCGGACCACTTGTCCTAAATAACCGAAGGTGAGTGATATACTCGCCGTTGATGTTGATGCCGAATCCTTTCCACTGCAAGAGCTTGAAGGCATTTTCCAGCGCGGCAGTGAACAATTTCAGAGATATGACATCTCCCTGTCTCACGCCTCTCTGTAGTGGAATAGCCTTCGTACTCTGATGATGTACTCGGACCGACATGGTGACGCTGTTGTATATACACTTCAACACTTCGATGTACCGATAGTCGATATGGCACCGCTGGAGAGACTGTAGCACGGCCCAAGTCTCGATCAAATCAAAGGCTTTCTCATAGTCCACAAACGCTAAACAAAGCGGCAAGTTATATTCCTCGGTTTTTTGTATAACTTGCCAAAGCGTATGGATATGGTCTATGGTACTAAAGCCTTTCCGGAAACCGGCTTGTTCGGGAGGCTGAAAGTCATCAAACCTGCGTTCGAGACGATTTGTGATGACCCTCGAAAACAACCAACTTATAGACATGGCTCAAGAGTGAGATGGGCATGTAGTTCTTCAGGCTTCTGCAAAGTGTTATCACCTTTGTTGAAGAACAAGACCACCACGCTCCTGCTCCATACCTTGAGTTGAGCCCTCGAGAAGAACAGAATTGAAGAGCTTCTGAAGGACTTTCAGTATTGGCGTACCGCCCACTTTCAGAAGCTCTGAAGTGATTCCGTCCTCGCCCGGCGCCTTGTTGTTTTTAAGTTGCTTCAGGGCCATCTCAATCTCACACAGGCTGATGTCCGGGATATCATCGCTAAAGTGTCAGATCAACTCGACTCTCAGGTCTTCGGCCGAGCTAACAGCAGGTTGGGCAACCGAGGTGTAAAGGTGTCCGTAGAACCTCTTGATCTCCCTTAATACCTCTGCTCTCGTCGATACCACGCGGCCGTCTTCCGTCTTCAGCCTAGACAACTGGCTTTGCCCAATAGACAAGTCTCTTGCAAACACTTTGGAGCCTCCGTTCCGCTCAATTGTATCCTTGATGCTCGCAGTATTGTGAGCACGGACATCGTGTCGCAAGGACTTCCAGATCCGTCTATTGAGCCGCCGATATGCTTCGGCGTCAACGGAAGACTGCAGCGTCAAAGATCGACGTTCGGCCATGTGGTCAAGAGTGTGGAACAAGAGTTTTTCTCTGATCTCTACGGCGAGGTCTAAAATACTTAGATCCCACCGTATGGACAGCTTTTACCAAACCGCTGTTTAGCTCGTCCACTGCAAGGTTTTCTCCTAGACAATCAAAGCGATTTGTCAGCTCGAGTTGAAAGCTCTCGGGGTTTTGGATATGGGCGCGAGTAGGTCGGAAGGTAGATTTCATCAAGCGACGCCTTTTTGATTGGACATTGATGTTCAGTGTGCCCCTAACCATTCGGTGGTCACTGCCGGTTTTTACCCTGTTGATCACAGAGACATCTCTGAATATCCGTCTATTCGTCGTCAAGATGAAATCTATCTCGTTTCTCGTAGAACCGTCAGGACTCAGCCAGGTCTATTTCTTGTGAGGCGGCTTCTGGTAAAAAAAGTTCATCGAAAAGAATCCCTCTTTCTCCAGAAAGTCGGCCAGCCTCTGACCCCTGGGGTTCCGTTGCCCATGTCCAAATTGCCCCACTTTCAACTCTGCATCGCTTATCTTGCCCAACTTTGCGTTGAAGTACCCCATTATAACATTGAAGTAGGTTTTGGAAGTATGCATGGCCCGACTTATGTCCTCATACATCTACTTCTTCATCTGGGTGTGTCGAGGTCGGCGCGTATACCTGTATGACCTTCAACGAATATCTTTTTGATATTCTGAGTATAAGGTATACTACCCTGCTCGATACACTTTCGATGGATACGATGTTGTTGATGAGAGACCTGTGGACAAGAAATCCGACACCTCCTCGGGACTGTTGGTCGTCCCCCCGGTAGAAGAGCAGTTTACCAGACTTCAGAGTTATCGTATCCTCCCCGATTCTTCGGACATAAAAAAAAGAAAATCAATTCATATAATAAAATCGTAACCGGTCGATGTCGGTGTATAGAAGATATATGAGAATAACCCTTAGAGTTTTTTCATTACCTGATGATACTCACCCTGACCCTTTTAGTATTTTACAATATATTTGAAAACAATTTAACTTCCACCCTTCCAAATGTATGCATTTCACTAAGAATTCTTCTGACATTGCCTGTATCTGTAGCTTCTGGTAAGCGATATTTGCAAAGTTAAAAATTATTTAAGGTCAACAACGCTTCAAGAAAGATTGTCTGGGCTAGCAATATTAGCCATTGAAGAAGAAAATTTTGATGGTATAAATTTCAGCGATGTAATTAACAAATTTGCAGCAGCATAGTCTCAGAAAATATCGCTACAGTAGCAAGAGTATTGTAGTAGCGACTCTACTACAACAGCTATTTTTTAATTTTTCTATTGTACCTAGATATCTTTTTTGATTTTATAACGAAGTTACCTAGGTATTTGTTAAAGTATCGTAAAGTGTTAATGAAAAAGTGCAAAACTCAGACACGCCAACTTATTTTGATTATAAAAGAATTACGAATATTATTTTTATTCTGTATCAGCCCATATACGTCCCACTGCAGGGCACGGGCCTCCTATACAATCTAGAGTACGATTGAGAGTGGTTAGGCCATATAGTCCTCCACGCTGGCCTAGTGCGGGTTGGCGGACTTACATACCATAGATTTTTTTATAAATCGCTTTGGTATGCAGGTTTCCTCACGATGTTTTCCTTCACCGTTTTAGTGCGTGGTGATTGACTATCAATACACACATGACTCCGAAAAGTCAGAGGTGTGCCCTGGGATTCGAACCCGCGACCACCGTGAACATGTTGGCAGTCGCGTCTAGTCCGTTTACCAACAGGCCACCACGCCCTTATTATTTTATTAGTGGAATATTAAACCCCTATATTTATTAGTGGAATCGACTCTACTCACGATTATGAACAACCAAACTAATTTTAGGTTTTTCGCTTTCTCAATAACACGTAGACATGAGTAACATGTAGACATGAGGCAATATTTCTGTTATTTGTTCCTAAAAAAATGTAATTTTTAGTTTTGGGTTATTTTCTTGTATTTATGAACAACGTGTCTGTACTCCATTAGTTAAGTAAAAGCTTTAAAATGAGTGTGAACAAGAATTCATTATTATTATTTCATTTTGATATTATAGTGTACAAATACATATGACTTTAAAAGTTCAGTTCTTTGCTTTATTTCAAGCACCTACCTACCATAAAAAAAAAGATAATTCAAAATGCCTTAAGGGGCGCCAAATTTTTTTTTCGCACACAGGCGCCAGTAGCCCTTACGGGGGCCCTGCCCCCGCCAGACTGCAGTAAATGCACTGTTGTATTCCGGTTTAAAGGACGTTCTACCCAGAATAATTACTGGACATATTGATGCTTAGCCTCGTATATCTCAGTATGGCGAATGCAGTGGAATGCCAAACATTGCTTTGTAATTCATGGTGTTGTTTGGTTTTGCTACTGTCCACAAGTGGTAGTATCGCTTATCATCAGGCGAATGGCATGATCTTCGCAACATTGATTGTAATAAAATAATGCTTGCTCGCTTGAGGAAAGGCGTAATGGGCTTCTGGCAATCTCATAATATTAAATGAAATAAGACAGCAAGCCCGGCTGTCGACACTCGACAGTAATACCAGGCCGTCGAGTCGGCCTAGTCTTACAATATTCCAAAAGTAACCACTGAATGTCTATACCACATTCATAGTCAAAAATATTGTATACCTAAAGACTACATACTAGCTGCCGCAAACACTACATGGTTTACTTTATCAACAACATAAAATTAAAAAACCGAAGCATAGGCTTTACTTTTGAGTTCCTTTCGTTAAGGTTCATCCTATATTTCTCTTTTTCTTCTTAGGGTTTCTCTCCCACATCAGGATTGCAGAGATTGTCGTGTCCCATCCATGTCTTCTGATGGGAGTCTTCCACTAACTGACTATTCGTCAGTTGAAGCAATTCGATCTTTTGCCAGACCTTTGCCATAAAAAGGATGTTATTCAGTACGTAGAATACGAAATAGCTCGTAATTGGTTTCGATAGAAACTAGTCTGCGAGCTCAATATTCCTGTGATAAGATAATTCAAGCTCGTAGATCAGAGAGATATCCTCGATAACAAGCGGCGAGGTTAATGAACGACTCCCCCGGGACTGTCAGTGGATTTGAGAAAAATATTCCTGTGGAATTAAGTACGTCGTCCTATGGAACTTGGTTATATTTTTCAACATAAATTCATTAACATGCAAAGCTGATTTTTTTAAACCAACTACATTATTTGAGTAGAAAATGCAGTATAAATTGTATAAATTTCAGTATACTAAGAAAGGCAATATTTAGAATATGACGGTTTAACGGTATCAACCAAAATATTCGTAAAGATTATGCTTAACCAAATGCTAGCTCATTTTGATAAAAGAACGATATTACATAGGAATCAATTTGATTTTGCAAACGGTCGTTCAACTCAAGATGTCAAACATCTTTAATTACGTCGTAAAAACCTAGAAAGCATCTCAAGATACTCTGGGAATATTTTGTAATCTGTGCTAGGCATTCGACTGTATTGACCACCAAGCACTTATTGTGAAGCCACCTAAGTACATGACTTTATCTCGTAATGTCCTATTTGTCGGGTTGTGAACAGAAAGTTTCTTTGGGCCGGATTAGTTCAGTAGGATCAAAAGTTCAAATTGGGGTTTCTCGGGGTTGCTTTTTGGGCCCCTTTTTGTTCCTAGCTAACATAAACGACCCTCCTTACATGGCACACGAGTATTCAGATGTAGTTTTGTTTGCTGACATCGAGTAAGTCGAAAAAACACAAAGTTACGAGTACATATACCAAATAGTATTCTTAATTTTATTTCGGGTTGTTTTCTCAAATCAAATGCTGGTAAGATGAAATGCATTCGTTTCGCAAACTTTTTTAAATTTAATCGCCTCGCTCCGTCTGGAAGAGAGACTTCGAGTATAGCACATTGGATATTCAGAGTTCGTTACGCCCTGGATATTGAACAATGCGCGCCGGACTGCAGGGCTTTTGGCCAAATCTTTCCTAATACATTTGACATCTCGTCCATTGTTAGGGAGTCAATAGAGACAATTGTCCCACCCGCTATATAATTTGGTTGCTAGAAACTTGGTATTTTTACAGCGTCCTGCTGCGAAATGAGTAGCCTTGGTTTCGATCCCTGCATCGAGAATATTTGTAAGTTCAATGTTTTTTGGAGTGTATGAGACCGAAAAGTCTCTCGTAGTTTTTGATAGCCAATACACAAAAAATGATTTATGTTAATCAGGAATTAAGAATGATTTATGATGGTGTTTTGAGTGTTTATATTAAGTGTGTAATATATTGCCCGCCCTGTGACCACGACAGCTGTTAAGTAATCGAAACGTCAGAAAATTAAAAATTAAACCAAACCCGAGATAAAATCCGCAAAAGATAGTGTATTTATGTGAAATATTCTCGTAAACCTAATTAACCATTAGGTATTTTATTTTATTTATTTTTATTAAGCTAGCTCGACTGAGACTCTCATTGGTCGAACCTTTGATGTTTGTGATCCTCTTCCATAGGATGCGCTTCATCAAGGCTATTGGAAAAACAGATTATTGAGTGAAAAGTTTCTTCAGGCTACGGACATGATTAAATTCTTTTATCGATTGCGTTTTGAACAGCAGTCTTTACTCTTAAAGCATTCCCGTTTTAATTAAAAATGCTTCTGACTGCAGGCATTCACGACTATTGCAAACCTTTCTGATTTATTTATAACCAAAGATGAGTTGCCTGTTTTTAAATATTGAGATCCTCAATTTAGTGAGAGAAGAAGTCAATCATGTAATTTTACGAGTATAGAAATGTACAGGGTTAAATAATTCGTTTTATTTGTGTAATAGTATTTATGAGGTGGCCTTGGGTTAGATTCTCAGGTCAAACTTTATTATGTTTTCGGTTCTAAATATGTAATATCATCCCTTGGACAGAATTTTGAAGCCCAAGCCCTTGGGTGCGATCTTTATCATATTTTCAGTGTTGTATCTTGGCGAGCGGTGTTTTAATAGCATAGCGATAATACTGCCTTTATTTACGAAATTACTGGATTTTGATTGTGGTTAAGCCACAAAATTTATATTTTTCTTGTGGATAATATTTTCGTACAATATCAAATTCAAAATTATTTTGTGTTTTTGAATTTACAATACTACCTAAAATACTCAATTTATGTAAAGATATGTCATAATATGTTAAAAAAGTAAAATGTTTTTTAGCTATATCTTAGATTAGAATTAATAAGTTAGTTAATTTACCCAACATGCATAGTCCTGACCCCACTCAAAGATTGAGTCTTGTGTCGTGGGTATGAGAAACTACGAGAAACTTTTTTGGATTTAAGAGACTTTCCCACAGAGGCTTTTCACTTTTCACTGGTATCCTGGAATTGAACCCGGGACTATCGTTCCGATAGGTGCTGCCGGTACCAACAGCCCACTGTTCAAATATTCTGTTCTAAATGTCTTAAACTAAGTAGAATAAACAATTGAAATGTAACGCAATTATTATCCATAGCTTAATTGCTTCAGTTTCCCAGATAGCTGACGTCCACAATTAGTTCATTCCACAATTCCTCTTCACTCCCCAGGTAAACGGCTACTTAAGTAATATTTAAAAGTTTGGCAAGCTGAGTATAGTTTTGTAACAGTTTGCATGTACTTAACCACTTAACGACGCTTCGCCTCTTAAGTTTCACGAGATGAATCCTAAGTAACTTGCGCCAATTCCGTGTATTTACTTAATTTTTGGTACCAAAGTGCATACTACCAAAGAAACTGGGGTGCTCTCCGAATAATTTTGGGTAAGCACATTCCAATATTGATATATACTGGCAGTGATGACAGACAGCATGAAAACATGAGATCTATTTAGTCTAATTTTGTCTCTATTAATGATCTCATATTTCGTTTGTTTGTGTTAAAAAATGTTAATCAGTACTTGAATAGTTTAATGGATTTTAAGTAATCGTACTATTCATATAAATAAATACATAAATGCATGCTACACTTTAGTTCGTCCAAAAACTGAGTGGGTTGTAAGAAGTGTTCATTAAAAACAAGATTGCAGGTGGATTGGTAAGTCATTATGATTAGCTTTTCTTGCCCAATTGTATTCCAAATCTCCTTAAAATGTTTTGAGCAGTGTAGCTTGTCTAATAATGACTTCTTCATTAAAACCGCAACATAAATATTGCGGTTCATAATTTTAGAATGAACTAGTTTCGTCTAGGCCATACCAATTCTCCTTACACGCGATAAAACAAACCAGTATAGCCTAGGTCAGTTCAATCAAATTTCATTTTCTCCAAGCGTCAAAACTAAAATTCGAAACGGCGACCTAAAATAATTTACGCTCACGGTATGAATATTCGATTACAGTGTAATTTCAAATATTTTTTACAAGTTGCCAGCCGTAAATATGGTAGAACATGGGGCCGTCACGCGCTCGTTCATAAAACACTCACGGGTCGATGATTTAACGATCCCCGACTGGAGTATGGACTTACGTGGTATTACCATTTCTACTCCTGTCAAATTATTATTTTTCTATTTTATTTGCATAGATTATTTTTATAGCTTTGAGTGGTACGAAACGACTGCTCATGGACAGTAGCAATGCTTGGCATTCCACTGCGCTCGCTATCCTGAAAGCTAAGATGTCTCAATATGTCCAATAGTCACTCCGGCTACAATGTCCTTAAAACCGGAACACAACAAGGCATTTACATTGCTGTTTGGTGAGATATACTTGCGGTGATACTCACCCAGGCGGCTTCTCACATATCAAAGACCTACTACCGCGAGACGATTCGTTGCAAACCTCTTGATACCTTTCTTATTCAATAAAATTTAATAGAATATCAATTATTATTTGTTGTGGTTGTTGTTTACTTGTAACAAAAGTAATTTGTTGTAAAAGTACATTCGCCACTGAAATATATAGTAATAAAATAAGACTATATACGATTTAAGATGGACTATAATATAGTCTATCCGCTCTCAATCGTACTCTCTATTGTAGAGGAGGACCGTATCCTGCAGTGGAACGTATATGGGCTGATGAAGCATAAGTAAGTGCATGGTGGTCTGTTTGCAATAGATTGGTCATTCCAGCTGCCGGAATAGTCGTTCCGGTTCGTCAAACATTATTATCTTCTTTATAAAGTGCAACTTTGCTCAAAAATGTGAAAAAATATGTTGCAATGGGTTCATTTCTAAAATTTTATTTTCAAAAAAATAATAGAGTTATATTTACATTTCTGTATTCTGATGGCGACATAACGGTGTTTATTGGATTATTCAATTCAAATAGAGTCACCGGTTTGGTTAATAAAATGCGAGTTTAAAACGAATTTCCACTGGAGATTACAGAGCAGAAAGTAGCTTGAGGCGCGGCCATGAAATATGTGTTATACTGGCACGGCAAAGCACTAATAATCAGGAGACCGCACTGACTTCATACATAATATCACGCCTTTTTCCGTGAAGGTGTAGGCTGTAGGCAGAGGTCCTACCAGAGGCTGCTTGAGATGGTACCAGTCTCTACTGGTGGTTTTACTCTCATGTTAGAGGCCACCTGGGTAGGTACCACTGCTATGTTTATTTCTTCCGCCAAAAAGCAGTTTAAATGCACTGTTGTGTTTCGGTTTCAAGGACATTATAGCCAAATTAACTCTTAGACATATTCCGACTCAACTTCTTATGTCTCAAGATGGCAAGCATAGTGGAATGTCAAGCATTCAAGGTGTTGTTTGGTTTTGCTACTATTTATGAGCAGTCGTATCGTTTACCATCACGCGAACGGCTTGGTAATCTCGCACTTCATTGCTATAAAAAAGTGTCTGTGATTAATAAATCGATTATCTTTCTTTCTTTAGTTAATAGACTTATGCGTGTACCTAGTAAGTGTATTCACAATAATGCAGACTATAGACAAAACAAGAGAGCGAATACATTATGCTTACATTCATTGAAGTGATTCGATCAATCATTGACAGCGACACGTTTGGCAAATTGGGTCGCGTAACCGATTGCATAATGGAATTGCAAATTAATTTTCTTTCAGTCTTCCTTTGTAATTCCAGTTAAATATTTATTATGTGGAATTATTTTGGACGTTTTAAGTATGTTGAAGTTGGTGCGTTGTGGTGTTTTGGTCAGGGACACGTTGTAGACTTCTAGGTGTTCCATGTTCGAATCCCAGGGCACACTTTTGACATCTGGGTGACATGTGTGTATTGTTCAATTAGCACGCACTTCAACAGTGAGAGAGAAATTTACTATAATTATTTCTAAGAATGAAACAAAGATAATGAGATTGAATTTGCAGAACAATAGAACGCACACACTCATAAAACATTAATCAACATAAAAAAATCGGCCAAGGGCGAATCGATCTCGGGCACGTAGGGTTCCATCATCTATATAAGAAATCCTCAAAATCACGTTTGTTTCTGTTTATTAAGACCGAGTTAAAATTTGCTTAAAAATTACGTTTATTGTATGGGATCCCCCATTCATATATACTTTATGTTTATTTAATAATTTTTTGAAATGCATACCATACTATATTTTAAATCATTTAGCTTTGCATTATACACCATAAAATGAGAACTACTGTTGTTTTCTTTACATACTCTAAAACTACATTAAGCTTTTGTTAACGGCCAGTAATATTCGTAAAATCGCTTCCCGCTTCTATGCATAATGCCCGCTGGTTCCGAGGCCTGAAGTATACAAAGCAAGCTAGATTTTATCTAGTGTATTTATATGATCTGGCACTCGGCCCGCGTGCTGGTGGAACATTGCATCAGTTGTAGCCCAGTTTTGGTACAATAATAATACATTTTAGTGAATTATTTCCTTATCATAAATACTCGTCTGGTTGTATGTCCAAGTTGGCATTGTGTGTCGAACAAAGAGAATGGGCTCAAGAATTATATATTATTTGTAAAAGGATTTTATTTGTGTCATACGTATATTATATAGATAACAGACATCAAGTATATATGCGAGAATATTTTCTGATTTATTTTATAATTTACTTCAAGCTTCCTTCGTAACACAATTTAAGAAAATATTTATATAAAACCCAAAATAGTTAGAATAGAACGGTGATTTCAAATTCAAAAAGGAGTAAAACCAAGATGGTCCGAATTTATATTAAAATAGTCAAATACCGTACTTTCTAACTTAGCTATTTCAAAGAGGATTTAAAAAAATCTTTCGTTTTTAACTCATTTATCTGTCACAATTTCTCTATCATTAAATGTTTTGATTTTCTTTCTTTCTTTTCTTGATGTCTATTTTCCTCAACAAACAGCAATATAAATGCACTATTGGATTCCGGGTTGTGAAGTACCCTATTGCCAGAGTAACTACTGAACATAGTATAGAAACTTTACATTATATATCTTAGGATGGCGAGCGCAGAGAAATGTCAAGCATTGCTTTATTTCGTCGAGTGGTAAATAGCAACAAACTTAACAAATAGTTGTAACAAACATCAGCAGTACACGAACCGTTAATTTTATTTATCGCTTTGACTCTTACGTAGTCACATAATCTCCTTCACAATCTCGATTTAGTATGCATAATCTCGTAGTGCGCACAGATTAGTACGCGGTATCCGCTCCAGTAAATCATATATCTTTGTTGTGTTTTTGGTGTAATTTTAGTAAATAATAAATAAGTGTATTCTGTTATTGTTCGAGTTTCATTACCTCATGTATTATGATTACTTGAATGGATGGAATTATATTTAACTATAGCGGAAATAGTGCTCCAAATATTATACGAACAGAAATAACAATGCGTAGCTTTAGTTTGAATAGTATATGAATTGTGCTGTTTGAAGTATGGTATATTGAAATAGTAGATTACTTGATGACACCTTAAGCAAGATTCGGGTAAAAGAATAATAATAATTTATTCACTATAAAATTAACCTAAGATTTACCTTTTTTGTTTTGTTAAATATACTTAATTGCACAAGCTTAATTATCTTTGTAGTGATACAGTACTAAAAATAACCACTCTCAATCGTACTCTCGATTGTAGAGTAGGCCCGTGCCCTGCAGTGGGACGTATACGGGCTGATACAGATACAGATATAGTACTAAAAATACAGGCGTGTATCATCTAAAATGCATGAGGTGGTGAACTGGTGGCCGATGGGGCCAAAAAGTAGGACGTCCACCCACAAGGTGGTTAGACGAACTGGTAAAGATCGTGAGACGTCGCCGGATGCGGGCTGCTTCCAACAGGCCATGGTGGAAATCATTAGGGGACGCCTATGTTCTGCAGTAGACCTCCTTTGGCTGATTGATGGATGTCTGTATCAGCCTATATATGTCCCACTGCAGGGCACGGTCAATCGATAGTACGATTGAGAGTGGCTAGGCCATATAGTCCACCACGCTGGCCTAGTGCGGGTTGGCGGACTTACATACCATAGATTTTTTTATAAATCGCTATAGTATGCAGGCTTCCTCACGATGTTTTCCTTCACCGTTTTAGTGCGTGGTGATTGACTATCAATACACACATGACTTCGAAAAGTCAGAGGTGTGCCCTGGGATTCGAACCCGCAACCACCGTGAACATGTTGACGTCGTCGCGTCTAGTCCGTTAACCAACAGGCCACCACGCACTTAATTTTGGATGGGATTGATGGATGGCATTAGGTAATTGAAGCTCTGTCAGGATCAATCGAAATATTCAAAATGTATATCTGACCTAGAAAACCTTTGGTATTTAAGAGTGATATTTATGTTTGACGTGATAATAATAAATACATCCAACGGTACCCAAATAGATCCTAAATCTAACCTCTAAGTAAGACACGTGTCTCATTCAACGATTACTAAAAAATATTGTGGATTTTCCGGCTACAAACCTAGATTCGAAACCGCAGCTCGAAACCATACTTAATTGACGACATTCAATCGGCAGCAAACATTATTCTCTTCAAACCAAACTTCGCGATCATTGTAGCACCTAATTGCAACAGACAACTGTTTACTTCAAGTTGGTTGTTTCAGACAGTGGGCGTGCCGAGTTTTAGGAGTTTTAAGAGACATAAAGATAAAATACTACTCTATAGGGATATTTGCAGTATTTAATTTCGAATAATACTTCATGATCACTACATAATATCATGTTATTCAAAAATTAATGTTTTTAGTAGTGCAGTGGGGACTCTTGCTTTCTCTTTCGCTCTCGCGCGCCTTATGGGAGATGACGTCAAAACACAATAATTCCATCCTTTTCTATTCTATCACCAAATTTAAATGTTAGTTTTTTTTATAGGATATTTCTAACTTTTTTTTATTACTATTTTGCACACTGTGTTATCTTTTGTTTTTACAATAAATTGTAAAACGAGTCAACCGACCCGCAAAAGATAGCTATTTTGCGTCGGTGGATTCCCTGCCTGGATGTCACCTCACTGTATGAATGTAACATACGAATATATTATAGATTGAATACTTCGAGAACATTCTCAAAGTAAAACCTCATTGGAAAGATTAAACGATGGAAGCGAGCAGTGTAACCGCAAGACGGTGGGTGTGGCGATAGGTAGAAAAGGGGACGGAAATGCCTTCCCCGGAAGCTACTCAAATCACATTAGCATTCAGCGTTTCAATGTGAAATTTTTAGATAACACCGATTGAGACGACACACGACTGTAAGAACCATGCTTTTTTCAGTATAAGTACCTTTGTTATCTTCTAGGTACCTGTGACGTCACACTGCCTCGTAGAAGACCAACTCTGGTTTTTTTGCCAGCACATACTCTGCATTACCCAATTTATAGCAAGCACTGATACGTACTTAAGTTCCTTTTAAGTACATATATTCATAACTGTAAACTTATCCTGTTTTATTTTTCTTATACAAGTATTCCTCGCTATTAAGGCATGTTAATTTAGGCCTTATCAAACTTAGGTTGTCGGTCAGATATTTTTCTATCACCCGGGAATTGTGATTTTTGTCTGGAGTTCTGTGTACTTCTCTGTACTAATGAAAAAGTGGATTATGACTCTGAGGGAGTGATTGTGTCGCACGTAAATATAATGAATCAAAATAATATAGGTACTGAAATATACATGTTGTTACACATACATGTAACCATCGTGACGTAAAACATCATAAATTAATATAATCATAAATATGTCCAAAAAAAAATCCATGGTACCTCCTTAAAGTCGAACAATCGTAATAGGCTCTCAATATAAAAGACGGCCCGACTTCAGCGGCATAATAATACTGAAGTATATGCAGATATATTTTTTTTAAATACATCTTAATACATAAAAATAAAGCTATTATTTACGGATTTTATCACAGGTTTTTAATTTTTACACTTTTTAACTAACCGACTTTTAGTTTCTTTACAGCTTTCGTGGTCCGTCCCGTGACTAAATTCGCGATAAAATCCGTAAATAATAATTTTATTTCAATGTGCAACATTCGCATTTCTAATAGACTATTACATCATAATACATTAGATATAGTGCGTGGTGGCCTGTTGGTAAACGGACTAGACGCGACTGCCAACATGTTCACGGTGGTCGCGGGTTCGAATCCCAGGGCACACCTCTGACTTTTCGGAGTCATGTGTGTATTGATAGTCAATAACCACGCACTAAAACTGTGAAGGAAAACATCGTGAGGAAACCTGCATACCATAGCGATTCTTAAGAATTTATATGGTATGTAAGTCCGCCAACCCGCACTAGGCCAGCGTGGTGGACTATATGGCCTAACCACTCTCAATCGTACTGTCGATTGTAGAGGAGACCCGTGCCCTGCAGTGGGACGTATATGGGCTGATACGATGACATTAGATAAGCCACCAAGTACAATAGCGACATATTAGCGTTATTGATCACTCCTCCAAAAACCTCTCAATAAAACGATACCAGCATATACGCTCTTAATTATTCATCTCGTGAAAACTCAAAAAAAATCATTTAAGGAATAATTTAAGAGAGCAGCGCGAGAGATTACCGCCGGAACACTACCGAAATCCTGATAATACAATTACTGAAAGTTTCAACTCTGTTACTTGTGCTTTAATAAGTTTGCGCAGTCCCAACTAAGATATGCTATTTTTAAACAAACTTAGTGTTGTATCTTTTGCGATATTCATTAGCAACGATTTGTAGTTCTTGATAAATGACCAAAAGCATTCTTATTGCATTAGCATAAGTGATAGACTTAATGACCAAAAAGTTATCTAATGGAGACCACGCATATGTAGACGAAGATCGCCCAGTAGGACAGATTACATAAATTAGACTGCGAGAAGTCGCTGGATGCAGATGTCAATAGATTGCTATAGGAGTCCTTGTGGAAGGCCCATATTGAGTAGATTTCCAATGGATTTTTTAAATCTGGTCCTGCATAATGACTGCAGAGTATCGAATGGCATCAGATGGCAGTCCCTTGACATTCGATACACTTATGGCTGGCCTGCAAAGATGCCTCTTCACAGTACTGCGGAAGGAACTGAAGGCTCAAGAAACGGAGAGAGTGAGAGAGTATTGCTTAAGATGTAACTTGTTCACCCAATTATGTGTAATTATGATGTTATATAATTTGATATATATATATTTATATTTTATTATAGTTCAGTAGGCAGTTGTATTAATTTTTTTTTTATTCTGGCCTGGCATAGTGTCGAGATCGAATCAGAAATGAGGAGATCCGTAGGAGAACCAAGGTTACCGACATAGCCCATAGGATTGGCAAGTTGAAGTGGCAGTGGGCCGGGCACATAGCTCGTAGAACCGATGGCCGTTGGGGCCGAAAGGTTCTCGAGTGGAGGCCACGTACAGGCAAGCGAAGTGTTGGACGCCCGCCTACAAGGTGGACGGACGATCTGACTAAGGTCGCAGGAAGTCGCTGGATGCAGGCCGCTTCCAACAGGTCATTGTGGAGATCATTGGGGGAGGCCTATGTTCAGCAGTGGACTTCCTGTGGCTGATATGATGATGATGATGATAGTGTCTACATTGCACCTGATGGTAAGTGCTAATGCCGCCCAGGCAGAGTATCCATTGGCATCGGACGGCGGTCCCATGCCAATGGAAACAATTATGCCGGCCTGCTAAGGTGCCTCTTCAAACTGCAAATGCAAATATAAAGGTATGATTGCGGTATGATTGCAAAGCTGAGGTCTCGGTTTCGAATCCCTGGTCTAGCAGTGATATTGGATTTGTCTATTCATTATCAGATCGGAGTCAGGATTTTGTGCCCGATGTGGCAATAAGCTTGCCCACTATCACATCGTGAGACGGAAAATATAAGGCGAAACGTGGATGTCCTGACTGCACCTCTGTCTACCCCTTCTGAGAAATAAGCCGTAAGTTTATGTACGTATGTATGTCTATTTATACTTTATACTGGGTGATATCATTGGCACTTCTAGCGCAATCAAAACTTATTCAAAGAATCAATAACACAAACTTCTGGGATTCCAACATGATCAAAGTACACCTGTAAGCCTCGATGTTAAGGTTGATTTTTAAACGGACTAATGAACAGCACTAACATCCTATGGCTGAAGAAAAAGAAAATAACAAGCCTTTTATTTATATATTTATAAATACTTTATTATACACCACATAGATCAACAGAAATTACAACACAAAGCGCTTTGTTATTTATTTATTTATACAATGTCTTACCCATCGACGGAGTGAGGCAGGTAACTAAAATTGCTTTGGCAAAATGAAAGTCCTCTGAATTCACATTAATACATTTGCGATTGAGGCATTCGCGACAAGCACAAAAGCCAGCCAGAATAAAGAATTATTGTTTTGCCAGCGTTTTCAAAGCAGATTAACCGGCTGGTTGGCTTTCAATTAAAGGTTTATTTTTTATTTTTGTGACCTAGATAGTGACGTCAGATGTCTTTTTAGATGGTTATACTAAACCAGTCTTTAATATTAGAGTTGATTTTGATGCAGTTGATTTTAAAGGCGATGTATTTTGACAGGACTGTCGAATTAAAGTAGGAAGTTACTGTTTGGTTATCAAAATTAAAGCGAACGTCGGAAGTTAGCCAATCTGTACCAGGACAACTCGGAAAATTTAAAACAATCGTATCTGAAAGGCGATCTTCCAATATTTCTTAGGACTGACCCAATCTGCAGTATTATATATAAATCTTGCGCCATCTCATGTTTCGAATACTAAGTGGTGATGGTGAATAAAAAACATCACTCAAATTATTTGATTTATGTTTTTGTTGCAATGAATGGCGAGACAAGCATGCCGTTCGCCTGGTGGTAAGCGATACGACCGCTCATGAATAGTAGCAAAACCAAACAAACCTTGATTACAAAGCAATGCTTGGCCTTCCACTGTGCTCGCCATCCTGAGACATAAGATGTTAAGTCTCAATATGTCCAGTAGTTACTCTATCTAAAATGTCCTTCAATATGAAACACAATAATACATTTAAACTGCTGTTTGGAGACATAACAAAGCGGTGGCACCTACCTAGGCGGCCTCTGGTATGAGAGACTTACCACCCGTAAATGGAGAACCTGCTTTTTTCCGTCGGTTAAAACGCAAATCATTAAAACAACTCCGCGTAAGCAAACCCGCGACAGTGTTAATTAATATTTACCTAATTAAAAATGTAACCGCACTTACTAGCCGCGGCCATTAATTGCACCTTTATTTGAATATTTTATATTTAATTGATTGTGGTGTTTATATTGTTACGTTAGATTGTTATACAAGCGTGGAAGGTGTTTGTGGACTCGTTTCCTGGTTACTGTGAAGTTTTTGACTACTTTCGTATCGTATCAGCCCATATACATCCCACTGCAGGGCACGGGCCTACTCTACAATCGAGAATACGAATGAGAATGGTTAGGCCATATAGTCCACCACGCTGGCCTAGTGCGGGTTGTGTGGACTTACATACCTTAGAAATTCTTACAAATCGCTATGGTATACAGGTTTCCTCACGATGTTTTCCTTCACCGTTTTAGTGCGTGGTGATTGAATATCAATGACTACTTTACTTTTAAGTCTGTTAGTAAATATGTCGTTTTCATCATGTCAGACTACACTCATCCACTGCCGAGAAACTCCTTTACCGCATCACATTATTTTCTCATTATTAAGTCCCTGAAAGAGAGAAGTTTCCCAAGTATGGTATTTGATTTGATTATACCTATATATATTTTGTTACTTAATTAATAATTTTAAAGCACAACCTGTGCTTGGTTTTGATTTCAAAGTATTTTTGCTGATTTAATTTGATATAACACTATATTAAAGTGATGTTATAGCCATTACATCCCACGTAATTGGAAACATGCAAAAATATTGATTGAAAGAGTGATGCGTATAATATTTTAAAATGTAGGATGTGCAGGGGGGTTTGCCAATAGGCCGAGGGCTGTGACTTTAGAGAGAGATAGGGAGATGAATATCCAATCATATTTAATCAAGCTGTTCAATCTCCAGCCCAGCCATTTCGCTGGTCAATCTAAATCGCGTGTAAACCAACGCGCAACACATAATTAGTTGGAATAATCCATGCCATTAGTCCGGCCGCGCACGGAGCGTCCAGCCGGCCGGCCGAGCGTAGGCCCGCCGCACGCGGTCCGCTATAATTAATCAATATATCGCGTCTGATTAATTGGCGCGACCGCGGATGAAAATCGCTCGGATACTGGCCGCGTACGTTCCGATCGGAGGATGGATTTGGATGATGATAAAGTACACTTGGATGCGGCTTTATTTTTTTCATTAGCGCATTGATATCAGAACAGAAATCGATATACGTAATTGGCATCATAAATTAGTGAGCAGTATTCGAAGGTGGAAGGATCAAGGATGATTGATGATGATTATGGCGATAGAACCATTCAAAAGCGATTATCATATTTATTAAATATACTGCTAATAGTTATTAGACAGGAGGGTAACAAAATTAAATTTAAAAATAAATTAATTAAGTACTACTTACAAACCTTAGATAATATTTAATTTTAAATTATTTAATTTTAATTGTAAAATGGATCGCACAGTCATACTTTTTTAGGGGTAAGGGGATTACTCTATGAAACAATACGAACTTGGAATTTTCGAGCGCCGTACTTAAGTCTTTACTAATGTGCCTTGAAACTCCTTAATATGTTTTATTATGCATCCGTATAGCTACCATTCCTAAAATTTTGCATTGCGAGCTGTAATCTGTTGACCTCAACCTTTTCTATAAATCAGGTATTTCTACAAATGTATTTTGTGGTTTGAATTTTGGTTTTGGTAGATGACGGTTTTTCAAAACCGAAATAAATGTTTTACCTATCAAACAAAGGCTGCATACTCAGAACTTTGTTTACAGTTACATCCCGGCATACGATTAATTTTTAATCTAAACCAGACGTTTAAATGAAAGTCCCTACCACATCCGAATGTTCCGACATCATATACATGCCTAGTGCAGATAATAGCGGAAATTCTCGTGCCAATGTGGGGTCCAAAAACACCATGCTCTCGCAGCAATTAGATTTTTTGTCTCTATCTAAAGCATTGTTGTCTATACCAGACAAAAAGTGATCGATATATAAGCGCTAATTTATTATCAGATGTACGCAAATTAGCGTGGAAACTTAGGCTATTGGACTTCAAATGTTTAGAATTTTTAATTGGAAGGGCTAGGGATAACATGACTGTTATACATACAAAGGTACATATACTCACGCCTTTTTCCCAGAAAGGGTAGGCAGAGGTCTTACCAGGACACCCAAATTTCGTCTTTTATGTTCCGTCACACGATGTAATAGGGTGCGAGTGTAATAACTTAAGCTAAAGGGAATAACAAAATATAAAACTTTAATCAATCACTAATTTCTTGTTAGTAATAAATCTTAGTAATAGAGCTCTATGCTGATCCATGGCGCAGTTGGTTAGACGCCGGGTTGGGGTAACTCTATAAAAACGATACTAACTTCGAATGTTCGGACGCCGTACGTAAAACTTCACTACTATGCCTAGATATTCCATAAAATATGCCTTATCCATTCCCAACTCTCAGATTTCCTTTACAATAACAAGCTCCTCAACCCTTTCCAATCAGGTTTTCGTCCCGGACACAGTACTACCACAACGCTCATTCATATCACGGATGACATCAGATCGGCCATGGACAGAGGCATGCTGACAGTTTTAGCTCTGTTTGACTTCAGCAACGCTTTCAACACGGTGGATCTTGATGTATTACTTAGTGTACTTTCTTCTCTTAACATATTTCCAGGTGCGGTTGATTGGTTTCGTAGTTACCTGTTCGGACGCCGGCAGAGGATATGTGTTGAAGATAAGTTATCTTCTTGGTGCACCATTTCGGCTGGCGTTCCTCAGGGTGGCGTGCTATCTCCTCTGTTCTTCTCTATTTTTATTAATTTGATCACTAATACTCTTCGTTCTTTCTACCACCTTTATGCAGATGATCTCCAAATATATTGTCATGCATATCCAGATGAGCTGAAAGATGCTGTTTTAGCTATTAATGAAGACATTGGACGCATCTCTAATTGGAGTAAGGAGTTTGGACTTAAAGTTAACCCGGTTAAAACGCAGGTCATTGTTGTCGGTAGCCCCAGGTTGATGTCTAGGTTGAACTGGTCGCTTATACCGCCAGTCTCTTGCAATGATGTAGCTATTCCTTTTAACGACACAGTGAAAAATCTAGGTATTATTCTTGATAAATCTCTCTCCTGGGGTCCCCAGCTTTGAGAGTTGAGTAGGAAGCTATTCGCCTCGGCTGGGTCCCTGCGGAGGTTACGCAATTTTCTACCTATCGCCACGAGAATATCGCTTGCTCAATCCCTCCTGCTCCCCATCCTTGATCATGCGGATGCCAGTTATCTTGATCTCACTGAGGAACAACTTAATAAACTTGAGCGTCTCCAAAACTTTTGTATTAGATTTATATTTGGATTGCGCAAATATGATCACGTCTCCGAATTCCGTAACAAGCTCAAGTGGTTACCCATTCGGTTTCGCCGGAATACCCATATTCTATCTCTTCTTTATTCTATACTTTTCAATCCCCATTCTCCCTCGTATCTTTATAACCGATTCGAGTTTCTTCATGATACGCATTCAAGATCACTGAGGTCATCGGAGAACTTAACACTTAAAATCCCAGTGCATTCCACTAAATTTTATGACAAATCGTTTACTGTACAAGCTGCTAGGCTGTGGAATTCATTACCTGTCGCAGTGAGGCGGGCAGAGTCGCTGCCCATATTCAAAAGATTGGTCAAACAACATTATCTTTCACAACTAAACTTAAGACATTGCATGTATACCGTGTTTATTTATATATATTCATATTTATATATATATGAATATATATACATTTGTTGCTATGGTTATTTTATGCATAATGTTGATACATGTTAGTTATAATATTTATTTATGTATGTGTTTATGTTTATGTATATATATTTATTTATATATGCATAAGGTATGTATACTTATAGATATATGTCCATTTATCCTTTCGTACACCTCATGGTACCCCAAAACTTTCGTTCCCTCTTATCCATCCCATGGTTGGTTGTCTGTAAGAGATCGCCTCGAGCGATAAGACCGCCTTTTGTACATTTTTTTTTCTTGTTTATTTCTGTATTGTTAGTTTTAGGTGTACAATGAAGTTTTAAATAAATAAATAAATAAAATGTTTCATTCCTCTTTCGTGCGTCGAACCATAGACTAAGTTAGGAGAAAATGATAAGTATAATAGAGAATAGTATTGATTTTTTGAAGTGGATATCTTATATCTTACTTCGGACGTCGAACATCCTAACATTCGAACTTCGTATCGTTTTTATAGAGTAACCCCCCCCCCCCCCCCCCAGATTCGATCCCCGCACCGAAACAATTATGAACACCGAAAAGTCTCTTGTAGATTGAAATCAATAAAATATCTTGTAATTCCTGTTATTCACGACACAAGACTCGATCTTAGTGTGGGGTCAGGTCGGGTGACTGTTAAGTGTATTTATTTCATTAAAAGGCCATAATAATATTAAGAAAGCTAGTAAAACGCAGGCTATACGACGTGAATTTGAAAATGAATGTGATCTTTATCCGCGACGGCCATTTATTAAAGCCCAGCCGACACTGGATCTAATCCGGATAAATTCTGCGAAATATATCCATCCCCCTATCTGTCTATCCAGATTTCAGTGATCCCGCGTAATCTCGGATTTGGAGACATATCTTTGTATTGCTCAATCTAGGTTTTATTTCTATGCTCTGATCTAGCAATTTATAGGATGGTATGGAGAGATTGTATTAATGCGTTGGTCTGGCAAACGAGCAAACAGGTCACCTCATGGTAAGTGATCACTGCTGCCCGTGAATATCAAGAACATCTACTAAGATCATGAATGTGTTGTCGGCCCTACAAATCAAGAGGAAAGCGGGAAGGAAAAAATGGGAGAAGGTAAGGGGTATTGTGCATCCTGCAAACTGACTCACGGGACGAAAAGGGACAGGTAGTCGCTTTACATTGATTTCCTGTGAGACAGTAGTACTGCCACGGACGAGTCTGCCCATTCATGCTGACCCATGACTGACAAAAACGTGGTTGTACCACTTTCAAAAGTTATATGACAATTAACAATGGTATGTGAGCTCTCCCCATGTCGATATATTTTTATAGTTTAACAACACAATTAAAGGTAATTTATTGTACGTTTGCAATAATTATCGTGATCTTGGTTGTAGTGTATCGATGTCATTTTTATTTAGTCGTCTTGATGAACTTACGATGTAAGCTTACATACGACACACAGCTAAAAAGCATGGTCAAATTCAAAATCTGAAGCACCTTGTTTACGCTTAATTATTATTAGGCTTGAACCTCCTGTATGCGCTACAGTCTGTTAGCTTGTTAATTTCACATTCGTTGATCTATTCTGAGTGATTGCAGACTTAGCTGGACGTAATCCAGATGTTTCAATTTATATTTCGGTTCAAATTAAATGGACAAACAGGATAGACATACTCGCAGTTTACTTTTACAACTGTACAGTCCGCCCCGTGACCACGAAAGCTGTAAAGTAATCGAAACGTCGGGAAGTCAAAAATGTAAAAAATTTAACTAAATTCGCGATAAAATCCGTAAATAATAGTTTTATTTCAACTGTACAGTATTTAAATAACCTATATGTTTATACATTAGGATGCACATAAAATTGAAATCCAAGAAAGACCGCAATAAGTGCCGAGGAATATAATTACGATTAAAAAACGATCTGAATGTATGTAACTACACTTACGTGCTGCTCATGTCCAATTGACTCACAATTGTGGCGTCAAACTTCAAAAAAGGATAAATAAGTAATAGGATGATTACGTGCAAGCTCTGAAATAAAACTCATGTATGTGTTCCCTTAGCGCTATGACCTGTCCTGCTTTAAATAAGGTCTAAAGAGAGTACTATACTTACGTTAAGCAGCGACATATCTGTGCTGGACCCTTGGTATTATGAAGGTCCATGAGCGGCGGTGACTGCTTACTATCAAGCGGCCCGTATACTCGTCTGCCCGCAAAAGCAATAATAAAAATTCATCCAACATTACCCCCAACATTCTGCTCTCCTTACCGTCACCCGTGTGTCCCGATGTAAATTTATCCCCTCGCAGCGAGACAGACAGATCTATTGTAACATCGGCTGCGATCCGTAGTACATTCCTCGAAAACTACGGCTGCACAATACCGGCTTGTTGTTTTTCCCCTGCCGGCCATCCGTCTTCCTTTATTGTCTAAGCATGGACTGACAATGTACTGGATATCGCTTAGATAACACTGTGATGACAAAGAATTTTGTGAAATATGTGATGGAGATAACAACATGAAAAAATATTGTGGCGGAGTGATCGACACAGAATTTTATAATGTTGGTAGCGTTTTTGACGCAGATAGTTTAATGCCGGCTGCCAAAAAAAGCTGTTTCTAATACGCAGGGAAACAAATGTTTGTGTTGTTTTATTTCTTATCACATTTTTGCGCTCTTAGAGTGGTAAAATAAAATAAAATAAAAAAAGAGTGGTAGGATCAAAAAAGAAAAGTAAAAGTGGCAATGCCCTACTATATTTCGATTACTAGAATAAACAGGGTTGACCAGGGTGGAACTACTGCCTTATTCACGTAAAGGGACGGCTTTGTCAAGTTTCTTTAAGTTAGGTGAAATTGTTATGATGGAAGTCCAATACTTTTTTCCTTCTATTATTCTTTTGTTTCATTTTCTTCTTTTGAAAGACCAGCATCACAAATACGATTCAAGTGTTTTAGTTAATATTAAATGGCAGCAATCACTTACCATCTATCTGCAAATAATTTAGTGATTATTATTGTAAGCAATTAGTAATAAACTTTATAAACTTTGCGTGACCAAGAAATAATTTATTATTATTTATGATGAGCTATACACATACATAAATCACGCCATTTTCCCGAAAGTTCTAGACAGAAGTGCTATCAGTCCACACACGTTTCGCCTAGTTTATTCCGTCGCATGATGTGATAGTGGGCGAGCCTATCACCATTTTGGGCATGAATTCCTTCATCAAGTCCTGACTCCAGGCTGATAATAAATTAAAAAAACAATATCACTGCCCGAATCGGGATTGAGCCTGAAACAGCTTTGCAATCATACAGTAATACAAAGGCGCTATCTTGGCAGTCCTTATGATAAGCTGTTTGTTTGTCTTAAACAATAAAAATAATTGATGTATTGAGGGTAGGATTAAACTTAAGCTACTTATCACCTGGGCAAGGCAGCTGATAAGAACCGGCCAAGATTATCCGAGCCGCAGTTAAACTTGGCAGTTGGCAGAAACTATCGCTTCCGGTACATCATGTTGTTTAAAACTTCAATACAACGCCGGACCGGAGGAAATTCTATAAGCACACGGGTGCATTGTAGCACGGCATGACCAGGTGTTTAATAATTATTATTACCGCAGTAGCTTTTTATGCCTGCTTCGGTGGCGTAGTTGTACTACGATATGGTTACAAAGCTGAGGTCTCTGGTTCGAATCCCAGGTCGGGCAAAGTGATATTGAATTTTTCTGTTCATTATCAGCTTGGAGTTAGTTTGTGCCCGATAAGGCGATAGGCTTGCCCTCTATTACATCGTGGGACGAAAATACAAGGTGAATTGTGAGTGGCCTGGCACCTCCGCGTGCAGTTTCTGGGAAAATGGCGTGAGTTTATGAATGTATGTATTTTTTTTTAAATATTTCTCACTGTGCGGCGTTCGAACCTGCGGCCTCTCGTTTCACAGTCGGCGTCTAACCAACTGCGCTAAATACTATAAAAAAGTCGCAATCCACGATCCCCATGAAGTCTCAGATATAAATTGGCCATTAATATGTGAGATCTACCACCAGGTCTAATGTATAGTTTCTAGATTTAATTATATGTATGCTTCTGGTGTGGAATGGAGTATGTTAACAGAATATCTGCAACCGCACGAAGCTGGGCTGGGCTATTTTTTTAAAACGGTAGGTAAATTTTAATGGTGGTAGGTCTCTTATATGTGAGAGACCGCCTGGGTGGGTACCACCGCAATGTCTATTTTTCCCGCCTAACAGTAGTGTAAATGGACTTTTTGTTTCGGTTTTAACGACATTGTAGCCAAAGTACAACTGGACATATTGAGACTTAATATCTTATGTCTCTGGGTGGCGAGCGCAATGGAATGCCGAGCATTGCTTTTTAATTCTAGATCTTGTTTAATTTTGGTACTATTCCTTAGTACTATCGCTTACTATCAGGCGAACGGCATGCTCGTCTCGCCATTTATTGCAATAAAAAATGGTACATATAAAAAATTAAAAATATTGTCGTACAGTAATGGGAAGTAATGGGATGGCGTTGTTCGCGTCAGGCCGGCATTGTGGCTATACGCTGATGTAGTTGTGTCGGGCTTCAGCAGTGAAACTAGTTTACGCTCCGCCGTGATACCGGATGCCGGCATAAAACTGATTACAACCGCCTTGTAGAGGCCACCACTTTTGCTAGATTGATTGGGAACTCATTTGATACACAATCTAATATGTGAACTGAAATTATTGTTGAGTGGTGGGCTGTTGGTAAACAGACGCGGCTGCAAACATGTTCACGGTGGTTGCGGGTTTGAGTCCCAGAGCACAGCTCTGACTTTTCGGAGTCAATGGACATGCACTATAACGGTGAAGGAAAACATCGTGAGGAAACCTGCATACCATAACGATTTATAAGAATTTCTATCGTATTTAAGTCAATCGACCCGCATTCCAGTGTGGTGGACTATATGACCTAACCATTCTCAATCGTACTTTCGATTGTAGAGGAGGCCCGTGCCCTGCAGTGGGACGTATATGGGCTGATACAGTACAGTGATACATACTAATAATAAATTGAAAATGTAACGCCTAAGTATCACATACATTGACAGCCTCCATGGCGCAGTTTGTTGGACGCCGACTGCGAACGTAAGGCCACGGGTTCGATCCCCGCACCGCGACAAATGTTTGTGTAGCCCACAGGTATTTGTCTCGGGTCTGGGTGCTTACGAGACCAAAAAGTCTCTCATAGCTCCTGATACCCACGACACAAGACTCGATCTTAGTGTGGGGTCAAGACTGTTTATGTGACTGTTGGGTGTATTTATTCTTATTACATACATAAACTCACGTCTTTTACACAGAAGAGGTAGGCAGAGGTGCAATAGGACCCACGTTTCGCCTTGTATTTTCCATCCCACGATGTGACAGAGAGACTATCGCCATATCGGGAACAAATGATTCCGGGCTGATAATGAATAATAAAATGACATATCACTTTGCCCGACCTGGGACTCGAACCCGAAACCTCAGCGTTGTATCCATACCATAGTACAACTACGCCACTGATGCAGTTTATTATTTAAGTAATTATATTTAAGTAATTACTGCTTATCCTGCAACTGAAAGGAATATTATGATACATAAGCCTAAGCGATAAACTTAAATGAATCTTAAAATAAGCGGTTATTCTAGCGAATTCTATAATTAGAGTTATGACTTAATTAAGGTCAGGTTGTATTGCATTCTCCTCGTAGTAGTAGTACAGAAAAAAAACCACGTAATTTATTATTAAATATTTTATGAAGTTGATTAAGTAAAGTAATACTATCACCGCTTTAAAACTTCGAAATGGAAAGCGAAAAATTCCTGTCTCTGCTTTAATTGTTACTTTTTTGAACGGGTGGTAGCTTGTTGAAGAGCTGGATGCAAGCTACAAGACGGTAGTTGCAACTTGGAGTTTCGATTCCGAGGATATGACAAGTCGGTCATATTTACTGTGTGGGCGAAACAGAGTATTCCGATTCTTCATTCTGGGCGACTTCGCTTCAGTTAGTCGTATTAAATAAAGCAATCAAATATAGATTTAAAAAAAAACACATTGCTTATAAATTATAACAATTTATTAATGAACTGCTCTGATTTAAACCAATTCAATTCAATTTCTAATAATCACTATATTGTAAACTGGTTTTGAAAACAGCAACACTATGGTTTCTTTCCCGTTCTACTCTAGTGAAAACCGTTTTCCGAACTGGGTGGTGAAAAATTTTGAATCTAAATTTTTAACATTTTAATAGATTCAATAAATAATTTTCATTTTCATGCTTGTGTATCTAGTTAATTTCCACAATAAAACACTTATTTTTAGTAGGAAAATATCGAGAAAACCTGCATACCATATCGCAAACCCCGTATTATACCAGTGTGTTTGGCTATCCAAGACCCATCAACCGCGGTCTTAACTGTAGAGCATTCCCATGTTTGGCAGAACCTCTATACGAGTACAACAGACAGCAATGTTTGTTAGATTCTCTTTATTTATTCAAAAAGCAATCAATAGTTCATTAGAGGTTTTCAAGATTTACGCGGATGTTAAATATTGAAATAAAACTATTATTTAGCGGTCAGCCCCGTGATCACAAAAGCTGTAAAGTAATCGAAACGTCGGGAAGTCAAAAAATGTAATAATTAAACCAAATCCGCAATAAAATCCGTAAATAATAGTTTTATTTCAATGGTTAATTATTAACATCCTTTATCCAACCCCATTTACATAGTTTATAAGATTAAGTAGTACTACTACAACATTCTGGAAGCTTCATGAAATCAATTCCAAAAATAAAATGTAAAACCGCGTCGCGCCTTGGGAGCAACGCGAGGAATGTAAATTGTTCCCCCAATATATATAGATATGGTGCATTTGTCTGTCTGTCCGCTTTATTAGTGTATGCTAGATTTACGAGTGCTGCGTAAACAAGTTATTTTAGTTTGTGTTTTGTTAAGGGGACGTGCAAGCGATGGTGAGATTATATAAATGCTTAAAGCAATATTTGTGGGAGTAAATTCTTGTTGTAACTGAGGTATTTCGATTTTTGTACAGTACAATGTAAATTGTCTATTCAATCTTCTTTTCGAATATTTTTTTTTTTTCATTAAATTATATATTTATTTATTTATTTAAAACTTCATTGTACACCTAAAACTAACAATACAGAAATAAACGACAAGAAAAAAAAATGTACAAAAGGCGGTCTTATCGCCCGAGGCGATCTCTTACAGACAACCAACCATGGGATGGATAAGAGGGAACGAAAGTTTTGGGGTACCATGAGGTGTACGAAAGGATAAATGGACATAATGAAGCATAAAATCGTCGAATAAATGGAATATGACAAAAAATATCCAATACAATGCCATGTAAAAAGGCAGTCGTAGGAAGACTAAGAGAATTACAGTCGCAAATACTACACATTACTTCGTCAAGTAATTTGTATCGAAGAATAGTAATGTTTTACTGCAGCAGATATCGGAAACGAAATATTCGCGCGTATGTCATTCACAAGGAAAAGTAGCAAAGTGAGAAGAAAGATAACGCGAATACGTATGAGTAACAGAGAAAGAAATAGAAAATGCGTCGTCACATTTATATTGTTCAAACATTTAGTTCGCAGAGTCTCTGTAGTATATTTTAATGCCGAGTACCAAATCTGGGCGAATATTTTAGAAATACTCTGTCATTAAACCGCATCGCTATAAATGTAAATATTTGAAGTTTTTCCTCTCTACTGTCAATTACCAGAGTTCGACGCCTTAAGTCTCATTAATTTTACGACGCATTTGCCAGTTCTATCTGAGTTAATAAGATTTTTGTCTTAATCCGATTTCTAATGCTTTATTACTTTATTTTCCAAGTCGAATGCCTAAAAGGGTCAATAATAAAGTCCAGCCGACTGTAGATTAATGTCTATCTAATTCGATTCTTTTACGATCATTACTTTGCAAAATTTTATAGCTTAAGTTTTTATAAGTTGAACATCGGACATGTAGTCTGAGATGTGTTCAGCTTTTTCATGGTTTACTACATTAAAATTGTCGATTTTAAACGATCTTCAATCACCAAAAATTCATTGCTGAACGTAGCCCTTCCCCAACAATTGGTTTTAAAAGCAGTCTGCATACAGCGACTTTGAAATCTTTTTGAAAGTATCGGTCCTCAATTCTCCGTTCTGTGCCCTGCTTTCTGCCGCCCCGGGTAAGCCTGCCCAGTTATGATGTATAATTTTTTATTCCTATGAATGGATAGAACATGTCATTCGCCTGATAGACATTCATTCGTACGACCGCTCATGAACAGTAGCAAAACCAAACAACACCTTGAAATACAAAGCAATGCATTGGCATTCCACTGCGCTTGCCACCCTGAGACATGCTATATCTCAACATAAGTCGTCATAGCTGACAACAGCTCTACTACTTTTTAAATGGCTTGCTAATCTTTGTACTTTATCGGTAATCTTTATTCTCTGATGGGTCTCCTCATATCTGATGCAGAGGAAAAGAAAATATGATTCTTTATACGTGCCATTTTACGGAAATTCCTTTGATTATAAATTTTCATTTACATTTTTTTTACGCTCAGAATTTTCTAACGACTTGAAAATTTCTGTTATACATCTGAATGAAGTCAATAAACTTTTTATGGGCGTAGGTGGAAGAGAGCCGGCTGTGAAACGAGAGGCGGTTAGTTCAATCCCCACACCGAACCAGTTATTTTTGAAGCCCACAAACATTACTCTAGATCTGAGTGTTTTTGATACCTACGACTTATATAAGACTTAATTGATCTTAATGTGGAACTAGAACTATGTATGTGAGAGAATTCAAAAATAGTTAATTCGTATTTTAAAAGTGTCTGTAGTTAGAAATAATTTAGTAATATTTACGCACATTTAAATATCGCCTGCCCATCGAACCGCAAGCGACCCAAACTCGCCAAGTATTCTTATTGGAATGGTATAATTACTTCGAAATATATTACCAAGTTGAACCTCAGTCTGGCCTCTTAAATCATTTTATCAATGGGGTGGACAGTGTCGTTTGATTTACAGTTTTCAGACGTAAAATGGTTTCTTTTTGGTATGTCGAATTTTGCTGCAGCTAAAATATTGGATTAATTTATGATTGCGTCAGTAATTAGGTACGTGAATTTAGTTATATTCAAAATATGGAATTTGATGTTTATCCCAGGTCAAACTGATATTGGATTTTTTCTATTGATTAGTAGGATTTTTTCCCGACATGACGATTGGCTCGCCCTATATGACATAGAGGGACGAAATACAAGGAAAACGTAAGTATCATGGTAGCACCACTGCCTAGCCCTTCTGAGAATCTTTCATGGGGGAAAGGCGTTGGTATGTATGTATTTATGCAAAAGGTGTACCACTGCCTCTCAATTTTATTTTTATACTAGCGGCCCGACCCAGCTTCGCCTGGGTGCATGCATTTTTTGATTCCACTCCACACCAAATACATGTTATTTTTCGTATTAATCTCTTGTATACCTAAACTTGACATAGCTATCCTACTGTCTGGCTCAATCCCGTCTCATCCGTCTGTTCAGTCTCTTCCCGATCCGTCCCGTCCTTTCTCTTTTATTATCCATCCCGTCTTATAACGTGCATTTACATTTCGTCCTATCAAATCTGTCAGCTATCCCAGCCCTCTCCCGTACCTTCCACTCTATTATATCCCGTCTCTCCATATACATGTACATATAAAGATTGCCTTATGAAATTTTGACATTAAAAACTTTAGCGTTTTTTATTGTCCATCCAATATTACGTCCCTTATTTCAGCACCAAAATGCTGTTTTTCCTAATAATATTGCACGCCATTACTTTTTGTTAGTAATAAAGTAATAATAACCATTTAGAAAAAGAATTGGCCAAATTGGTCCAGGCGTTGTTGAGTTATGCGCTTACCAACACTTTTTGTGATTCATTTTTATATTATAGAAGAAGATATTATAGTCCACCCTGCTGGCTTAGTGCGGGTTGGCGGATTTTATTTCACGTAGAATTTAATCCGAAAAGTCAGAGGTGTGCCCTGGGATTTGAACCCGTGACCATCGTTAACTTGTTGGCAGTCGCGTCTAGTACGTTACCATATACAAATTAATAAAACCTTCATACTGCCTTACCAGGTGACGTAAGTAATAGAACAAATATTTAAAAATATAAAACTGGATATCGTTTCGATATAATGTCTAGATACGGCATCAACGTACCAATATTCTTTTTATTCTTGAGTCTAAAAACAATATTAATGCGAAATTTAAATATGTCCCCCAGCGCATCTAAAAGTATCAATTCAAAAACAATGTCGTTTATGAAAACGAAAAATTATAATTAGATATATTTTGGTGTACTCCGGCAAAAACGCTTCGATAGAGTATACCTTGTTTAAAACTGTTGCAATAATCTCAAAAAACAATGGGCGATTTTGGTAGATATGGACATGATTTCAATTTACATTTCACAAAATTATGCGCAAGACGCCGTATCTAGATAATATTATATACACGATATACACGATGTACACATTTTTTGAATTTTGTTCTATTTCGTCAGCCGTCAATGAAAGACAATGGAAAGATAGATCATTTTACGTTGGATGGTAGTTGAAGCTGGACCGTCTTTTACGTCTCCCGTCAAATAAACAAAGATCATCCTATATTGGCTGGACGCATCACGCTTAAACGATACCCAAAAAAAAGGTTTTTAGTATCTTCCTCAGAAATTTTCCTATTTTTCTCACCCCTAAAACCTTCCCAGGACTTCCACGAATATTTCAAGACCAAAATCAGCCAAATTGGTCCAGGCGTTGTTGAATTATGCGGTTACCAACACATTTTGCGATTCATTTTTATATATAAGATCTGCAGAACTAATTTACCCGTGACAGTTTATTGCGTTCTCTAGGGTATTATCTTAATACTGAATAATCACGGGAAATTTTCACACAGCTACTTGGCGTTGCTAATAGGCAAAGAGATGATTAGTTGATTCTTTGCATGTGAGGGGCCAACCACTTATGCAAACACAATAATTTAAAAAAAATGGGCAGTTAAGTTTTTATGACAGACATAACAAAGCGAAACAACAAAATTCCTTTTTTGCTATGAAACACATATAGGAATTTAAAAAGTGAGTGTACATAGACGATTGATCGGATAGAACAGTAAGGTTGTTGACGATGTGAGCGGGTGTTATTCCAGCGGCCGCCATCAATCAGTGTCCAGAGATCCTCCAACGAGTTTAGCGTAGGCTGGCAGGTACCCCGTCAAACTGACACTTTATTACTAACCTGCATACTTTTACAGAAAATATTGTATTTTTCGATCCTTGGTAACATATCAAAGTTAAGTATTCAATAGTTCCTCGTTTTAATTTAAAGGATAACATTGCAAAGAAACGCTATTGTATAGAGCCCAAATATTTTCCTACTAGAATAATGTAGTTATATTCTCACATATGTACATAATACATACATACATACATAAATTCGCACCTTTTACCTATAAGGGGTAGGCAGAGGTGCAATTAGGATTTCGTTTTGTTATGTCCAACAATGTGATAGGGGGTGAGCCTATCACCATATCGGGCACAAATTCCTGACTTCGATCAGATAATGAATTGAAAATCCAATATCACTTTGCCAAACCCGGGATTCGAACCCGAGGCCTCAGCTCTGTAGCCATACAGTTGTACCAAGGAAAACTACACCACCGAGGCAGTCGAGGCAGAAGCGAGTTATATTCTTGTTACTACATAAATATAAGTTTATTAAAAAATAATTGTTTCTCGTGAACAATTCTCTATTTTTAGCCTAAATAGTATTTTATTCACAATAGCGCTTCTCTTATAAATGACTCGTATTCTCCCGCCAACGGCACCGCCGCCATTTTGATTCCGCCATGTATGCGCGCCGTATTTATCCAGTGTAGATGATTATTGTGTTTCGATCATTGAGCGCCGCGAGATCGGAATAATTAATTTTTACACACTGACGCCAGCTCGTAATTGGCTATTTAAATGCGATACAGAGATGAAAATTTAAAGGCACTCTTCCCGTGTTTTTCGAGTCAATACACGTGGATGTTTCGGTCAGTTTGTATTGAAATTTGGTTATAAGCCCGGTTGAAATGCAATGTGTTTCGTATTATAGGGTTCACATTAATATAGATGGAATAATTACCACAGATTCGGTCATTTATCGCGAAATTATTTTGGGATAATCTGTAATTATTTTTATATTACTTTACATATATTATATACTAGCGGCCCGACCCAGCTTCGCCTGGGTGCATATATTTTTTGATTCCACTCCACACCAAATACATGTTGTTTTTCGTATAAATTCTTGTATATCTAAACTTGACGTAGCTATCCTACTGTCCGGCTCAATCCCGTCTCATCCGCCTGTTCAGTCTCTTCCCAATCCGTCCCGTCCCTTCTCTTTATTATCCATCCCGTTTTATAACGTGCATTTACATTCGTCCTAACAAATCTGTCAGCTATCCCAGCCCTCTCCCGTACCTTCCATTGTATTCTATTTTATGTCCCTTCTCTCCATATACATCCATATACAGGGTATATCAAGACTGCTACCGAAAACGAAGCCGGGTGATAGTTTAAGCTACTTCAGACACAATGCAACAGAAAAAATTGCAAAAAAAAGCGACTTTTTTTTTTCCTATGACCATATTTGGGTGGTAAATACATTTTTTTTCCTAAAATAATAGTGTATACCCTTTTATTTATAAATAATCTAAGGTATAAAAGTGTTTAAATTATTATTTTAGCAAAAACTATGAATTTACCACCCAAAAATGACGATATTTAAAAAATCATAAAAAATAATTGTCGCGTTTCTTTGCGAAATTTTTAGTTGCAATGTGTATGTAGTCACTAAAACTACCACCCGTCTTCGTTTTCGCTAGCAGTCTTGAAATACCCGGTATATACATATAAAGATAGCCTTATGAATTTTTGACATTAAAAACTTTAGCGTATTTTACTGTCCATCCAATATTCCTTCCCTTATTTCAGCACCAAAATGCTGTTTTTCCAAAAAATATTGCACGCCATTACTTTTTGTTAGTAATAAAGAGTTAAAATATTTTTTTTTATACACATAACTTCAGTGTTTTCTATTTTCTTAGATATAACATTTCAACCCTTTTTTACCCCCTTTAGGTATAATATAACCTATCTCAGTCCGATACGATGTACATTTCTATCAGTGAATTATGGCGAAGGAAAGGCCACTGTAAAAATTCGTGATAAAAATGGCATTTGATCTTGAAAAGGAGTAAGTATAACTTCTTATGCTGTATTTACACGCTTGGCCAACCTCAGCCAGCCTCCACCAACGCCAGCGTGTAAACGGAGTGTTTTACTCGGCTGGCCTTATATTTTTCATAGTTAATAGCTTGGAGTTGGTAGACGTTGACCCAGCCTCAGCCAACATGTAAATCCACCATTACGTGTGAACATTATTTATTTCATTGTCCTATATTAATGTAGCTAGATATATTCTCCTTAGTTTATACAAAATAAATTTCTGAACGCATGCATAAACAATTAAAATCAATTAAAATGTCAATCCATTTTCACTACTGTCAATATTTTACTTCTTTAAAATCTAAAATACGCCATTAATCGAATATTGGGGATATATGTTTTCGATTCGAAACCTTTATTTAAATACGTTCTTTAATTTGAGGGCAGAGTTTACCATATCGACAGGGTGAAAATTAAATGTTTGACAGTTACAAACCCATGAACATTTTGTATGGGAAAATCACACACACTGTTTCGATAGATATGATTGAATTTGAACTTTGTTTAGCGGTAATAAAGTGCAATTTGACTCTTTGACGTTAGGAACATACCTACATTGCTTAAACAACAGTGAGTGCTTGTAATTCAATGTGAACTTTATACAATAGCAATAAAGCTCAAATTGACTATACGTTTTAGTTAGAAAACGTTTGTATGGGAAAAAGAAAAAGGCTGTTTTTAGGGTTTTTCCGGCAATTATTCGATTTTTTCTCGCCGTAAGAACCATCCTTGGACTTCTACAAACATTTAAAAAAAACAATTATCGAAATCGGTTCAGCCGTTCACACGTGATGCCGTGACAACGCGAAACGGGTTTCATTTTTATATATATATAGAAATATTGCAATTAATGGCGATACGAGCAAGCCATTTGCCTGATAGTAAGCGATATGACCACTCAAATGTCAAATCTCAATATATCCAGTAGTTATTGGTGAAAGGCATGCTCGTCTAGCCCATGTCATGTCATGGCAATAAAAAGAAACACTACTTTTTGATGGCAATATGTATAAGAGTGGTATACCACTCTATGATGTTTAAACTTTTAGTGATGACTTATAAGTCATCACTAAAAGTTTAAGCATCTGTTTTATAATTTATTGGATTTCCATACTATAACTGAAATTAAACCAAATAAATATTATCAATTAGTCAATAATCCAGTAATAAATGCGGACATTACTCCATATCACAGTATAAGTAATAAATAAAAGGCATAAATTACGGCGTCTCGTCTGAATCGCGTGTCAATTAATCTATGCCAGCATGCGCGGGCGCATGTTGTCTCCATCTAATTTATACCCACCACTCACTACAAGTTTATTCGTCTTTGTCTCCCGTTCGACTTTATTGGAACTAATTTTTAATGGGGTTATTTATACCTCACGCCAGGAACGCGTAAAGATTTCTCCTTTTTGTTTAAATCAAAGATTTTAAGTTTCCAAGTTTTGTTTAATTGGTCTTTTATCTGTGTTCCGTTTCGGAGAAATCGGTTGGATGTGTTGTTGTTTTCCTGTTTTAAATTAAATTATAATTGCCTTGGAATTATACGGTTCAATAGCTTTTCACAGTCTTTGTCATAGATTGTACTTCTCTGTCACCAAGATGAGTTAGTAATTAATCCACCACGCTAGCCTAGTGCTGGGTGTAAGATTTTTTTCTTTAACGATAATTGCGGAGACATTTCAAGTATGACGAATTCTCTACGATATTTCCATTTAAAGAACCCGAGAATGAAATAAGAATGAACATATAGCTTTAGGAATCAACGGCGTATGCTAATTCTAATGTCATGGCTGGACTTTTTAGTACTAATTGTAATATTTAAAAAATAATACACTCAATAACTAAATGTTGAATAAATTTATTATTTCTGTATTACTTCATTACCACAACCACGGTCCACCATGGAAGAAAATGCACGAGAGGTAAACGTGGATAAAACGATGGCGATGTTATTGTAATTTCAATGAAATTTCTACTTTTTTTTAAACTATGGTGTTGTTTGTGATTTATTAATTTTTTATGTTATTTTATCGTTAAAAACAAGTTCATATTCGCTTTCTCTCTGTATTTAATACAGAAGTGATATTTAAGTAATCCCATATTTTACGTATAATAAAAAAAATGAAAGAACATACATTATACTTAAAGCATGCATTCTTCCAGAAGGGGTAGGCACAGGTGGTGCAGGACCCTCATGATTTGAGTTGTTTGTTCTGTCAAACAATGTAATAGGGAGCGAGGTTATTTTGCTTAAATTAGAAATATGAACAGAAAAATGATTTTTCACTTTGCCTGATCCGAGATTCGAACCCGAGACCCCAGTGTTGTAATCATACTCTAAAACAACTGCGCCACCTAGGCAGTGAAAATAAAAAATACTAAACATATAACTCATACAGCACGGTAAAGTAGTGCAGGAAGCAGATTGGGTGCATTTTAATTATGAAACAAGTCATAATCCGTGATGCGACACAAAAAGAATATTAGTTAGTGCACATAAAACCTAAAGAATAAAATAGGTCCTTTGATTAGTATACTACGATAGAAAACGCGCAACGTAACGCGAATTGGATATATGGAATATACACCATCTGAAGACATTCTAGTATCCTTTACTGGTGGTAGGTCTCTCATACGTGAGGCCGCCTGGGTAGGTACCACCGCAATGTCTATTATTTCACCCGCCAAACAGCACTTTAAATGCACTGTTGTGTTCCGGTTTGAAGGCTATTGTAGCCAGAGCAACTGCTGGACATAATAAGACTTAAAATTTTGAGTTCCAGAATGGCGAGCCCAGTGGAAGGCCGTGCATTGATTTGTAATCCATGGTGTTGATAGTTAATATCCATGAGCGGTAGTATCGCTTATCATCAGCAAACGGCATGCTCATCTCTCCATTGATTGAAATAAATAGAATATGATCGCTCATAAACAGTGGCAGAAACAAACACCCTAAAATGCAAAGAAATGCTTGGCATTACAATGCACTCGCCATCCTGGGACATAAGATGTTAGGTCTCATTATGTCCAGAAGTTACGCTGGTTATACTGCATTTACACAGTGCATTTACACTGCTGTTTGACGGGAGAAAAAGACTCTAGTTTCACAGGCAGCATCCAACCGCGCCACAGCTATTAAAGCACGGCAATGATTTAATAGTGATATTATTGTCCATACTCTTCAGCGGGAAATACATAATATGCATATGGGCAGATACAGTGAGACTGTAAAGCCCCTTGTTGTTTCTTATAGATTATGAATATCGTAGTGAAGCCTCAGGTCTATGTATGTGCCTTGGCATAGACCGTACCCAATCTGACTTACTTCCAATCTGGATAAAACACGGTTTATAAATTAGTGGAAGCAGAAATAAGTACGTGAGCGCCCCACGCGTAACGAATTCAGACTTTCCTGTCAATTATAATGACAATTTAATTTTCGTTTCGGAGACACGTCGTGCGTCAACCGTCATGCACGTCAAGTACTTGACAAAGATCACGAAATGTGTTAAATTATGCAGATGGGACAATGTTTTTTGCACATATATATATCACAAACAATAACCATTCGTCTAAATTACAAATTGCATTAAATTAAATACACCCAACAGTCACATACAAAGTCCTGACCCTACATTATGATCAATTAAGTCTAGTGTCGTGTATCCGAAGCTATGAGAGATATTTCGGTCTCACAAACACTTAGATCAGAGACAAATACTTGTCAGTCTCACAAACATTTGTGTTCATGCGGGGATTGAAGCCGTGCCTTCTCGGTTTACAGCCGGCCCAACTACACAGAGGCTGATATTTATGCCATCAGCTGTTCGCCAAATTTATTTGCGTCCTGAATATGATGAATATTCATTATCGACCCTACACAGGCATGTTCAATTCTAAAAAAAAAAAATCAATGTGGGGCGACCTGAAAGTGAAACCCAGTACTTCTAGATGATTTTAAAGTTTCGCATCAACAATATTACGATATGTTTTCTTACATGTAAGGATTTTCAGCTGAATATGAATTTGATCGCTTTACCTATACGTTTTTATATCCTTGTGTGCCAAAACGTATTTCCAATCCAATAGCACATTACTGATTGATATAAATGATTCATTAAGCTCACGTACGTGAACAGTAAACATTATTATTTAAGGTTGTCTAATAATAATAAAATATTCTAGATAATATTGAAGGGCAGGGTCTGTTGCCAATCGGCGCTCATTTTAAATGGTATACTTTGAATAGACTTAGACTTCGCCGAGCCAGGAAAAAACTCACAATACAATATTATTCTGCCCAAATATCATTAACGAGGTGTAAAAATTGCTACAAGGAAATCCAAGACACAAACCACATTATAATTTTTTTATCTAGCCTCGACCGAAAACGAAGCCTGGTGTTAGTTTTAGTGACTTTAGACACAACGCAACCAAAAAATTTGGCAAAACAAGGGCCGATTATTTATTTTGTGTTTTTTTTCCTATTTTCGTATTTGGTTGCTATATACATAGTCTTCCCAAAAAAATGTATGTACACCCTTTTATTTTTAAAGACGGTATAATACGCAAGCGTATAAGTTATTGTTTAACAATATTTATGGATTTACCACCCAAATACGTATATATTTAAAATATCATTTAAAAAAAAAAACACTTTTTTGTGGAATGTTTAGTTCAATTTTATCTGAAGTCGCTAATACTACAACACGATCTCATTTTTGGTCGCAGTCTTGAAATACCCTGTAATATGGATATATGTATATAACAATGGGCATCTTGTTACCTAATTGCTGGCGTAAATCCAGTTTCCAGCTGCCCAATATAATTGTATCAATCAGTGATATAATCATCTTAATATCATCTTTCAACAATAGGTACGCTATCCGTATACAATACCTGTATAATGTAGTTCATATATATCTCAACTCACAATAATACGCGCAATCCCTTTATCTTCTCCACTTAAAAAGATAAATCTACAATCAGCTTAATTTAAATGTCGCGTCTGCATATTTATTCTTCCATCACCAATACGTGTGTGAGACATTTGTAGGAGTACTTTCATTTGCTGCCAACCCTTAATAGTTTCCATTCAAATTTCAACTCTACCTCTTAAAGTTAAGGTCAGATTTCGGTTGCTCAGACAAGCACAGGCTTTAATACATTGTGGCGTTTAGTATGAGGCGTTAATTAAGAAACAAGATTTAGTAGGGCCGCCTCTGAGGTTTTCAGTACGTTTTAATCCAATGAATTTGAAACGGTGATGTTGATTTAAAGTGGATAATGAATTAGAGCTAAAAATATTTTGGAAATAGTAGTTCAATTTGATCGAACTCTTTATTGTAGAGAAGGCCGTTGCCCTGTATGCATTTCCCACACATATGCGGATTCAACTATTTGTTTTAGCGGCATTATTCAGACAGTTTTAAACCTATTTTAGCTATCTCATTTTGTCTTGTTAGCTTCAACCGAATTCAATACTCGTTCGAAAGGGACAAAAGATTCGATAGCAAAAAAATTTATTGAAACTGTTTTGGAATAAGGCCATAGATGCTTAACATTAATTTTTAATATCACCCTATGCATTCCGATGGAAATGCTGGATAAACGTTCCTTCTTCAATCCTCTCCTCCGTACCCCTCATGGCATTGATAGATCCGATCGATATCCTCACACTGTCTCTGGTGTTAGATTGAGATTCTGTTGATGAGTTGGGGACCTGAACTCGGGGTGCCGCTAAAATTAAGCTCCTTCCACATGAAGGTTTTCCTCCAACCGACGAAAATCTCGTTGAGTTGGTAATTGACAGCCTCCGAGGCGCAGTTGGTTAGACGCCGCCTGTAAACCAAAGGCTGCGGGTTCGATCCCGGCACCGAGAGAAATGTTGGTGCGGCCCACAAATATTTCTTTCGGGTCTGGGTGTTTGTGAGACCGAAAAGTCTCTCGTAGTCCCTGATACCCACGACACAAGACTCGATTTTAGTGTGGGATCAGGACTATGTATGTGACTGTTGTGTGTTATTTATTTTATTTTATTTTCATGCCAGAGTGTGAGACGGGCGTGGATCTCAGCGACTGTTCTCGGAGGCCCACCGGGGGCCCTTCCATATTCCACGTCGTCATCTCATTTAGGCGCATGCTTAGCTGGCACTGAATTTAAGCTCTTCCCCCGCGTGTCGTTTCGGTGGAACCATACTTGTACACATCTCATCGCGTTCTCTTTATGTAATGAGATTCAATCTTTCTCTAAATTACGAGAAAACATTTCTCGGCTGACGCTATCTATTACTTTGGTGGACTTTTGCAAAATTAGGGACAACGCAAACTAGACGCTATCCACTACCATGTAGTGACGCGCGGTGTCTCCGGCTCTTTTTGACGGAGAAACTAATTCTGGTGATGTATCGTAATTTATCTACCCCGACTATGTTTTAGAGCACATGTTCCCAAGTAAAGTGCTTCTTCCCGCGAGTGACATACCGGGTGTATCCAAACTACGACCGAATATAAGCCAGGTGATGGTTTTATTGACTAAAAACACTGCAATTAAAAATTTAGCAAGCTAAAATATTTTTAAGTTTATTCGTTTTTGGCTGGTAGTTTTGATTTTTAATAGCATAGGCCAAGCGCACAAGCAAGCAGGTCACCTGATTGTAAGTAATCATTGCCGCCCGTGAACATTCTAGCTGCAATTTCAAACATACTAAAGTAAAGTAAGTTGTGCCGCACCGTCAGGCTGTGGAATTGTTTGCCGTCTCACGTGTTCCCTCCTTCCTACAATCCTGGGTCCTTCCTTCATATAAGTGTACCTCCATACAGAGCGCTTGCGATCCATCAAGCAACAGACTTGCCCCGACGTTGATGTATCAACTTAATCATACTAACTTGATCCACACATATTAACATCCAATTATATTCGGGAGCTTCACATGTTGTTTATTACTTTTCGCACTAAGACATAGATACTTTATTATTTTCTACAAACTGCTGCCTGTGGAACAGCGGCGTGCACAGGATTATAACACTGGGTATGCGGCGGAGTACTCAGTCACAAAAACTTTTTCTTTTATAGTTTTTTAGCATAGCCACAGCCACGCGACGGATCTCTAAGTCGGAAACCATGCCAACATAACAAGTCTTAGATGTACTACTATTCATGTCCATCTTCTACGGCAACGCAGACAAAACAGCGATCGATCGTCGCGGCGGAAGAAATTCTAATAAGTAAAATAAAAAAAAACTCACCTAGTCAGCTTTAAATTTTCACATATTCAAGGTTCCGGTTAGTTGAGATTACTAAACCTATCCCGATGTAAATAAACGCAATATTTCGGCCACCTCATTCATTCATTTGATAAACATACATTTTTAACACAAACCTCGCAATCAAATAACATTTAAAAAATAAACAAACACACTAGTAAAAGCAAATGACTACAATTAATATCGAAACTTAGTAATAAACTGTTAAATGTACACACTTTCAAATGTTAAAATGAAAAATCCGTTAAGAAATCTATTTTTTTTTACAAACATACTAGTATAAAATAGTAAACAATGAAAAAACTCATATGGCCCCCGCGAAACACAAAACATTTCTATTTAAACAAATAAAACCTTACTAACCAAAAATGCATAATGTGCATAGGTGATTTATTAAATTCCAGCCTATTAATTTTACTCGGATTATAGGCAACGAACATTTACTATTACTCCCGACAACTGCCGAACTCCCGAGGCCTGCCGCAGGAGTCGCGGCTTTCAATATTCATGGGTGTGTGCGTTTGCGACTGTGCACGGACACCAAAATTACTACACACATGCAAACAAATGTAATGCGGGACGCGGCGGCATGACTTGGTTGATTAGGTACATTAACTTGCTTTGCAGCGCCTCTTGCTTTTCGCGTGGCAACCATAATGTTTGCGTGATTGCAAATAGGTGCTATTTATAAAATATTAGGCGTTTTTAAGTTATTATATTTTGTTTATTCATTTATTTACTATAAATTAAAGTCATCTAAAACGTACGAACGTTATAATAAAATATCTGTGAATGGCAAGTAAAGCACTGCATTTCTGCCTACAAGGAGTGCACGCCCCTGCTGTGGAATCGTCCACGTCTTTTTATACTTCTATGTTTGAGTTGATCCTAACCTTTGAAATAAATATATGGACTGGGTGGAAAGCGCGTAAAGTGTTCCGATGTAAGTGGTGCGCGCGTTCCAGTACCCCTCTAGTCGGGCGTTACTGAAATTAGTTCGCAAAGATTTAAAAAATGCGCGATTGTATAATGACAGAAAGCTTAATAACAATGAAGATAGTATTTTTACCGTTTAGACGAAATCTATTAAATTAACTTAATATCGGTTTTACGGTTATCTTTTTGATACTTCAAATGTAATAAAGGGCCTATCCTTAGTTTTTAAATCAATGATTCTAATGGTACGTGATTACAAACATCTAAATAATTATATAAAATTATAGAAACAACGACTGTCGTTGTTTCATCTATATTTTGTGGATAAGAGGCCGCGAGAGCTCATCCTATCCTTATTTGTTTTTTTTTGCCTTTTTCTCCGCTGTAAAATGCCCGGCAACGCACTTAATAGCAGATATTAGAAATATTAACAGCCTCATAGTTAGTTTAATAACCGATTTTATTTACGGAATGCTTTCTGCCTCTTGCACGTCTTTTGAATTCTAAAACATAATTCGATATTTGGAAGCTATTTATTCACCACCCTAAACCAAACTACCGTAAATATTTATTTAATAAACGATTAACCCTTGGCATGCCTGGTAGGGTCTGTCAGACCCACACCAACGCGCGAACCGTTGTAGTTCGTTTAAATTTGAATTTCGCGCCTCACCGTTTTTAGTAGCTGGCCGTTACTAACCGCGGAATGCCTTCCGCCTGCTTCCCCAGTCCGCGGCGAGCTACGAGCGTAAAAGGACGTGCGTAAAGTGCGTGCGGGTCCCACAGACCCCACCAGGCATAAGTCGTGAATTTATTTAGTAAGTATTTATTTTTCTTTTTTCTTATATGTGGGAATAGTTCCGTAAGGGGTCAAATCAAACAAAGATCTTTTGGATAATCTTCAATATATTGTCGTCTTAAATAAATTCGTCTTCACTTCATACGTCTTCCGTCTTTCACGTCTTCCGTCGTCTTCCAGACTGTTCTCTTCTATATTCCGTCCATGCATACTTCAACATCTTAATCATTCATCCTCGTACTCTTTCCATCTTAAATACTTTCATTAATCATCTCTTTCACACAAACCACGTTCCATATCAGTCATACGTCAACGTTCCATTCTACTCATCTTTCTTCATAACATTCAAATCCTACATCTCGGCCATACTGACATCTGACTGCCCTCAGTCAGATCTTAATTATTATGACATAATACACAAAATAACAAACAACTAAAATAACCATCATCTCCTACAACATACAACATTAGAAACCACCTTCCCGTAAACACATCATATCTTAAACACAACTTAAACCAAATTACAAATTAATAGGTACACAAAAAAACACGGCAAATAAAACTATTAATCTAACATCTAACATCCTTAGAATATAAACAATAGCAACATAATAAAATATTAGGCCAAGGATCAACCAACCGACAGGTATATTCCCTAATCTACCCCATCAGTTAATAAACCACTACTCACCTAATTCATCTGCCTTACCAGACAATGGCCATGGCTTCATATTATCTGCAGAAGAGGATGTTACTCGAGATCCCTCAGTCATATTATCAATTTTCTGTACGTCATATCGATCGTTTCGTTTGATCTTCGTGACCTTATATGGGCCCAAATACTTAGGTTTGATCTTTAATCCACTACCAAATTGTGTTCGTTTGATAGCTACAATATCTCCTACAGTATATTTGCGGCTTTCCTTTCTTTTCCTGTCGTAAGTCATACGATTTTCTTCTTGAATTCTTCCTATCTGCTCCTTCGCCTTTATTTTTAAAATTTCTCTGTTTTGAAAGAAAGTACTTCTATGTTCATTCTCGAGTAATTCATAAATTTCAATATCTTCTTTAGTTTTCATTTTAGTACCAAACATATAGATAGGTACCATTTAGTGCTCTTTGTACACGGCTAACCTTTTTGTACCAATGAGTTGGTTCGTCAATACACAACTTCGTTAATACGGTTATAATCGTTCTGTGTATTCGCTCTACCTGACCATTCCCTCTCGGTACTCCTGTTGTTATGGTTATGTGTTGGATGTCTTCCTGCTCACAATACTCTTTAAATTCATTACTCGTAAATGCCGTACCACGATCATAAATCAATCGAGTAGGATTCCCAAATACTTGTTGATGTATCATTAACTTACCGGAAATAACCACACAAACTTTGTGAATGCATCCACAACCGTTAAAATGTAATTATACAATTTCCTCGTTTCCAGAAACGGTCCTATGTGATCACAATGAATAGTATGCAATGGGATACTTTCTTTATCAATACAGTTTAAAAATCCTTCCTGTTTACCTTCTTTTTTCGTTGCTAACAAACAAGGAATGCATGACAACACGAGTTCTTCAATTTTTTGACGTGACAACGTCTTAAATTAGGTTGCGGCTGGGAGTCACTTATGAAAAAGTGTAACGCCCGGTAACGTAACGGTGCGCGCGCAGCACTAGAGAATTATTTTTCAGTTTCACCCACTTTTTCCAAAATTGTCCCATAGCCCCCCCCCTGCCTTCCCCCACCCTTATTCCGAAATAGTGCCTATTAGCCTCCCCACGAAACCTACCCCCCCCCCCCCTCCCCTACCCCCACCCCGAAAATTTACCTCACCCCCCCCCAATCCTATCTCGGCCAACATAGGTCGTAGACCCACCGAGTTTGGTATCCTCGGAACCGTCTTGGTGAGGGCTACAAATTGACCCCGCCAGAAATCCCAAATTACGCAAAAAATTACCCCCCCAAAAAAAAATATTTCACCTCCAAAAAATTTATTGACGTGACAACGTCTTAAATTAGGTTGCGGCTGGGAGTCACTTATGAAAAAGTGTAACGCCCGGTAACGTTACGATGAGTCACCGAACGAGAGAGAGGCCCGCCGAATGCCTTGCGTCTCTCTCCCACTCAACTATGATCGGTCTGCCGCGCGCGCAGCACTAGAGAATTAGGCGCATTGAATCGGCGCATGCTTGTGTCTCTGTCTTTGTCTTTCTCGAACGTTCTTGGCGTTGGAAAAACAAGAAAGCGTCACAATACAAGTTCACACGTGTGGTTAAAGTATCGTCAGCTGTGTCTGTAGTGAAAATATGGAGTGCTTAGATTCGTCATTACATGTACAATGTTTTAGTAAACAAAATATATTTCTATAGTTAAAATTTGTGCACTTCTTATTTTCATTCAATTCCTTGTTCCTATTGTGCAATTTAATTATATTCATATCAATAAATATTCTACCGAGAAAAAGACGTTGTCACGTAAAATCTTCGCCCGTAAAACCGACTTTACAGGCAACCATTTTTTTATCAACATTTTTAATGTAATAATCTTGCTCTAACAGTTTTTTCATTTTTCTCTTTCCAAAATGTCCCTTTTGATGAATCCTTCTTAATAACTCCAATTCTAAACTCTTAGGTATAACCAACTTCCTTTCACCACCTTTATACAATAAACCATCATTATAAACATAATCTCCATAAGGTTGAAATTTGCAAATGTCTATAATAGCTTTTAAACCATCATCCAACATCTGTGCCCGCTTGATCTGCTCATTTAAGCTTAATTCAATCGTTCCAACAAATGGGTTCCTACTCAAAGCGTCAACATGTTGCATCTTACCACCTAGTCGGTGTTCAATAACATAATCATATTCTTTTAGCAACATTACCCATCTAGCAACTCTAGTTGATAGATCTTTTTTGTCTAGAGTCTTCTGAAAAGCTTGGCAGTCAGTTACAATTTTGAAATGTTTACCAAACAAATAATGTCGAAATTTCTTAACACCTTCAATAATTGTAGCTGCTATATTTTCTTTCAGCCTCACTTGTCTTTCTACTGTGGTAATGCACGGGATGTAACTCACCTGCACAATCTCTTTGCAGCAATATAGCACTGTATGCTAGGGCTGAGGCATCAGTATGTAATTCAGTTAACAAATGCGGATCATAAATTCTTAAAACAGGACTACTAGCTAATGCATTCTTCAATGTATTAAATGCGTGTCTATGAACATCACTAAACTCAAAATTAACATTCTTTCTCAATAAATCGGTTAGCGGTTTAGCAATTGATGCAAAATCTTTTATATATTTTCTGAAATACGAAGTCAACCCTAAAAAACTATGAAGTTGCTTTAACGATTTTGGTTCGGGATACCTGGTTACAGCATTCGTTTTCTCAGGTGAAGGTTGCACCTTTCCATCTTCCACAACATGGCCTAAATACTCTATTCGTCGGCATAATAATTGAGCTTTTTTCCAATTTATCTGTAAACCATACTCTGATGCAACAGATAAAACTTCCTTCAATCGTTGCAAAGCTTGGCCTTCATTAGCTGCTGGTATCAGTAGATCATCAATGAATATGATTAATATTCCTTTTGTTATAAGTTCCTGAAACACAGTTGTTATAAACCTCATGAAATACTTTGGACATACTGACAAACCAAAAGGAGCTCTTAAAAATTCATACTGGCCATTGTGTGTAACAAACGCAGTATATTTAATACTTTCTTCACTAACACGAAGATGAAAAAAGGCATTCTTTAAATCTATTACACTGAATACAACGGCATTCTTGAGTTTATCAATTAAATCATCTACTATAGGCAAAGGAAACTCATCTTTAACCATTTTCTTATTGATTGGCCTATAATCTACACAGATTCTTGTACCACCATCTTTTTTCTTAATTAAAACCAAAGGAGACGAATATTCTGAATAACTTACACGAATTATACCATCATTAAGCCACTCAGCTACCTGCTTCTCAACAACTTGTTGTTCTGCCAGAGAAATTCTTCTTGGTCTCTGAGCTACCGGTATATCATCTTTTAACACAATATGTAACTTGATTGGTGACTCTTTAATTTGCTTCGGTTGGTAATTCGTTACACAACTAACAACTTCGCGCTTGATCTGTTCATCTTGAATTCTACCTAAAACAAACTGTTCATAGTTAATTACACGAGAGTTTCGTCATCCAATTCTCTATATTTGGTGCGATCAGTATTGAACCCTTCGAGATAACAGCAAAAACATCTTTGAGAAATTCTTGGCCTAATATAACACTAAATGGCATAGCATATCTAGGCACAACATAAAAAGTTACTTTATAATAATGTCCATCTATTGAAACTTTAGTATAAAATTTGCTTGTCGACACTATACTGCCTCCTAACCCGACGAGATTTGTTGCAGTATTCATACACACCGGAGACCCGATATTCACATAAAGTTCGTCACTGATTAAGTTAAGGTCACTGCCGGAGTCTATCAATGCGGTCACTTCGCACTTATTAATATAAATCGTCTTACAAGCGTTTTTGAAACACATTTCTTTGTGTATATTCTTCTCATTGACCAACTTCTCATTATCACGTTGTTTAAAACCATCAACTGCGTTGTCATGACAACTGTAATCTTCACATTTCAAATCATTTTCTGTGACACACATGGTTTTCTTCTCCTCGGATGTGCTCGGTCTCTCGTATGTCCTCGACCGCACATTTACGTCATTAATTTTTTTGCAATGAGGCGAAATATGCCCAAATTCGTTGCATTTAAAACATTTTAGGCCTTTTTCTTTATTTGGACATTGCAATGAATTATGATTGAATTCTCCACAACTATAGCACCTTAACTTGAGTTTACTACTTGTTAGCTTATATCTTAATAAATCACTATAATTAAATCCACTATTATTTATATTACAATATCGATATTCATATTGATCCTCCATGCGTTCATAAAAAGAAACATTCGATTCGTGAGAGAGTGACAGCGGTGCTTGCTTGTTCGATGACGTCGTCAAGGCTTGGGAGATAGATATTATTTTATGGAGATAGAAATTATTTTATTATGAAGGCGATGTGATAATTTGCATAGAAATATTTATGTAAGTACATACAGGAACATATTTTCTATTTTTTTTTGTGTCCAGTGTCATTAAAAGGAATAAAATGTATTAGCGTTCAAAGTTTAATGACTAGTTTGATTTACTAATCCCTATATTCTGAACTGCGTGCAACAGTTCAGAAGTGGGATCGCAAGAGAATTCTTATAATTTTCTACTTCACGTCCACAACGATACCAAAGAACAAGTGACGAGCAAGTCACTTAGTCTTGCTCGTATTGTTTCTTGTTTTTTTTTTCTTCTTCTATCCCTGTTGTCTTAGAGATGCAGATATGATTTATTCCTTTGGTGTGCAATGTTGTATAGTTGCAATTGGACAATTGAATCAAAATTTATTATCCAAATTATTGTTATTGACGTGACAACGTCTTAAATTAGGTTGCGGCTGGGAGTCACTTATGAAAAAGTGTAACGCCCGGTAACGTAACGGTGCGCGCGCAGCACTAGAGAATTATTTTTCAGTTTCACCCACTTTTTCCAAAATTGTCCCATAGCCCCCCCCCCTGCCTTCCCCCACCCTTATTCCGAAATAGTGCCTATTAGCCTCCCCACGAAACCTACCCCCCCCCCCTCCCCTACCCCCACCCCGAAAATTTACCTCACCCCCCCCAATCCTATCTCGGCCAACATAGGTCGTAGACCCACCGAGTTTGGTATCCTCGGAACCGTCTTGGTGAGGGCTACAAATTGACCCCGCCAGAAATCCCAAATTACGCAAAAAATTACCCCCCCAAAAAAAAATATTTTACCTCCAAAACAATTAATTTAAGTTAGCCTCCCCACGAAACCTTCCTCCCCCCCCCTCCCTTACCCCCACCCCGAAAATTTATCTCACCCCCCCAATCCTATCTCGGCCAATATAGATCGTAGACCCACCGAGTTTGGTATCCTCGGAACCGTCTTGGTGAGGGCTACAAATTGACCCCGCCAGAAATCCCAAATTACGCAAAAAATTACCCCCCCAAAAAAAAATATTTTACCTCCAAAAAATTTATTGACGTGACAACGTCTTAAATTAGGTTGCGGCTGGGAGTCACTTATGAAAAAGTGTAACGCCCGGTAACGTTACGATGAGTCACCGAACGAGAGAGAGGCCCGCCGAATGCCTTGCGTCTCTCTCCCACTCAACTATGATCGGTCTGCCGCGCGCGCAGCACTAGAGAATTAGGCGCATTGAATCGGCGCATGCTTGTGTCTCTGTCTTTGTCTTTCTCGAACGTTCTTGGCGTTGGAAAAACAAGAAAGCGTCACAATACAAGTTCACACGTGTGGTTAAAGTATCGTCAGCTGTGTCTGTAGTGAAAATATGGAGTGCTTAGATTCGTCATTACATGTACAATGTTTTAGTAAACAAAATATATTTCTATAAAAAGAAATATATTGAAATAAGACTATTAATTTCGCGATAAAATCCGTAAATAATAGTCTTATTTCAATATATTTCTATAGTTAAAATTTGTGCAATTCTTATTTTCATTCAATTCCTTCTTCCTATTGTGCAATTTAATTATATTCATATCAATAAATATTCTACCGAGAAAAAGACGTTGTCACGTAAATTTTCGCCCGTAAAACCGACTTTACAGGCAACCATTTTTGCACATATATATTTCACAAACAATAACCATTCGTCTAAATTACAAATTGCATTAAATTAAATACACCCAACAGTCACATACATAGTCCTGACCCTACATTATGATCAATTAAGTCTAGTGTCGTGTATCCGAAGCTATGAGAGATATTTCGGTCTCACAAACACTTAGATCAGAGACAAATACTTGTCGTCTCACAAACATTTGTGTTCATGCGGGGATTGAAGCCGTGCCCTCTCGGTTCACAGCCGGCCCAACTACACAGAGGCTGATATTTATGCCATCAGCTGTTCGCCAAATTTATTTGCGTCCTGAATATGATGAATATTCATTATCGACCCTACACAGGCATGTTCAATTCTAAAAAAAAACAAACACGGTGGGGCGACCTGGAAGTGAAACCCAGTACTTCTAGATGATTTTAAAGTTTCGCATCAACAATATTACGATATGTTTTCTTACATGTAAGGATTTTCAGCTGAATATGAATTTGATCGCTTTACCTATACGTTTTTATATCCTTGTGTGCCAAAACGTATTTCCAATCCAATAGCACATTACTGATTGATATAAATGATTCATTAAGCTCATGTACGTGAACAGTAAACATTATTATTTAAAGTTGTCTAATAATAATAAAATATTCTAGATAATATTGAAGGGCAGGGTCTGTTGCCAATCGGCGCTCATTTTAAATGGTATACTTTGAATAGACTTAGACTTCGCCGAGCCAGGAAAAAACTCACAATACAATATTATTCTGCCCAAATATCATTAACGAGGTGTAAAAATTGCTACAAGGAAATCCAAGACACAAACCACATTATAATTTTTTTATCTAGCCTCGACCGAAAACGAAGCCTGGTGTTAGTTTTAGTGACTTTAGACACAACGCAACCAAAAAATTTGGCAAAACAAGGGCCGATTATTTATTTTGTGTTTTTTTTTATTTCTCTTGTATTGCCGTCATTGACAAAGATGAAGTCGAATATTTATTTTATGGAATTATTTAGACCTTTCTAATATCCACTATTCTCAGACTTACGCATGAGTACTAAGCTTTCCAATGTTGCAAGTTTCAGAAACACTTAAGAACAACTGGATACAACCGAGGGGAAGGGTTGTTATTCAGGATGGATAAGGATGGATTGCCCAGGTTAGAGGGCACGAGTGAACCCATGATAGAGGGTCAGGAGGTACTCAGGTTAGAGAGTACAGGGACGTCAAGGTTTGGGGATGGAAATTGGCCCAGGTTAGAGGGTCAGGAGGTACTCAGGTTAGAGAGTACAGGGACGTCAAGGTTTGAGGATGGAAATTGGCCCAGGTTAGAGGGTCAGGAGGTACTCAGGTTAGAGAGTACAGGAACGTCAAGGTTTGAGGATGGGAATTGGCCCAGGTTAGAGGGCACAGGAAGGAATTTGGAATCTCGAAACAGGGATGCAGATGCTAAATGGATAAGGAAAGAAGGAATAAGCGATGTCATTCATGTATGCGGAAAAGGTGATACTACACCACGGATTCGAATAGTTCAACGCAAGGCTGGTCCAGTTACGATAGGAAAAGGAAACATAGGAAGCATACATGTGAAAGAAGTGGAAGGACAAAGCGGAGAGAACATAGCAGCAATATTTTAGGAGAACGTGAGTCAACCCTAATATCTAAGAGAATTAGGAAATTCAAAGAATCTGAAACCAATATTATGTTAGATAAATTTTTGTCAATATTGAATACTGTCAAGAGTTCAGAGAAGTCCAAAATATCCTATATTAAAAATGTTATACCTGACTTTGATCCCCTAAGTAAAGAACAAACTGTGTTTGTTTGGATCACAAAGGTAGAAGAATGTGCGGAGATATATGGTTGGTCCGAAAAATAAATCATACACTACGCTAAACTCTTGACAGAGATGTTAGCCAAACTTGTTAAATACGGAGAATCGTTGGAGCACTATTATTATGCTAAGTTGAATTTATTGAACCGATGCAAAATTTACGATAATCAGGTAGTTGATTGTATATTACATGGGGTAGACGGTCGCGCAATTAAAGTAGGTGCTCAAGCAGCCCAATTTAAAGAGCCTGAACAAATTCTTAAATACTTTAGGACATTAAAAGTAGGCCAGACAAGAGAAACATTGGATAATAACGCTAAAAATAAATACGATCGCAGAACTACCACTAATGTGACACCCCGTCCTTCGAATTCCAAACTCGGTGCGACCAATTCAAATATCCGGTGTTTCAACTGTAACAGACTCGGTCACCCCAGCTTTGAATGCAAAAAAACCCATAGTCAAATGCACTTCTTGCGATAGGATAGGACATCAAGCCTCTAGTTGTTATAGGAATAAGCCAAACGTTGACTCGACTTAAACTGAACCTCAAAATCAAAATGAAAAATAGGTGCCTGAGTTACTTGCAGTTGATAAGTCCATTGACAAATATATATTAGACATTAAAATTGAGGGTAAAATTGTGCCATGTCATGTAGATCTTGGTAGCCAGTGTTCATTAATAAGGGCTAGTAAAGCCAAAGAACTCGGTCTTAATATCAGACTTACTTCTGATCTCCTTGTACTCAGAGGCATAGGAGCAAATTTAACTCACCCTATAGGCGTCATAACCGCCGAGGTAGAAGTTCAAGGCATTAAAAGTGTAATAGATATATATGTTGATGAGGACTACGTGCTTAGTCTCCCAGCCCTTTTAGGACATTCTTTTACAAAAACTGCAATTAACGTTCAAAAAAAATCGACCCCTGTAAAGTCCATCTTACCAGTTGTGAGAATGTTAGTATTCCAAACAATTCGCTGCGTGCGGTATGAATAAAATCTAACCCAGAGTTTAGTGGGAATGTCTACGTGAAAGGATCTCTTTGAGGGGAAGAGGGAAAGGAATACTATCTTCTTATGGGTGAATACTATTTAGAGAATGGATACGGTTCATTACTTGTGTATAATGTGTCTGAAGGCGACGTAATCATTTCTAAAGATTTTTTTTAATAACTCGGTCTATTAAATGTGCATGTGCTGACATACAAAGGATCTTAGACTGCTATCAAAAGTCTTTTGATTCAAATGAAGCGTACGAACTAATTATTTGTAATAATAATATAACTAAAAAGGAACGTTTAATGTTGCAAACATTATTAAATATATACCAAGATTGTTTTTCTAGATGCCTAAGGGACCTCGGTTTTACTAACGTAACTGAAATGGTTATTGAGCTTGAGGACAATGAACCCGTTATGTATAGGCCTTACCGTATGTCTCACTCTGAGAGGGCGCTCGTCAATGACATGGTCCACGAGATGATAGATAGCGGCATAGTTAGGGAATCATCTTCGTCATGTGCCAGCCCTATCGTCTTAGTCCAGAAAAAAATGTCTGTTTTCCAAAGGACAATTAATAAATTATCTATGACGCTAAAATTAAATACGCCATTGTGTGCATGGACGATATACTTATCTCATGTACAACCGTGTCAGAGAGCTTAGGAAGGTTAGAGGAAGTGTTACAGCTTCTTAAACAGGGCGGATTAACACTAAGGCTCAGTAAATGTATTTTTTTTTTTTTCAAAATACCTTCGATTATCTAGGGTTCGAAGTGAGTTTTGCAGGAATTCGTCCTAGTTGTAGAAAAACCGGCGCAGTATCTAAATTTCCGATGCTTAAAAATGTACACGAGCTTAGGCAGTTTCTAGGCTTGTCTGGATTTTTCAGGCGGTTCATTAAAGATTATGCTATTAGTACCTCCCCGTTAAGCGATCTGTTGAAGAAAGACGTCGTTTAGACATGGGGTAATAAGCAAAAAGAATCATTTGCCTTGGTTAAAAATAAGTTAATTCAACGGCTGTCAAAACTAGTAGTTTTGTATGATCCCAAAGCGACGACGCAACTGCATACCGATGCATGCAAAGATGGTCTAACAGGTATACTACTCCAGGACGATGGCACCGGTGTATTTCATCCAGTCTCATATTTTAGTCGTAAAACCTCGTGTGACGAACGTAAACTACAATCCTAGGAACTTGAGACGTTGGCACTGGTAGCGTCTTTGAGTAGATTTCTAGTATATTTGTTAGGAATACCATTTACAATTTACACGGATTGTAGTGCTTTGAAGGCTACATTGGTAAAACGCGAGCGCGCTGGTGGATCCAGATACAGGAATTTGATTGTGCCATTGAATACCGGTCCGGATTGCGGATAGCTCACGTCGATGCTCTCAGCCGCAGACTGGTTACGGATCCTGAATCAGAAACTCATTTGTTAGACATTTTAACTGTAGAAATTTCTGATTAAGACCGGATTACTACTGTGCAGGGCGCGGATGAGGAGGTACAAAGGATTAGGACTATTTTGGAAGACCAAACATCAGACATGGTTATGGACATACACAAAAACTATAAGATCAAAAATGGCCGCGTTTATCGCATACTTGGGGACGAGATTAAGTGGTTAGTGCCAAAAGGTGTGCGTTGGCAAATACTAAAAAGAAACCATGATGACATCGGTCATTACGGCTTCGATAAGACTGCACCGCGTTCAACAGCACTATTGGTTCCCCAAAATGCTCCGTTCCATAAAAAAATATGTGCAATCTTGTTTAGAGTGTGCCCATCATAAGACTCCAGGTGGTAAACGGGAAGGTGGACTACACCCAATTGAAAAAATCACCACCCCATTCCATACGATTCACGGTGACCATTTGGGTCTATTTATTAAAAGTAAGAGAGGTAAGGTTGTTACCTTTTAGTGTTAGTCGACAGTTTCACTAAGTTCATTAATATAACCCCGGTTAAGAATACGAAAGCAATAACCAGCGTGCGCGTATTCAAAGAGCAGATCAGTTATTTCGGAGTCCCAACTCGCTTGATAACGGACAAAGGCACAAGTTTCACTAGCCAAACCTTCAAGGACTTTACGTCATTGTATGGCATAAAACACATCATTAATGCGGTCGCAACACCTAGAGCTAACGGACAAGTCGAGTGGTATAATCGAACTATCTATATATCTATAACTAGATGCTCTGTCGACATTTACCCATAATAAAGGCGACAATACTTGGAATGAATATTTTTATGACATTCAGGTTGGTTTAAATACCACTATACACAAAACAACGCAAAAGAGTCCCTCAGAATTGTTATTCGGTTTTAATATAGTATGTAGGTCTGAAGGAATTCTGAATCCCATTTTATTGGATACGACTAATGTAGTTTAATCGGAAGGTTTGAGTGGCATGAGAGTTAAAGCTAGCGAACCTATAAAGACACAACAATCTAAAGACGTAAAGAGGTTCAATAGCCGTCGGAAACCCGGTAATAAATATGAGGTAGGAGACTTAGTTCGCGTTGAGAGACAAGTGCCTCACGATGGCAAGTCTCCAAATTTGGTAATGAAATTTCAAGGACCTTATCGCGTAATGAAAGTGCTTCCAAACAATCGCTACTTAATTGAGGATACTCCAATGACACGTAAACACGGCCGTCGATACGAAGCCGTTATTGCTATCGACAAGATGCAACCTTGGCTGACATTTAATAGAGATTTAGATAGTAATGATGATGAATATTTAGATGAAATTAATAAAGATAATAATCATAAAGAGAATATAGATGGATCTAATATTGATAGATTTAACATTGATGATAACAATACCGATGATGAAATAAATAAATAAATGGGCTTAAATGAGATAGCTATAAATATCATAACATTAATGATTAACTACTTTAGAGTTTATGTTATACTTCAATATTTTACTTCTGTTAATTATTTAAAAGAATGATTGTATATTGAGTTATGTATGAGTTAATAAGTAATTAAATAATGAAGTAGGTCATTTGCACTTGATTTATGTAATTGATTTGTTACGAGTTATAGGCAATGTTTAGTATTTATTATTAAATGATGTTAATTTTATTTTTTTTATTTTAAAGGCGTGAGGACACGCCTTGAACAGGATGGCCGAGCTGTTAGCTTATATCTTAATAAATCACTATAATTAAATCCACTATTATTTATATTACAATATCGATATTCATATTGATCCTCCATGCGTTCATAAAAAGAAACATTCGATTCGTGAGAGAGTGACAGCGGTGCTTGCTTGTTCGATGACGTCGTCAAGGCTTGGGAGATAGATATTATTTTATGGAGATAGAAATTATTTTATTATGAAGGCGATGTGATAATTTGCATAGAAATATTTATGTAAGTACATACAGGAACATATTTTCTATTTTTTTTTGTGTCCAGTGTCATTAAAAGGAATAAAATGTATTAGCGTTCAAAGTTTAATGACTAGTTTGATTTACTAATCCCTATATTCTGAACTGCGTGCAACATACTGTTGTAACGTTTCTTGTTCTGGGACTTATCGGTTTGAAAATGATTCTCGGCCATCTTTTCTTTTATGGTGTCATAAATTTTGATCTTCTCTTTCAACTCCGAATATGTTGTTGCGCCGTATAAAACCATTTTATTGACCTCCGAGTCGACTATGCCGTCAATAATATACTTAATGGCCACATAATCGGCCATTTTGCCTCTTTTTCCCATTTCCTTCATGATTAGCATGTAATCTATACATCTTTCATCTTTCCTTTTTTTTTCTTGCAGCCATCATCTCGTGTATCGTTTTTGCGTCAATTGAATCAGGAAATTCTTTGATCACAGCAGCTTTTAACTCCTCCCAGCTTTTGAAAGGCTTCTCCGACTTCAACCATAAATTGGCTGTCCCTGTTAACGCCCTTCTCGCAACTATTAGAGTCTGCAGAGGTGTCCATTGAAATATTTCAGCATTATCATCAATATCTTGGGCCCATCTGACCACAGAACATATCTTATCCTGGCCATTAAATTTGGGGATAATGCTCTCCGCGTGGAATAAATCATGAATAATTCTCCCCGACGAAGCTGTAGTATATTCGTCATCCTCATCGTCTTGTTGACGCTCCTTACCACGTCCACCCATTTTTCGCGTAGTATTTTCCTTTCGTCTTCTGCTTGCTTCTTCTTTGACCCGAAATACGGAACTATCCCGGACGAGCCCCCAAAAATATGTGGGAATAGTTCCGTAAGGGGTCAAATCAAACAAAGATCTTTTGGATAATCTTCAATATATTGTCGTCTTAAATAAATTCGTCTTCACTTCATACGTCTTCCGTCTTTCACGTCTTCCGTCGTCTTCCAGACTGTTCTCTTCTATATTCCGTCCTTGCATACTTCAACATCTTAATCATTCATCCTCGTACTCTTTCCATCTTAAATACTTTCATGAATCATCTCTTTCACACAAACCACGTTCCATATCAGTCATACGTCAACGTTCCATTCTACTCATCTTTCTTCATAACATTCAAATCCTACATATAATTATTGGCATTTGTCCGTTAATTAATATTAGTTTGTACATTACATTACATTGGTGGCCTGTTGGTAAACGGACTAGACGCGACTGCCAACATGTTCACGGTGGTCGCGGGTTTGAATCCCAGGGCACGCCTCTGACTTTTCGGAGTCATGTGTGTATTGATAGTCAATCACCACGCACTAAAACGGTGAAGGAAAACATCGTGAGGAAACCTGCATACCATAGCGATTTATAAAAATTCTATGGTATGTAAGTCCGCCAACCCGCACTAGGCCAGCGTGGTGGACTATATGGCCTAACCACTCTCAATCGGTAGTCGATTGTAGAGGAGGCCCGTGCCCTGCAGTGGGACGTATATGGGTTTTTTTTTGACTGTCCCGCCCTCACACCCGCCACTACAACTCCTGTAAGCCAGGATCAACAGTGGCACGCAATGTAATGACACCAAGCATTGAAGCTCGGCGAGTCTCCGGGAATGTCTAACTTGTCTTTAACCCGCAACGAAATTAATCAGAAAGTTAAATTAATAGGAGGAGATGGAAATAAATAATGTTCACTTCCCTCCGTGCAAAGCGGGTGACAAAACATTGAACTAAAGAGGTAAATAACCTCCCAAAAAGACTTTTACAGCCGGAGAAGCCAGCTGTAAAGCACCACGGAATTCATTATTACATTTAAATGGGACCTATTGTGTGAGCTGTTATACTTGATTCCAGTAATAGGTATGGCAAAAACGCCGGAAAGCACGGAAATTCGTCCTAGTCTCCACTAGGTCCATGTAGTATACGACTCCGGATGATATCTGCATATTATCAAACATGATTTTACGCTCATTTTGCCAAATACTACACTCCCAAAGTATATGATGCGCGGACTGTTCATACTCGCAATTAGGTGTTGAACATGGGCATGCAGGCGAATCAACGAGCTTAAAAGAGTACAGTTTAGACTTAAAGTTACCATGGCCCGTAAGGAACTGTGACACGCAATAATCTACATCTAGCCAAGTCTTTGTCAAACGATCACGCACGCAAGGAAAATATTGATATAAATGACGTCCCTTCAAAGATACCTCCCATCTATTTTGTCATTCGTCTAATAGTTCGCTATATACTACTGAAAGCTTAAATAATCTGTCAACTTTTAAAAGTTCACGTGGAGTTAAAAATCTTTTATCCATATTCTCCCTAGTTGAGTAACACATGGCGGCGCGACGTTGCACCTCCAGATCGACTGGAAGTACACCCGCCAGGACAGGCAATGCTTCGGTACTAACAGTTCTATATGCTTTACACAAGAATATCAACGCCAAACGTTGGCTCTGGAGCAGTTTTCTCCGCACAGCACCGATAGTAGCCCTATCAGCCCATACGGAATATCCATAACATATACTCCCTAAGTAAGTTGCTCCATAGATGATTTTTAATGTATTAAAAGATTGTAGATGCTGCTACATATTACTCCTTGAATTTAGAAATTTACGCAGGAGACTATAAAGTCAGTAACAAGCCACATGATGTAGTTGATCGTCTTGTGACCGATTTCCCGATCAGAACGCAATGTGACAATGGATAATTGGTTCACAAGTCATCCTACTTATGAATATGTGCTAAATCATCATAAACTTACGGCAGTTGGTACAATGAAATCCAACAAAACCTGTATACCTGAAAAGTTCAAAGCCGGGAAGCGCAAAGAGAATTCGTCAATGTTCGGATTTCAACAAGATTTGACTTTAGTATCTTATGTTCCGAAACCCCGAAAAAATGTTTTTCTGCTGTCATCTCTCCATCACCAAATGGAAATTGACGAAGCTACTGGCGCAAAGCAGAAACCTGAGATCATAAGTTTCTACAATCGGACAAAGAGCGGCGTAGACAATGTCGATAAACTCATACGTTCTTATGATGTGTCGCGCAACTCAAGAAGATGGCCACTGACTTTGTTTGTTTGGATGCTAAATACTGCTGGAATCAATGGCAAAATTATCCAAATACTAAACATTCCAGAAGATAAGAGCAATTGAAGAAGTTTTATAAAGGGTTTGGCTTTAGCGCTTCTTGAACCACATTTGCACTCAAGAAAATCGAATATTCGCCTTTCCACTGATCTTCGTAAAAGTATAGCCGAACGCACAGGTGATCAAGGTTGCCCACCGTTGAAAAAATCAACTCCTGGAATAAAGCGAAGATGCCACAAAAACATGCAAAAGATCGGAAAACCCAGTACATTTGTGAGACATGTAGTTGTCACATTTGTCTTGACCACTCGATTTTTCAATGCGCAAAGTGTTACCAAACCAAAGCTTTACAAAGTGTAAATGCAAGTGATGAAGACTAATTATTTTGTTATTTAGATTAAGTATATGATAGTGCCTTACACTGGATTAAAGTCTGATTATGATCTCATTACTTTTGATACTAATTATATGTTAACAAAGTTATAGTCACGAAATGTTGCTTAAAAATGTGAGTTAAAGTTTAATTAATTAATTTAATTAACTTTATTATTCGGACTGATTAATACACGCAAGCCGGCATACCTATACAACAAGTTAATTTGGAGACATGACCATTACAGCTACTCTGCTCGTTCGACATCTTATCCGCTCTCGACGCCTCATCATAAAACTGCTGCCTTTAGGGGGTGTTTCAAATTCGCGGCCACTCACTGCTGGAACGTTTTACTTCCTCCATATTTAAGATCCCTTAAAACAAAACAAACATTTAAATTACACTATAAAAGATATTTATTAACTGAACAAAAAAAAATAAAAGTATTTTCTAATGTAACTTTATACTTACACATGTTTTATGACCTATGTGTATATGGGACGGAGTCAAACTCCAAGCAGTTGGCTCCGACAATCACTATTCTATGTGATACAATTATATCCCTCATGGCGTGGTTTCCCGTAAAAACGGTATATTTTATGGCGCGAAGCTATAACGTTATACCCACTTTAGGTGACATTTGTTTGTTTCCAATTGTTGGTTATGTTTTTTATTTGCACACGCCGCGCTCACTCTGCAACTTGCGCCTGCGACGGCGTGTACATCGCAACTAAATAAATTATAACGACGCAGTTGTGTGCACGTGCAAAACGTCGATTGCGAAACAAATGTTATTGTTATTTTAAAATATTGTGCATTTTATTAGTTATTTTATTATTACTGTTATTTTCGTTTCTTTTTTATTTTGTATAAATAATTGAGTAATTGATTTGACGTCCGTATGTCACTTAAGGCGGCCACTGAAAATCAGCGTTGTGTTGTGGTTTGCACCACTTCATAACATAAAGCTGAGTGGCCACCTACAGGTCACAGTCGCGATCAGCCATTTTTATTATTAAGTTTTATAATACTGTGTGTTTTATGTACGTTGCGTCTGTGTATCAATAAATAGTTTTTCTTTCTTTCTAATTTCATATATTTTAATAAAGTTGATTAATTTCTAATGTGATTTTTTTCTCTTTTTTGCCCTTTAAGCATGCGTCTTGAATCATTAAATCACCTTACATAATAAAATTTATAGAAAAAAATGCTATTTTGAAATCGGGGTCTGAGAGACCCATCAGGCATAGTGTGTAACTTATGCCCACCAGGCATGCCAAGGGTTTAAACTAATTCGCGTAAATATAATTCGATCAGACAATTCCTGGAGATTTTCGTGGAAATGCAGTACAAACTCAACGTAATATAAGATGCAAATATGAAGTTAATTACAATTCCGATATTAGAGATGTTCATTATCACTGGAATAAACTAATGGGCTCGATTAAGATGCGTTCTCGTCTTATTTATACATCACTCAGATGGAAACATAGTAAATGACAAATCAACGGGTTTTGGTGCAAGTGACAGACGACAATAATACATTACCATGATTACTAACAATAGTAATTAATAAGAATAGGATTAGCAAGGTGAAGAGGCAGTGGGCGGGCACATGGCGGGTAGAGGTACAAGGTTCAAGAGTGGAGGCCACGTACAGGCAAGCGAAATGTCGGACGCCCGCCTACAAGGTGGACGGACGACCTGACTAAGGTTGCAGGAAGTCGCTGGATGTAGGCCGCTTCTAACATGGGCCAGTCAATAAAGCCTCAAACCCCTAAGTAATTCGTAACTCGTTCAAATTTTGAGGGTTTGTTAGGGAAGGTAAAATAACTTACCGTGTGATTTTGCAGCGTTCTGGGGTGTACGGAAAGGGTTGAAAAGGGGTGAAAAGTGTTTTTGTTAATAACATTGCCAAAAAAATTACTAACACGCTGCAAATTTGTAACTATGTTGGTCTCACCATTTTGTAACATGTGTTAAATTTGCAGCGTTCTGCAACATACGGAACATTGTTTATTATCAAAAAACAATAAAATTTGTTAATAACATACCCAAAAAAATTACTAACACGCTGCAAATTTGAAACTATGTTGTTCTTACCATTTTGTAACATGTATCAAATTTGCAGCGTTTTGCAACATACGGAACATTGTTTATTATTAAATAACAATAAAATTTGTTAATAAGAGGGGGTAAAAAAAATTAGTAACTCGTTGTAAATCTGTTATTACCTTGTTTACACCTTTTCAAAACATTTTTTTACTTTGCAAAATTACTGTTTAACAATAGTATCGAACAGTAAATAAAATATTTCAATAATACTTTTCTGAAAGAAAATTGATAACGTCAGTAGAATGTTATCATTATTATTTAATCAAAGTTTATAATAAGAAATGTTCATTGTTGTTATAGTACATTAATATTTTTCATAATTTTGAAATAAGAATAATCATTTTAATAAGTAATAAATCTTAAAATAATAGTAATGTAAATATAGCAGTGAAATTATAGTTATACAATAGAACTTATCAAAAATTTTTTGTATTTAAAAATCATAAAATATAAATTTGTTTGAAAGGAGATGGGCCAGAAATGTATGGACCTTGGGCCGTTTGTAGTACATTACACCAAATATACTTAGTGAAATTGGCATTCGATTTCTGTATGAAATACTATTATACGTTGCATATTAGCTTTATACAAAAATAAATACAAAGCCAAGAACAGCAACACTACAAGGGGACAATATGGCGTCCTGAAACGGCATGTTTGACAACCGATGTCAAAACTTGACATTTATGAAATAGAAGTCGTAATTCGTATTATTTTTTAGTATTTTTTTTAGTCAGTCATTTTTTTTCGGTCAGGGATGCTCCTATCTAGTGGTCATGGCCTGTCCTAGAATAGGTGCTACGAGTACGCGACCTCGGCCCCCGAGCTACTGCAGTCACTACAAACATTCCCTTCCATGACTGCAGTATCCACTCCTACAGGCCATACTTTCCTTTCCCATTATATCCTCTACTCACAAACCCTATTTCCTTTCCACCGTTGATGATGGGCAGCAGCGTCATCAGCGCGAGTCCCCTTCTGCGCTCGCCAACCCGCCTGCCAAGCGTGGCGAGTATTGGCAATAACCCCCCTAATGTCGACACAAAAATTGACCAGGCCCCCAGTCCCCGGCAGCCCCACTATTCCTGGCGATGGTAGCAGCCATGGTTACGGTGGGGCAGGGGGTGCTAAGAATCCCCGGGTTGGCCCCGGCTACCACCCCCGACGACGACTGGCCCTGGTAACACACAACATACGCACTTTGAGGACAGACGAGAAAATTGTCGAACTGGAAGAAGAATTGAGCGGGTTACACTGGGATATTCTGGGGTTATCGGAAGCCCGAAGAATCGGGGAGGATACGATAACCCTGAAGTCTGGTAACCTGCTCTTCTACCGGGGGGACGACCAACAGTCCCGAGGAGGTGTCGGATTTCTCGTCCACAGGTCTCTCATCAACAACATCGTATCCATCGAAAGTGTGTCGAGCAGGGTAGTATACCTTATACTCAGAATATCAAAAAGATATTCGTTGAAGGTCATACAGGTATACGCGCCGACCTCGACACACCCAGATGAAGAAGTAGAGGAGATGTATGAGGACATAAGTCGGGCCATACATACTTCCAAAACCTACTTCAATGTTGTTATGGGGGACTTCAACGCAAAGTTGGGCAAGAGAAGCGATGCAGAGTTGAAAGTGGGGCAATTTGGACATGGGCAACGGAACCTCAGGGGTCAGAGGCTGGCCAACTTTCTGGAAAAAGAGGGACTCTTCGCGATGAACTCTTTTCCAGAAGCCGCCTCACAGGAAATGGACCTGGCTGAGTCCTGACGGTTCTACGAGAAATGAGATAGATTTCATCTTGACGACGAATAGACGGATGTTCAGTGATGTCTCTGTGATCAACAGGGTGAAAACCGGAAGTGATCACCGAATGGTTAGGGGCACATTGAACATCAACGTCCAATTAGAAAGGCGTCGCTTGATGAAGTCTACGCTCCGACCTACTCGCGCCCATATCCAAAACCCCGAGAGCTTTCAACTCGAGCTGACAAATCGCTTTGATTGTCTAGGAGAAAACCTTGCAGTGGACGAGCTAAACAGCGGTTTGGTAGAAGCTGTCCATACGGTGGGATCTAAGTATTTTAGACCTCGCCGTAGAGATAGACCACAAAAACTCTCGATCCAGACTCTTGACCTCATGGCCGAACGTCGATCTTTGACGCTGCAGTCTTCCGTTGACGCCGAAACATATCAGCGGCTCAATAGACGGATCTGGAAGTCCTTGCGACACGATGTCCGTGCTCACAATACTGTGAGCATTAAGGAGACAATTGAGCGGAACGGAGGCTCCAAAGTGTTTGCAAGAGACTTGTCTATTGGGCAAAGCCAGTTGTCTAGGCTGAAAACGGACGAAGGCCGCGTGGTATCGACGAGGGCAGAGGTATTAAGAGAGATCGAGAGGTTCTACGGACAGCTTTACACCTCGGTTGCCGAACCTACTGTTAGCTCGGCCGAAGACCCGAGAGCCGAGTTGATCCGACACTTTAGCGATGATATCCCGGACATCAGCCTGTGTGAGATTGAGATGGCCCTCAAACAACTTAAAAACAACAAGGCGCCGGGTGAGGATGGAATCACTTCAGAGCTTCTGAAAGCGGGCGGAATGCCGATACTGAAAGTCCTTCAGAAGCTCTTCAATTCCGTTCTCCTCGAGGGCTCAACGCCAGAGGCATGGAGCAGGTGCGTGGTGGTACTGTTCTTCAAAAAAGGTGATAACACTTTGCTGAAGAACTACAGGCCCATCTCGCTCCTGAGCCATGTCTATAAGTTGTTTTCAAGGGTCATCACAAATCGTCTCGAAGGCAGGTTTGATGACTTCCACTCCCGAACAAGCCGGTTTCCGAAAAGGCTTTAGTACCATAGACCATATTCATACGCTACGGCAGGTTATACAAAAAAATGGTTGCCTGTAAAGTCGGTTTTACGGGCGAAGATTTACGTGACAACGTCTTTTTCTCGGTAGAATATTTATTGATATGAATATAATTAAATTGCACAATAGGAACAAGGAATTGAATGAAAATAAGAATTGCACAAATTTTAACTATAGAAATATATTTTGTTTACTAAAACATTGTACATATAATGACGAATCTAAGCACTCCATATTTTCACTACAGACACAGCTGACGATACTTTAACCACACGTGTGAACTTGTATTGTGACGCTTTCTTGTTTTTCCAACGCCAAGAACGTTCGAGAAAGACAAAGACAGAGACACAAGCATGCGCCGATTCAATGCGCCTAATTCTCTAGTGCTGCGCGCGCGGCAGACCGATCATAGTTGAGTGGGAGAGAGACGCAAGGCATTCGGCGGGCCTCTCTCTCGTTCGGTGACTCATCGTAACGTTACCGGGCGTTACACTTTTTCATAAGTGACTCCCAGCCGCAACCTAATTTAAGACGTTGTAACGTCAATAAATTTTTTGGAGGTAAAATATTTTTTTTTGGGGGGGTAATTTTTTGCGTAATTTGGGATTTCTGGCGGGGTCAATTTGTAGCCCTCACCAAGACGGTTCCGAGGATACCAAACTCGGTGGGTCTACGACCTATGTTGGCCGAGATAGGATTGGGGGGGGGTGAGGTAAATTTTCGGGGTGGGGGTAGGGGAGGGGGGGGGTAGGTTTCGTGGGGAGGCTAATAGGCACTATTTCGGAATAAGGGTGGGGGAAGGCAGGGGGGGGCTATGGGACAATTTTGGAAAAAGTGGGTGAAACTGAAAAATAATTCTCTAGTGCTGCGCGCGCACCGTTACGTTACCGGGGTTACACTTTTTCATAAGTGACTCCCAGCCGCAACCTAATTTAAGACGTTGTCACGTCAAAACCGAGGAGTATAACTTGCCGCTTTGTTTAGCGTTTGTGGACTATGAGAAAGCCTTTGATTCGATCGAGACCTGGGCAGTGCTACAGTCTCTTCAGCGGTGCCACATAGACTGTCGGTACATCGAAGTGCTGAGGTGTATATACAACAACGCCACCATGTCGGTCCGAGTACAAGATCAAAGCACGAAGGCTATTCCACTACAGAGAGGCGTGAGACAGGGAGATGTCATATCTCCGAAACTCTTCACTGCCGCGCTGGAAAATGCCTTCAAGCTCTTGCAGTGGAAAGGATTCGGCATCAACATCAACGGCGAGTATATTACTCACCTTCGATTTGCCGACGATATTGTAGTCTTGGCAGAATCGCTGGAAGACCTTAGCACTATGCTCGAAGACCTTAATCGAGTCTCCCAACAGGTGGGTCTTAAAATGAACATGGATAAACGAAGATCATGTCGAATATCCATGTTGTGCCCACCCCCATTGGAGTTGGGGGCTCGACTCTCGAAGTTGTAGACGAATATGTCTATTTAGGACAAGTGGTCCGGTTAGGCAGGTCCAACTTCGAGAGAGAGGTCAATCGTCGAATCCAACTCGGTTGGGCAGCGTTCGGGAAACTTCGCGACGTCTTCTCGTCCAAAATACCTCAGTGCCTAAAATCGAAAGTCTTCGATAGTTGTGTGTTACCAGTGATGACATACGGCACCGAGACGTGGCCTCTCACTATGGGCCTTATTAGGAAGCTCAAAGTCACTCAACGAGCCATGGAGCGGGCTATGCTCGGAGTTTCCCTACGAGATCGAATCAGAAATGAGGAGATCCGTAGGAGAACCAAGGTTACCGACATAGCCCATAGGATTGGCAAGTTGAAGTGGCAATGGGCCGGGCACATAGCTCGTAGAACCGATGGCCGTTGGGGCCGAAAGGTTCTCGAGTGGAGGCCACGTACAGGCAAGCGAAATGTCGGACGCCCGCCTACAAGGTGGACGGACGATCTGACTAAGGTCGCAGGAAGTCGCTGGATGCAGGCCGCTTCCAACAGGTCATTGTGGAGATCCTTGGGGGAGGCCTATGTTCAGCAGTGGACTTCCTGTGGCTGATATGATGATGATGATGATTTTTTTTAGTCGTCTGTGCTATAAATTACTGTACTCTGTATAACTCGTAAATGTTTTTACGTCAACGGAATTAGTATCATACTTTATTGATCATCTAATATAATATAACATAATGTCTATACAATAAATTGCAACAAGTCTGTCAGAATCTCGTCATGTTTATAGTTATTTAATATTAAGAAAATGTACCTACATCTGGCCCTAAGTGCGGTGCATAATACCTGCTAAACAACCTATTTAAATAATCCACAATAAAAATCTGCTAGGCATGAGATATAGCACGGCACAGACTGATCACTTGTCGCGACTGCTATCATATGAATAAATAATCATTTTATTATTAGGCATATGCACTTAATAAGCTCTTAGTGATTATAGTCCATACAAATGAATACGCTATAAAATGGAATCGAATCTGATAGCAGCCATGTTTATTTCTATACCTTAATGTCTAGTAAAAGAACTTACTAGCAATTATTTCTGGACAAGCTAACATTTTAAACATTATATTTGGTCTACCCCTAGAAGTCTAATATACTTTGGTATATTAGACTTCTGCATACTTAAAAATAATATTATCCTAAGGTCTAAGATATTATTTTTCAAATAATGTATTTGACATTAATTCTAACTGGTTATTTCTGAGCACACATAAGGAAAAAGTAGGATTAATTGATCAAAGAAAACTAAAATCAAACAAAACTTGAGGACAATAAAGTAAAACCAGATCTTGCTTTATATTTTTTATTTAAATTCGCCTAAAAATAATCTCCAGTCAAAACATCTAGGAACAATGCCGGTGCTCCCATATTGTACTATTGCCTAGCCCAACCTAAAGGCTAAATACCACAGTATGATCATGGTATGAGTACAGCAACCCACTGTCCGGTGTCCAGCTATGTTCCTTTCAACACGAAGCACTTGTGGGTGTTATATATGTCCAAAAGAATCGAGATTGATACAATCTTCTTACGGCGGAGTTGGAATAAAATCTTGCTCATTGTCTACAGCTTGATTTATTTGCAGCCAGCAGTTTGTACAGATAATTGTTTGTTCTGATAACTGGAACAAAATAAAAAAGATTTAATATTGAAGATATCGAATAATTATGATGAATAAATAACTCTTTGCAGTCACATGTGTTCCCTCCTTCCTATGATCCCAGGTCTTTCCGCTATTGTTTAAAGAGGCATCTTAGCAGGTCGGCCGGATAATTGTATGAAATGTCTTGGGACAGTCGTCTGATGCCATTAGATATTCCGCCTGGACGGCATTTGTGCTTACCATAAGACATAATGTTGTTATTATGGAAATAATAATAATATAATATATTATACATAACACAAGATCATCTGAATGTCCAGAGCGAAATAAAAGAAAATGTAATTCATTTAACAATTTAAACAACAATATATAAAATATCACTTCTTACATATTTATGTACTAGTAGACTTGTCCTGTGGACACAATGCAATTCAGCTCTAGCATGAATACTTTTGTAATACTCCTTACCTTGTATAAACCTTGATTAATTGGCATAAAACATACATTTTCAGTTTATGAAGAAAAAAGAAAATAGAATACTTACTTCTTGTTCTGCCATTTCAGCAATAAAACGTCTTGAAACACTCTACACGAGAGTGAATTGGCATCCCATGTAGTTAATAAGATTCTGTTCAATGATAGAAACCATTTCATATAAACAATTGCAGAAGTGCAATTCAAGCAAAGCGCCACTTTTGATGTACTGAAAAGCAGAATTGTGGGTTAGAAGAGAAATATGAACATAGAAAAACATAAAAGTATTACTTACATGTGGCATTCTAAAGTATATACATGTTTACTCACCAAAATAGGAACTAGTAATTGCGTTTAAACGTCAGCATATATCATCTGCGAGAATCAGAATCCATAAAACAAAGCCAGGTCAACAGAGAAGCAAATACACATTTGCGAAATATATGCGAAAAATAAAAAATAATACGAATAACGGCCAGAGTTTTGCAATTGCTGTCAAGTTAATCATTTTCGTTCTTAAACTAAAATCATGTAATATAAATAAAATAATAACAGTGACTTCTTTAACAACATATATTGTCTTTTAAAAAGCGAAGAATATAGAAAAAGAAATATAGACAATAATTATAATTTGTAGGGGATATTTGTATGACGACATATTCAAGTTAAAGAAAATGGGTTCGCGCATTTTTGAACGAAATGACAATTAGGCATCATGGAGGACAAATTATCGAAGAAAATATTGCTTCTGTACTAAAACAATCACATTTTTGTATAAAGCCCCCTGTTGTCCAAGAAATCTAAATATATTTTATTTGAATTCCACATTTTTTTCTAGAATTTGTATTAGACGTACACAAAACGGCCCAAGATAAAACATCTCCTTTAAGAATAATTTATTTGGTGTTTCGCTTGTCTTCGTGTCCATCAGGTCCACCAGAAACAACTGTAATTAAAGGAAATAATGTATTAGAAATTTTGCAACACATTGATGAGATTCAATGTTAATGTAATGATTTCAAGAATACTAACATCTCACAAATTATTCATCCTCTAATATTCGCCTTTTTTTCCTGGTCGTTGGTCCAAGAATTTTCTTTAAGAAAGTATAAAAGGTGTAAACAACAGATTTACAACGAGTTACTATTTTTTTTACCCCCTCTTATTAACAAATTTTATTGTTATTTAATAATAAACAATGTTCCGTATGTTGCAAAACGCTGCAAATTCGATACATGTTACAAAATGGTAAGAACAACATAGTTTCAAATTTGCAGCGTGTTAGTAATTTTTTTGGATATGTTATTAACAAATTTTATTGTTTTTTGATAATAAACAATGTTCCGTATGTTGCAAAACGCTGCAAATTTAATACATGTTACAAAATGGTGAGACCAACATAGTTACAAATTTGCAGCGTGTTAGTAATTTTTTTGGCAATGTTATTAACAAATTTTATTGTTTTTTGATAATAAACAATGTTCCGTATGTTGCAAAACGCTGCAAATTTAATACATGTTACAAAATGGTGAGACCAACATAGTTACGAATTTGCAGCGTGTTAGTAATTTTTTTTGGCAATGTTATTAACAAAAAACACTTTTCACCCCTTTTCAACCCTTTTCGTACACCCCAGAACGCTGCAAAATCACACGGTAAGTTATTTTACCTTTCTTAACAAACCCTCAAAATTTGAACGAGTTACGAATTACTTAGGGGTTTGAGGCTTTATTGACTGGTCTAACAGTTCAATGTGGACATCCTTGGGGGGAGGCCTATGTTCAGTTAAATTCCTGTGGCTGAGATGGTAATGATTACTAAGAATCGTATTCCATAATTTCAAAGAAAACTTATTTTGTATTTCAACGAAAACATGGCCTTTTCTTGCTAAGTTTAAAAAAAATCCCACCGCAATATCCCTTTCATCCGTCAAACAGTGGTTTAAATGCACTGTTGTGTTTCAGATTGAAGTACTTTGTAGCCAGAGTAACTACTGGACGTATTGAGACTTCATTGCGATAAAATAAACATGAAAAATTGTATTTTTTTGTTGTTGCTGCTGTGAATGAAAGACGGGCATACCGTTCTCCTGATGGTGAGCCATACAACCGCTCATAAACAGTAGCAAAACCAAACAGCTCCTTGAATTACACAGCAATGCTTGGCATTCCAGTGTGCTCACCATCCTGAAACTTAAGATGTTAAGTCTCAATAAGTCTCAATAGTTGTTATTCTGGCTACAATGTCCTTCAATCCGAAACACAAGAGTGCAGTGCTGTGTTGCGGGAGAAATAGACATTGGGGCGGCACCTACCACTAGTATAAATAAATAAAAATAAACCGCTATTCTCATAGCTTGAACCATTTCTCTAACCGAGTACAAATCCGTGTCTAATAAAACAATTTCTGAATTGTAACCTTGCAAGTAGATGTCACCCATAGGCAACTACATCGGAATCTAATCTAAGCTATTACATCTTATATCCATACGTTTGAATAAGGAATTAGGGTTACATTGATTTGTTATTAGTCTCGTGCTACGTGATATGGGAACCGTGAGGTCTAGATTTCGATTCCCATGTTGGGCATTTTGAAGGAGTTTGGAGTCGGTCAACACTGTGACTAGATGATGGCCTGGCTTGACGATATTCTTGCCCTTTACATTCAGATCAGTATAGTTAATAGTAATATAAATACAGCCAACAGTCACATACATAGACTAGATCTCATACTAAGATCTAATCTTGTGTCGTGGGCATAAGAAATTATGAGAGACTTTCCAGTCTCACAAATACCCAGGTCTGAAACACATACTAGTGGTTCACACAAAAATTTATTTCGGTGCATGGATCGTACTCGCGGCCTTTCGTTTCACAGCCGGCGTCAAACCTACTTCGCCACGGAGGTTGTCCATTAGAGTAGATTTTAGTGGCATCTTTACCTGTACACCCTTTTGGAAGCCACTAGCTGAGTTCCCGCATTTGGATTTTTTAAAGTAATATTTAATCGTGTTTTGGGAACCAATACAGTAAATGTAACTGTTTTATTGTTCTAATTATTTGATTCATCATCAGTCATCATCATCATAGGCCTGTCTAAAGGTACGCCACAGAGCCCGGTCTACTGCTTTATGCATCCTCTCACTTTACCTCAAATAAAAAAATAAATTAGTTTATTACACTCGTCTGGAATAAATAAATTAACTCATTTCAACTATGTATCTAAAACAAACATTCAAATTCTAAAAACAAACCATTCAAAATCGACTCAAATCCAAAAACCGACAAACTCTCCATGGCACTGACTCTCGAAAAAGCTGAAAGGGTTTCATAGAATAGTACAAATTGGAATATAGTAACTCATTTAAATTATGTGTCAGAAACAAACATTCAAATTCCAAAAATAAACCGTTCAAATTTGACACAAACTGAAACAAAAAACAACCAAATATCCATGGAACTGACTCTTAAAAAATCCAAAAGGTATAAATAATAGTACAAAAATTGAATAATTAATAGTTACATTGTGCATCCGACAGACTGTATGGCCTTGACAGAGGTGACGAGGGTGCTGTCAGTCAGGTCACGGGAAATGCATGAACAAATCTTGTGAATATGACTTGTTGTTGGAAAGATTTGTGGAACATTTTGGATATTTGCCTAGTGTAATGTGGCAATATTACTCTAAAGGGAAATGATTAGGAAAATACCATAGAAAATGTATAATTTCTTAGATTAACGCGAATGTTACACTTGAAATTTAACTATATTTACGGATTTTATTGAGGGTTTGTTTCAATTGGCACCATGACCACGAAAGCTGTAATGTAATCGAAACGTCGAGAAGTTAACAAATGTAAAAATTTAAACTAATTCCGCGGAATAAAATATACCTAATAATAAAACATACATTATTTCAATTTCAATGGAATATGTATTTCTTTTCCTGATCTATAGTAGGAAATGTTTAATAGTAATTGATTAACAGTAATCGAAGTTAAAACATTTTTATTTATAGTTTTTTGTGCATCACGTAAAAAGTGCACGAAATTGGATTCAGGGCAAAGTTGTATTATTATAGTTGTACAGTCAGCAACATAAGTCGCTACACATTCACAAGATTTGGATTTGTCTTATCATCCAAAATAATTATTATTTTCAATATCGTATGGCACTTCTCGGCATAGATGACTTTACTTGGTTATATTTTACGACTACAGAGTAGTACAGACGAATTTTAATTCATAAATGGATTATTAAAAAATGTGAAGTGTTCAGAGACTTATGTTGCTGACTGTACCTAACTAAACATCTAGTGCACGTTTTTAACCGACTTCAAAAAAAGGAGGAGGTTCTCAATTCGACTGTATGTTGCTTTTTTTTTTTTTATGTTTGTTACCTCGTTTCTCTGTACTGTGTGAACCGATTTCGACCATTCTTTCTTTGATTGAAAGCTGATGCTTGTCATTTGGTCCCATAAAAATATGGTGAAAATCTGAGCAATATCTTCGGACCTGGAGAGGGGAACTCCTTAAAATTAAGTAGGATTCTAATGGTTCTTTTTGCATTAGGTTCATTATAAAAGTTAATTTATAGAGAGAGAGAGGAAAAAAGGGGTGGGGGTGAGGGGGGGTAGGTGATAAAATTAAAATACACGTAAATTCTAATATCTTCGGCAGGATTTAACCGATTTTAGTGATTTCTTTTTCATTGGAAAGAATGTATTGACAGGTTGATCTCAGGAACACAACATGGAGATCTGATGATCATTTTCGGACCTGGAGTGTAGAACTCTTCAAACTTTAGTAGGATTCCAATGGTTCTTTTTGCATTGGGTTCAGTATAAAAGCTAAGCTACAGTGGTGGTGGGAAAAGGGGGTAGGGGCAAAGGGAGGGGGGGGGGGAGAAAAAATAATAAACATATGAATACTCCAATATCTTTGGCAGCTTTTAGCCGATTTTAGCGATTTCATTATCATCGGAAAGAACATATTCCTTGTGGGGACCAAATCTTCTTCATTTTGATTCCTATCAACACTAAAAAGATAAAAATAACCAAAATTTTTAATAAAAAAATAAAAACCGACTTCAAAACAAAAAACCGCTAAAAACCAAAAAATAACTAAATAATAAGTACCACTGCAAAGCAAAAAAATAATATTTGTTTCATGGAACTTGCGCTTGTTGATTAATTTGCTTAATGACTTGACTAGCCAACAAATCAAAATATATGCATAACATATTGAAGGCGGGTCGCCCAGTACCAAACATATAGATATTTAAATTAATATAAGGCACAGGTCCTACATGTTTGGTACTTGGCGGCCCGCCTTCAATATGTTATGCATATATTTTGATTTGTTGGCTAGTCAAGTCATTAAGCAAATTAATCAACAAGCGCAAGTTCCATGAAACAAATATTATTTTTTTGCTTTGCAGTGGTACTTATTATTTAGTTATTTTTTGGTTTTTAGCGGTTTTTTGTTTTGAAGTCGGTTTTTATTTTTTTATTTACATACGTTTCCAAGAAGCTGATTCATTTATATCACATTTCTATTAAACTAGGTAGTTAGTAGATACAGAGATATTAAAACATATACAGGGTATATCAAGACTGCTATCGAAAACGAAGCCGGGTGGTAGTTTAAGCGACTTCAGACACAATGCAACAGAAAAAGTGGCAAAAAAAGCGACAATTTATTTTTGTTACTTTTTTCCTTTGACCATATTTGGGTGGTAAATGCATTTTTTCCTAAAATAACAGTGTATACCCTTTTATTTATAAATAATCTAAGGTATAAAAGGGTTCAAATTATTATTTTAGCTAAAACTAGGGATTTACCACCAAAAAATGACGATGTTTAAAAAATCATAAAAAATAACTGTCGCGTTTCTTTGCGAAATTTTTAGTTGCTTTGTATTTGTAGTCACTAAAACTACCACCCGGCTTCGTTTTCGGTAGCAGTCTTGAGATACCCAGTATACATATAAAAACATTATATATGTATTTGTTTCGGGTCTGGGTGTTTGTGAGAATGAAAAGACTCTCGTAGATCCTGGTACCCACGACTCAAGACTAAAATGGAGTCTTGTGTGTGGGATCAGGACTATGTATTTGACTGTTGGGTGTTCTTATATTATTATTATTATTTTTATTGCATTGAATGGCGAGACGAGCAGGCCGTACGCTTGATGGTAAGCGATGCGACCGCTCATGAACAGTAACAAAACCAAACAACACCTTGATTTACAAAGCAATGCTTGGCATTCCATTTCGCTCGCCATCCTGAGACACAAGATGTTAAGTCTCAATATGTCCAGTAGTTACTCTGGCTACAATGTCCTTCAATCCGAAACACAAGAGTGCATTTAAACTGCTGTTTGACGGGAGAAATAGACATTGCGGTGGTACCCACCCAGGCAGCCTCTCACATATGAGAGACCTACCACCAGTGATATTATATAATTATTTTCTTGTGAAAGCAGGTTTGAATTAATAATCTTATTAAAGGGATTATTATTAAAGGAAACACAATTTTAATAAGTCAACCACAGAGAAAATCATCCTAGATTTTTTGTCATCGCAACCAGCTATTTAGGCCATCGTTCACTTGTTTTTATATCAAGTCTCAACAGAACACAATAGGATAATTAGCTGCAATGAATTGAGGAACCGAGGCAAAAATAAAATTGATAGCGTAACTTAATCCCTTGGTAATGCTGTTAGGATAATTGAACATTTTATGGAACGCCTTTGTTTGCAGTTTCATATTCATTCTTTGTATTTTTTTTTTTTGTGAGGAGAGTGTGAGGACTATCAATATATTCAAGACGATCGCGGATTCAAACCTAAGGCCATACCTCTGACTTTTCCAAGTTATGTGAGCAATGATAGTCAATCATCACAAACTGTTACGGTGAAGTAAATCATTGTGAGGAAACATTGCATACCATGACAATTTCTAAGATTTTCTATGAAACGTAACGTACGCCAATCCGCACTAGGCCAGCGCGGTGGCCTATATGGCTTTACCCCTCTCAATCGTACTCTCGATTGTTGAGTAGGCCCGTAGCCTAAAATAGGACTTACATATATGGGCTGATACAGATAAATATATTGTAACGTCCTATTTAGGTATTTATAGAATAAAAATTATATATTATAGTATCTAAGAGAGTAAATTCCATGAGGTGATATGACTTTCTAACATTATCTACTCGCTGATCGCTACTTGGGCGAATTGAAATATAATTTTACATAGAATTTTCCGAATATCTAGACCATTCTAAATGTTAGTTTGGATCGAATGGTTACGTTGATATTGCAAGTAGTGTAAATAATAACACGATAAGCGCCGAATAGGTTGTTCGCACGGAATCCATTTCGACTTGGTCTGTTATATTTTCGCAATCACACTGAAGTGTATTTCGGTTATGCAGGGTAATATTGATAAATAGTAGTATGCCCACACGTTTGTCATCACTCTAGTTGACATAGTACAAAATTTGAAATAATCTTGGACAAGTTTATGTGAAGAATAGCGATTTTAGTTTTCTGTTTGCCGCTTGGTTGAAATTCGTTTGTATCTGAGATTTTACCTAAGTGGTAAAAAGACTCGTAGTTGTACAGACAGGTTGATTAAAAGCGTCGAGACTAAAATCGCGATTTGTGATACAACTACCAGCGATTTTTCAAACTTGATATAATTGTACCAAATGGGGTGGCTAGGCTGTTGAAATAAAATACCGTTTGTCAATACCAAATTATATTTGGCTCCAGGTGCAGTTTCGAATTCCAGGTCGGAAAATATGATTTTTCGATACGTTTTATGAGTTATCGGGAACCACAGTTTCTTGGCAGTAGGATTATCCTTTATAATATTGCGACAACAATAACATTAAAAAGAAAAGAAAAGAAACAAAGAACAAAAGAACAGCCTCGGTTATATTAGACGCCGGGTGTGAAACTTGAGCTCGCGGGTTCGATTCGGTCTGGATGTTTATGAGACCATAATGCTCATCGTAGTTTCTCATAACCACGACAAAGGACTTGATCATAGTATGAGGTCAAGACTATGTTTGTCACTCTTGGTTGTATATATTTTTTTATTGCTCGGAATGATGGGACGAACTACCCATCAGCGTGATGGTATGCGATAAGACTGCTCATGGACAGTAGCAAAGGGCAACAACACCATGAATTACAAAGCCATGCTGCGCTCGTGATCCTGAGACATAAGGTGTTTAGTCTCCATATGTCCAGTAGTTAATTTGACTACAACGTCGTTCAAACCGGAATACACTGCTGTTTGTCGTGAGAAATAGACATCAATTTTAAACATCTTCAATTTTAAACAACTTTATTTTGGCAGTCGTGTAAAAAACAATGTACATGGTACATTGTACGCTTCGGTGTATAGTGTGGTGGGACGGTGCCAGAACTTTCGCATTCAAAGAGTTTGAACGAGTGAGCGGCTGAATCCTGGAAGTGTTTTAAAATTGCTTTCCACAACTTGAACGTTTTGTAGCTATTTTCCATTCGGCGCTTTTATAAGTTTATCTGAGCGGTTGGATAATGACTATTAAAATTGCTCAGACTATTAAATTGTTAGCTATTTTTGGTTGGAAAAAAGAGCTTGTTTATTTATGCAAAATTATTCTTAAAGTTTCAACTTTTTGAACGACACGTATAAGACGTAATTGAGAATGAAATGTACTTTGCATAGTTACTAATTATTGCCTTGTATTATAGTCTAAGAGAATGCTAAAATTGCAGATGTAACTTTAGTTGTTTTGTTACGTGAAAACCATTATTATTAAATTATACATGTATGTAGTCAGAGGTAGAAAAAAACATAATTTCATGTACAAAAACAGATAATGTTACATGTACAAACAATCCAAAAGCAACTAACATTTTAACATTCCTTTTGTCTAAAACCGGAGAGGTCGGTGTAAGCATTACACTCACAGTTTTATTTTCATTGCGTTCGCAAACTTTGTTTTCACAAATCGCGAAACTTGTTTAGCGAAACTCTTATGTTTTTATTGTGTAGGAAAAAATGTGAAATAACACAGTACAGGAGCACTTTCCAGCTTGGAACAGTCGCAGCTCCCACATCCACTAAATGTCTGTTAGTCTTTGAAATTGTGCATTTAATTTCATTGCTGAGTTTTCACGTAGTTTTTGGTTTAACTCACTGCGTATGCAAATGTAATGTATAGCGCGATGTATGACGAAACTCTGTTTTAAATTATCCTTTATCCTTTTATGTCATGTGTTACTAGCACTCGCTTCCTGTTGACGTGCCACAGTTTGGTGAGTTTATTTCCTACCCAATAAATAATAGACAGCGATATGGATATAATATTACTGTACTGTATCGGCCCATATATGTTCCACTGCAGGGCGCGAGCCTCCTCTAGGATGTGGTTAGGCCAAATAGTCTACAACGCTAGCCTAATACGGGTTGGCGGACTTTAAGAAGTTTATAGTTTAAGAAGTTTAAAGTTAATTACTAGTGGTAGGTCTCTCATATGTGAGAAGCCGCCTGGGTAAGTACCACGCAGTGCTTGTAAATGCACTGTTGTGTTTCGGTTTGAAGCCAGAGTAACTACTGGACTCATTGAGACTTAGCATCCTATGCAGCGGAAAGCGCAGCGTAGGACGTCCACCCACAAGATGGTCCGACGACCTGGTAAAGGTCACGGGACGTCGCTGGATGCAGGCTGCCTCCAACAGGTCTCTGTGGAAATCATTGGGGGAGGCCTATGTTCAGCAGTGGACTTCCTTTGGCTGATGGATGGATGGATCTTATGTCTCAAGATGACGAGTAATTTAAGGTGATGTTTGGTTTTGCTACTTTCCATGAGCGGTCGTATCACTTACAATCAGGTGAACGTCATGCTAGTCTTGGCATTCATGGTAATAAAAAGAAGTAAATTGTAAAATATCTTTGCGGAGCTTTACGGATTTATACAGAAGAGTTTCCCGTCTCGAATCATAAGAATCGATAGAAAAAAGTTGCACTTGCCACAACACGATAATTTGTGACTGTTATATGATGCAATAATGGCATACGATTCTCGCTAGTAGATATTCTCTCTATGTAAATGCGGCTTTAGTATTTAAGGTTATGATAGATCACTGGTCACTAGCGAAATTCGTTGGAAAACCTGTGTTCAGCTGCGATCTTCCTGCAGCTGAAGTGAAGAGTACTAATCATGACCTCGTGAATAACACTACGTAGTCTCAACAGGCCATTCCGCTAACTATACTATCCCTCAGTTGAATTATGAATTGTTATTAATATCCGGTTGTATCTACACCGTCTCTGCCCACCCACAAGATGCAATATTCCGCACTGATGTGTTCTGCAACGATTAATTCTCTATGACGCTGTATATGATTGTTGGATTGTCTGGTTCGTTTGTTTACATTTCATCAAGCGATGAGCTTCTGTCTTGGTAGGTGATATTCTCGTATTTGACTCAAGTACAGTTTTTGATTCGTCCGGTTAATTTATTTTGTTTTATAGACGCTAAGTTGTATTTTTTACTTCAGTGTTTTTAGATAATAAATTCGTGCGTAAATACTTTAATCCACTTCTGAATTAAGACTTCTCCCAATTTAAAATTTACACTAAATGCCTGTTATAAGAATGAAACCGTGAATGTCACAGATCGAATCCAATTGACATTAGATTACTAGATATTAACCACGGTATTAACCCTGCGGTTACTATCCCGTAGCAATCGTGTTCCGATTATTTTAAGCTCATGGAGTAATTTGTAAAATCATGCAGATTACTGCAACTCGTCTGTATGTAAATGGAGCTATATATTATTTAATATAAAATAAATAATTCACTTTGCAAATGCTCTGACAAAATTGCGTATTGATAACATCGCAAAGGCCATAATAGAATTAATAAATTAACTTGTACTTATTATAAGTATCAATAGAAACCCAAGCTTTAATAATGAAAAGGTCTGCTTCAAAAGGATGACAGCCAAAGTAAGGCACGATTTCTTGGAATAAATCTAAATCTGTGCAAAGATCGTGCAACTTGAATCCATTGAACCACCAAGTAATCTAATCTTGAAAATCTCTTAAAGCAATTGGAATGAAGTTACTGTTTCCAAGTGTTTCTTTACTGGAGAATAAAGTCTGCTTTCAGCGGGGCTGGTGCATGCGGTCGATTCCGGGCTTAGATGTTAGTTAACAATAATAGCCTTAATGTTCCTCATTGAATTAACACAGTGCAGGCCAGAGTAAGCTCGGTGTTGCTCTATCTAGGTTCCAGAATTCTGGGAATATCAGGAATTTTGTATTTTTTTTTCAGCTAACGTACTATAAGTGATTTTATTGCTGTACTATTAAAATGTATTAATAGTAAAGAGAAAAGTATTTCAATATCAATAATAGTATGATATACTGCTCCAAACATGCACCTAATATTGAAATAGAATGAAACATTATTAAACTTTCTTCTAGAAAATAAATGTAAATGTAAGTAATTCATATATTCTTGTAAGTTACACAAATAGTCCTAATAGTCAACTAAGATACAATTCTTGTTTCGTAAATAACAAATAAGAAAGTACCAAATACTTTACTCATACGCTCATAGCCAAAAAAACAAATACTCATACTCGACACAAATATTACATCTCCCAAAAATACCTAGTCAGGTCATAAATTCTGTCACATGTTTAATATAAAATAATTCAAACAAGTTTATTCATTATGTAATCATTTATACCGGGTATCTCAAGACTGCTACCGAAAACGAAGCCGGGTGGTAGTTTTAGTGACTATAAACACAATGCAACTAAAAATTTCGCAAAGAAATGCGACAATTATTTTTTATGATTTTTTAAATATCGTCATTTTTGGTTGGTAAATCCATAGTTTTTGCTAAAATAATAATTTAAATACTTTTATACCTTAGGTTATTTATAAATAAAATGGTATACACTGTTATTTTAGGAAAAAAATTATTTACCACCCAAATATGGTAATAGGAAAAAAAGAACAAAAAAAAATTGTCGCTTTTTTTTGCAACTTTTTCGTTGCATTGTGTCTGAAGTCGCTTTAACTACCACCCGGCTTCGTTTTCGGTAGCAGTCTTGATATACCCTGTATATCAAAATGAACTTGACAAAATATAAATTCTTATAACACTAAAGTTTATTCAAAATGACCTCCGTGATTTTGAATACAGGCCTTCAATCTGAGCGACCAGTTGTCTATCGCAGCACGAACGAGGTCCATGTCAATATCGGCGGCTACCTTAATCAAGGATGACTTGAGTGACACCAAATTGGGATGAGGCTTTGAGCACGCCTTTTCCTCCAAGTGTTGCCATATCTTGTAATCTAACGGATTCAAATCTGGACTGGAGGAGGGCCAGTCTTCGTGCCGGATGAAGTCGATTTCACGCGCCGCCAGCCAGTCTTGTGTGCTCTTCGCTCTATGAGCTGGCGCCGAATCTTGTTGGAATACCCAGTGCCTGTTATTGAACATGGTATGAGAAACAGGTTCCACAAGGTTCGTCAGGACTGTATTTTGATACACAACTGCATTAGTTTTTACACCTTTCTCACAAAAATGTACCTCTGTTAAGTCCCAATAAGAAACTCCCAACCATACCATGAGCGAGGATGGAAAATGACCTCGTTGGACACGCGGAATACGGTTGCTCGCTTCTTCACTACTGTGTGCGTACACCTTATCATTTTGTTTGTTGTAGCTCTCTTCTACGGTAAAATTTTTTTCATTTGAAAAAAGAATTTCCCGATATTTTTCTCCCGCGTACCGCTTCAACAAAGCGGTATCTCTTCAGTCTCAGGTCCATTAGACGAGCATTCAAACGATGTCCTGTTTTTCTTCGATATGCCCGAAGCCCTAAGTATTAATTTAACACCCTTTTCACCGTGGTTCTGCTTAACCCCATCTGAAGGGCCAACAGTTTCTGCTTACGTTTGGCATTTCTTTGAATTCGCGTCTTCACAGATTTTATCACTGCTGGAGTCCTAACAGACCGAGGGCGACTACTTCTTGACCTGTCATCTACACTAGAGTCTTCATTGTATCGTTTGATGGTACGATAAACGAATCTTTTGGTTATATTCAAATTTTTCGGTATGTCAAAAATTTAAATTGGCGCGTAACCACAACGATGCAACGCAATAACTGCAACACGGTCTTTTTAAGCGTCCATTCCATATTTAAAAATGAGTAAAATTCTAAAAAGTTTTTATTTTCATGCACAATTCGAAATTCGAATTCAATAAACTTTTTTGTGGCCAGCATTCTAAAAGAAAAGTTTTTACTGTGTGACAATACTATGACCTGACTGTGTAAATTGATGCAGGTACAAGACCACTTCAACTCCTGAAATCCAGGATCAACAATGGCACGCATAGCAATGAAAACAAGCATTAAAGCTCGGCGAGCCTCTGGGAATTTCTAAGTCGTCTTTAACCCGCAACGAAATTAATCAGAAAGCTAAATTAATAGAAGTTGTAAATAAATTATTGTCCACTTCTTTTTATGATCCGTGACAAATAATGAACTAAAGCGGTAAATATGTAACCTCGCAAAAAGAATTTTACAACCGGAGAAGCTAGCTGCAAAGAATGAGGGATCAAATTATCATTAAATTACTGCAGGTATTAACTGCAGGCATTTAGATGATATTAACCAACTCACCAGGGATGTCAGATTCTGATAAATTCTAGGCGTTTTTACCTGTTGCAACCCAGCGCCCCAGTGGCCCTGAGTTATAGCCGGGAGTCCGGTGGAGCCGCGCCACAGCACGTTTATTTACGTCCAACCGTACTAATTCAATACTAATGGCTTAGCATTGACGATGTACTCTGTTTGAGAGGTATTAGCACCAAGAGTTATGGTTTGCTTCTGATTGGATTCCACAATTTAAAATGGCTTTGGTTTTTGCTGGTGGTATTCTTATCCGCCCTGGTCTTCTATCTAACTCTTTTTTTACTGTCCAGCAAATGAGAAAACAGGTCACCTGATTGTAAATGATCACTGCCACCCATGAATTTCTCCAGCGCTTGGAACATAGATGTGTTGCCGACCCATAAAATCAGCAAAATAGCGGGATTGAAGCAGAATGTGAAAAGGAAAGAGGTATTGGCTATATCGACATCGTATTTCGACTTTACTGCCTATCGTTTCACAGCGGTCTTCTTAACAGACTTCACACGGAGGTTTGGACCCCTTTTTACGAAAATTGCACGGACGCAGGAGCATAAAATTTGGCACACTTATAGTTTATGTGTAGGAGAAGTGCAGAACGCTTATATTTTTCGATAATAATGCTTATAAAGTACATTAAATAAAAAAATAAAACGTTACACACATGCATTTCACACACACATACATACACAAGTACTTGTATACGCATACATACTCTGGTGTCAAATTGTTTCTTTTCTTTTTCATTTTGTTCTTCTGACATAGACATATAAAAAAAAGGTTTTATTTGCCTCATTTAATATAAAAAAAGATTTTAATAATAATGCATAAAAAGTACATGAAATCAATAAATAAAACATTACACAAACCAGCATGTATTTGACACACGCATTTGTACACGTATACATACTCTTTGGTCAAATTGTTTCTTTTGTTAAACGGTTTTTTTTATTATAGACATAGTTAAATGTCAAACAGAAAAGTTTGTTTACTGTGGTTTTATTCAATGTCAAACAGAAAAGTTTTATTTGACGAATACTACGTGAAATACTGAGCGCTTATACAAATTGTGTAGCAGTAAGATACATTGAAATGGATACGGGCTATCATTATATGCATAAAGAAAGTTCCGTAACAGCAATCTGCAATAACAACATTCAGGTACAAAAAATATAATTTGCTATTGCTGGTTCAAAGCAATTATTATAGTTTACGATTTCAGTAATTGCATATACTTCAGGATAAATAAGTGATTTTGAGAGATACGTACATTTAAATGTGCACGAATTATCAGAATAACAACATCATTATACAGGTAAAAACTTTTTGTCTTCTTGATTTGGTCGAATTTCGGCCACTAGGCGACCACTAGTTAGATTAATGGTGTAAATTTTCAAACTGCATTTAAAATAGTTAAAGACAACTGCCATATATAGTAACTGCATTAGTTGGCTTAATGTCTATTTTAGATGTCAAACGTGAAAGCTTTCCATTAGATTTTGAATAACTCAGTAATAACTTAGTAGTAGGTATTTCATATGTAAGAGGCCGTTTGAGTAGCTAGCTACCACAGCAATGTATATTTCTTCCGCCAAACAGCAGTGCAAATGTACTGTTGTGTTCCGGTTTGAAAGACATTGTAATCAGTGTAACTACTGAACATAATGACTCTTAACATCTTGTGCAATGGTGCAGTTGAATGCAAGCATTGCTACTGTCCAAGACCGATCATATTATCATCAGGCGACTGACATTCTTGTATCGCTAATCAAAGCAATGATAAAAGTTAGTAATAGTCAAAGTACAAACATTGTATTATGATTCATGTAGCAAAACAAGGATTTCTATTTTGTCCAATTAAGGTAAGGTAGGTCGAATGATGGTAAGTTTGTTTTTTTTTATTTTCAATATTTTTTAGTGCCATCATGAAAGGCGTTAAGGGCTTATAATATGTCTCCAGCAATGTTTGTTTTCTTCGAGGTAAAACCACACAACTGCTACATCAGTCGAAAATAGTAGTTGTTAAAGTAACCGAGGGAATTTCAACGGTATTTTGTTGTTAAATCGGGAATATAATCCGAGGACATTTTTCGCTGTTTGCCTCCGCGTTGAACCAACAAAGAGTTTCCTGGACGCTTCGTACGTGACGTGTGCTCTATGGCCGACAACTTTTAGTTTTTTTAGTGTAGATAGGACAATCTGCCAGTCGTGTCCGATGTGAAAATATAGCTAGAACGATTTTATACCGGGTATATACAGACAGCGACCGAAACCGAAGCCCGGTGGTAGTTTTAGTGACTTCAGATACAATGCAACTGAAACTGACACCAAAATAAATCGACGACTTTTTGTTTTCGTATTTGCTTGTTAAATACGTTGTTTTTCATAAAATAATCATCGCAATAGTTAAAATGATTATTTTAGCAAAAACTATACTTAATAGACAAACACGATAATATAATAACAGTCGTTTTATGAGCGAAATTTTTAGTTGCATTGTATCTGTAGTCACTAAAACTACCACCTAGATACACCCGGTTTATTAACACAGTAAAATACATGTCAGGGTAAGTGCAATACGTTCTAGAAGTGCATTGACAAAAGATGGATTTCCCTCATGGTTGTTACTGGCTATAAGACCTGTGACGAACCTACTATCATAGAAAAAAAATCCGGTCCACACCGGTTTCTAGACAGTGATACTTCGCCCATGGGTATGTACTAAGAAAGCCACAGGATCACATCAGCAATGTGTGCCTGACTCAATATTCCCGGACCTCGACCGAAAGACAGACCAAAAAAATCAATAGCTTGAGGTCGTCCAGAAAGATATAAGAGGCAATGGCATTACTGTCGAAGATGCTGAAGAACAGGAGAAATAGAGGAGATACAGCCGGAGCAGAAAAAGTGGAAGAAGAGACTTTAGCTTCAACAAGTAAGGATCTGTCGCTTCAAAAAGCTATTTATACAATATAATTACAAAAGTCATAACGATATCCATAACTGAACTAATCGTACTTATTGCATAGATAAGAGAATAATTAGTGAAACGATTGTACTGGAATGGTACGCCAAGGTCTGTCGCCTAAAATGTTATAATTTGGAAGCTAATCTCCTTTGTAGCTATTCGTGAGCGCTGGGAACATTAACAGTCGAACATAAACCTCGCCTAGTATGCAACACATGGACATCGTGTTCATACAATTATGAAATCAGTCTATTTAATAGTAAATTGGAACCAAAAAACATTATTTATAGGTTGTAACTCCATTTTGATATTCAAAATCTATAAATATAAAACTAAGAATTTTTGTAAATTCCTTCAGAATTTTAAAGTCATTTTAAATCTTCCAGTGGGAGGGACAGAAAAGGGATGCAAAACAAACTCGTAACGTCACTAATTTTATTACAGTGTGTACGTGTGAAAGAGATGTTAAGATCCACTTCACTACACTTCTAGTATTTAATTTAAAATACTAATATTAGCCTCACGATACAAGCTACTTTAGTACTGCTTTGATATAAATGTTTTGTTTTAATTTACGTACCTACGTAAAATAATAAATAAACGATCTTAGTCAAATAACCTACTGCATATAAACAACACTATTGCATTATTTGTTTCGAGTCTGTGTGTTTTTATTCAAAGACATGCATACATAAATAACCTCACGCCTTTCCCTGAAAGGTAGTAGACAAAGATGCTACCAGGACACCCACGTATCGCCTTATGTCCATCTCTCGGTGTGATTAATGGCGCGCCTATCGCCATATCGGACATAAATTTCTGACACCGGTTTCTAATAATAAATATAAAATCCAACATCACTTGCCCCACCCGGGATTGGAACCCAAGACCTCAGCCTCTTACCATAGTACAACTGCACCACCCAGTACTGTTCTTGATATTCAAGATAAACTTGTGGATGATGACGAGACTTGTAGCTAAGTGTTATAATATGTATGTAAAAGTATAGTGTATAAGTATAGTTAGTTGTTAGTGTATTAGTATATAGCGTATAAGTATAGTAACGTGGTGGACTTTATGGCCTAAACACTCTCAATCGTTTGCTCAATTGTAGAGGAGGCCCGTTCCCTGCAATGGGACGTATATGGGCTGATACGGATACAGAAAGTATGCGTAACATTTATTCAATAAGCCGGCCGTTTTTCACACCCGTGTGTCACACAGGTTCCACCCCTGTTTATATTTGTAAACACGTTGCCGCCAATTTAACTTCACGAAATGTAGTGGCGATAAATTAATTAAAGGCTCTTGCTCAGACGGTTATACTACTTCAACTGGTTTACAAAGGAATAAGTTCCGATCAGTTGTGCCATGAATTTGAGGTTATGATGCATATAAACCTCATTTACCCTCCATACATAAAGGTTGGCTAATCAATTGGATTTCGGTGTTAAGGATTTGAGTACTTGATTCGTACTTAGATGAAACATCCGCTTTTGGTGGGATTTTTTATATCCGGCCGGTTGCGACTACCATAAATTATAGTCAACAATTGAGTGTTTGTTTGATACTCGTGTGATTGCAAAAAAAAGTACCCTGAACCGACGAGAATACATGAAGAGGTTGATGAAACTGGCTGAATATGTCAGGATCGAGCAAAATGGCGGTCTATAGTGTATGCCTGCCCCTATGGGATACAGGCGTGACTATTGTATGTATGTATGTAATTAATTTCGTTCGATGTAAAGTATACAATATAAACTGCGACTACTTGTTGTTTTTATTTCAGTCCATGTTTTATTTATTGTTATTGTATATTTTTAATAAGTTTTGTTGTTACTACATAGAAATGATGTAAAAATGCTAATAAATTTAATTGGCTTACTCGTATTTCGTATCGATTAATTATGAAATAAGTAAATAACATCTTTCGATTCTAACCATTGCTATAAATCCAAAGAGGCATTCATGTAAAATTATTTTATGCAATGTAAATATAAATAATTACCTAGTGTGAAGAAGCAATTGAGAGGGCTGACATAATTATAGCAACCAACGGTCGAGAGTCACTTGTTAGTTGGTTCCCTGACACCACGCCACTTCTCTTCCCGGCAATGGTAATTTGCTATTTAAAATGGAATGTCTTGTGGTTGAATTAATTTTATATCTAAGTCGTGACCTACTGGCTTGACTCTAATTTATTTATTTCTATACATATAAAGTTAATGTTAATAATCTAATAACTAATTTGTTTTAATACATATTTTTGTTTACAAGTATTGTAAGCTGAAATTACACTAATATTATAAACGGAAGAGTTTATGGGTTGAAGTGCGTGATTGCCTGTTGTTAAACGGACCAGACGCGGCTGCTAAGTTGATGATGGTCGCGGGTTTGAATCCTAGGGTACCTCAGACTTTTCGGAGTCAAATACGTATTGATAGGCAATCACCACATACATTATGAGATGGTCAGCGGTAATGTCTGGAGATTAACGATTTAAGATTAACAATAGTTTCCGAACTATCTGTTTCTAATCTGAGTTTAAAATATATTTTTGCATTTGATACCCTAATTTTAGATATTAGGCTAGCTTACACCAAGCCTCGATTTAAAAAAAATACCAGTAAATAGCACATACTCATAGTTGAGTACATTTCTATTTTAAAAGTACATAAGTGAGTTCGACATCTTCATAAAAATAAACAATGTGGTTCTTGATCTAGGATTTGTTTCATGATGGTTTCTTAAACTTACGCGAATGTTATGAATTGAAATAAAACTATTATTTATGAATTATATCGCGGATTTGGTTAAATTTCTTAAGTTCCCGACATTTCTATTACTTTACAGCTTTCGTGGTCACGGGGTGACTGAGACATTCGCTCACTAACAGAACTACAATTTATCGACTCTTATTTTACATTTATTAAGTTAAAATTGGTTTTGCTTTATTTATTTGTAATTATATAACTTAATTAATATATTCCACCATATGGTGAGTGTAGGTATCTAATCTTAAATCCAGAATTCACTGGTGAAGATTGGTACGAAAATTCTACAAGCAAAACATTTCTTTGGTTCACACGTTGCGGTATAAAAACTCGTATACGAGTTTTAAAATCACACTTTCGCTTAGTTTCACTCTATTTGTATCCTTTATGTAATTAATTTAAGTTTTTATCTCGTTCAAGTGCCTCGGGAAGCGCTGTGAGCCGTATTCCGCGTTAAAACTGCAGTTAAAAAGAAAAACTGACCAAGCGCAAATAAACTTTGCTGTAAAGTAAATATTTGATTTAATTCAATTTGTGAATTGAAATGATCGAGGAAGCTGAAACTTGCGAAGTTTTATTTTGCAAATAAATGGATATATAAGGACTTTATATTTTTATTTTGCGTTATTAGACTTACTGCTACTTTAGCATGATTATTTGCGTTTGATTGTAATTAACATCTTCAAATTACTGAATAGTAAATTGAAAAGTAAGGTAAATTGAAATAATTATTTCTGGTATTTGTTACTACTCCCTTACACCTTAAGAATACTTAATTATAGTTGGACCTATTCATAATTAATTATTTCTGCCCCTTGGTTAGCCAAATTGTATTATTTAACTAGCTGTGCCCGCGACTTCTTCTGCGTGAAATTTAACAAAAAAGTTAATTCGTTTTTTATTTTCATTTTTTGCATATTTATTTTAATTTTATCAACTTTTGTAACAAAACCATTCTGTATTCTGTATCAGCCCATATACGTCCCACTGCAGGGCACGGGCCTACTCTACAATCGACAGTACGATTGAGAGTGGTTAGGCCATATAGTCAAAACAAAACAACGAAACCATACCGCGATTTAATTCTACGGTGGCGCCATCTCTTAGCGAGCGGCGGTAAACTCCCGTAACACATTTATTTTCAGTTATTTGTATTAGCTTTATTGAAAAATTTCTTTGTATACAATATTTTGTAAATGCGATATTGATTCGTTGGTGGGAGAAGTGGTGGGAGGGGCCCGACGTGACGGCCCAGTGGTGGCATGCGCGTGAGCTGCGCGCGGGCATTGCAACATTACTTTATTATTCTAAAATATAAGAATTTTTCTAAAATAAATGTAGCCTAAGTTACTCCTTGGTATATCAGCTACCTGACAAAAAAAGTCCCGTCAAAATCGGTCCAGCCATTTCAGAGATTAGCCGGAACAAACAGACAGACCAAAATTTTTTTAAACATCATTTTCGGAGTAGGTATCATGTATACAACGTGTAACAGGATTAATTCACAACCTCAGACACCCCAACTTTAAAATATTATTGCAATCATAGTTTATGCTTTGAAATCGTACTATCATAATTACAAAATCTTTTATTTATGAAATTAGTTATACCAAATGTAGGCACTTAACATGGTCACCTTACGAGTTACAAATAAGAGTGTACTACTACACACGCTCGCCGGACACGCACACATGTACACAAGACACATTCACACGAGTACCTAACGCCGGTCGCCGACCGCTGCGCCGCGCCGGCAGAAACAGCTGACAATATACGAAATACAAATTACAAATTACGTACGTAACTGATTACTGGGTGGTTTGGTAAACAAATTATTATTTATTTAATCTGTAAGCATAACATTTGTGTTTTAACTATAAAATCTAAATATTTTACTTACTAGATATAATGCGTACGAACCCAACATAAGACAATATTTTGCATGAATCGGCTATAAAATATTATTAATTTCACTTCCCCTAAACTTAGTTCCTACAGGCGGGCAGGATACGGGCGTCATTTATTTTGCATTATTATTGAATAAGATAATAAGATAACGCAATATCTAACAACGAATACTAGATTGGGAATCACAACCTAATCACAACACAAAAAAATACAACAAAATTAACTTACGTGTTACATGGCACTCATGAGGCGATTTCTTTTTAAAATATGTTCGACATGTCCACCACCTTGATACACTTTGATGCACATTTGCGTAATTGTTCACGTAATTTATGTAAAACTTCAGTGTCACTCTTCACTTTTAGGAATTTGCTCCACATTACCCTCCTCATCCTGGATCCTCCACATTAGTACTTTCACTGAAGTATACCAGAGATTTATTACGTCCCCACAAAAAAGTCAAGAGACGTCAAGTCAGGTCAGGTGACCTAGGAGGCCATTGCACAGGTTCGCCGCGACCTATCCAGCGCTCTCCGAACTCAGCATCGAGATACCGTCAGACATGCCAATGATACATTATCACCACACAGTGCCAAAGTTCTCACCATTTCAGTGTATTTGAATATTCGAATACCGATAAGACATCGCGCGCGAAAGTTATCGAAATATCTACTTAACACTTAAACACAAGTAGACACAGATAACTGCGGTGCACGACTAGATTTTTTTCACATATTCGGTGCCCATTTAGGGATTGCAATAACGGGATATCTGACACACCGGGATTCCGCATACATTGTAGCAAAATTACAAACCGAATTTAATCACCATTTTAACGTTCCCCGAAATTATTTTTCATAGAAATACCTATTTGTTGTTTCTTTTCATATTGATTTTGTTACATTTAATTTGTTTCATTTAAGTGCATGTATTGCGCGGGATTTGGATCGCCCGGCCTTGCAAATACCGGGAGTAATTTTTTTCGCGGCGCATCCCTATACCGCCGCGCGCGCCATCGTTTGTCGGATGGATCAAATTGCATTAAACAATAGCTGCATCCTGCTCTATCTAGTTGTAGTTAAATGTGCGGAAAAGAGAATATGATAGTTATTTATTTTGGTAGCTTATTACGTTTATTGAGGCCTATCGTTGTGTGCGTTTGATTAATGATAGATTGCTCAAATAAACTTTATGACTATCGAAATAAAGTTCATTTTTGTTCATTATTTAGTTTATTAGAGTATTCGTTTAGTGATTCATTTAAAAATGATCTTATGTGCTGGAGTTACGTTTCAATTTCGTTTGTTCGGAGTACTAAACGAAGGAGTGTCTGTAATTTACTTGGTCTTAACTAATTATTTTGAAAAAAAATACCTACCGAAAAAAATGTTGATATCGGTTCAGTAGCTGATTCTGAACGTACTACTTTCCGCTTTTACATTTAAATCTGTTACATGTTGTATAACGATATGTAGTAGGACATTTTTTTTATTTCACTTTTAAAACAGACACTTCAATTTTATTTATATGTATAGTTTATATACCCAACTTTATTTGACCAGATAGTTTCTTTTGAAATATTTTAAAATTATTTCATTGTCATGTGACCTTAGTGTGACGCCCAATACATATAATAATAATTGAGTGACTCGTAGCTATTATGTTTCAATTTAATGACGTCACATTTCCACGGATTCTTTCTGCCTAACAGAAGGAAACACTACTACAAATTGTGTAACTCGTAATGAAATACTGGCACCAACGGACAACAAAAGTCTGAACCATTCATAGAGTAGTGAAAGGCAGTCTTGACTGCGCCATTAGTAAATTGTTGGTGAATCGATACCGTCTCGACACCCACTAATAAAAGTATAGAGACCGTTTACCCAAGCGACACCATTCATACTCTCGGAGCTGGATATCTTGGTTTATATTTTACATTGTTTCACAATAGGGGCGTACACAACGGGTGTCTAGCAACGCATTGATACCTAGTTAACAGATCTTTGAATAGAGGAATTTATGATATGAAGGATGATTGAAACTATTAGGCCAAAAGTTAAGGGCAGCGTAATCCTTCTTAATCGTAATCTCGATTGTAGAGGAGACCCGTGCCCTGAAGGGGGTAGATGATACAAATATTTAATTAATACTGCAGTGAACACCGCAAACTTATTCAGTACACACTGCGTATGTACATAGGCACAAAGGAATCCAGTGGAATGAGAGAAAATTGAATATATATATATGTACCTAGATAAACTCACGCTTTTTTCCCAGAAGAATTAGATGGAGGTGCCAGGACACCCAAACATGGTTTTAAAGAAAAATAGTTTTGTAATAAAATTAGACACTGCGGTATGGGACCGTTCGTTTTCGAAACATCTGGCCTGTTCGATTTATATGCACTGACTGTACCCGTATTGAATGATATCTGGCATATTTAATAATGATGATCTTTTATATATATCATAATGGTAATTATATCTAATACTTATATTTATTTTAAGGCAGAAGTCAGTTGTGTTATTGTATTAAATTATTTGTAAAAGTACCACCGCAATGTCTATTTCTCCCGTGAAACAACACTGCGTAAATGTACTGTTGTGTTTCGGATTGAAGGACATTGTAGCCAGAGTAACTACTGGACATATTGAGACTTAACATTTTATGTCTCAGGATGGCGAGCGCAGTGGAATGTTGCTACTGTTTATGAGCGGTCGTATCGCTTACCATCAGGCGAACGGCTTGCTCGTCTCGTCATTCATTGCAATAAAAAAAAAGTCTTTATGCGAATGTATTTCAATATTTCGTTAATTATTTTGTCACTTGGTTTGCTTCGGAAGGAACTGGACAAAAATAGTTCGACTCGTTTTAACTTGATGATTAATTTCGTTGAAGACATGTTAGATATTTCCGGAGACTCGCTTAACTTCAATTCTCGGTGACATTAAAATGAGTGCTACTGTTGATCTTGTCTTCCAGGATTTCCAGTGCGGTTGTGATGACGGGACATTATTCATACCATAAAAATACTACAATTGTATTTCCCAAAACCATCAGCTCCTAAACCCAGCGGCGAATTCATCGTCTGACGTTCGATAAATCAACGTCCGAAGAACTTTGTTCTTGTTATCCAACGCGTTGAGTGCGTACTGCGTGAAATATCCCCCCCCCCCCCCTCTCCGTCCCCTCTCTTCCCTCACGATCCAGGCCCGATTATTTAACGCCAACTATCCGCTGAGTTCATTGCTGATGAAACTTTTTGATTGAACATTTTTCAGTAATATCGTGTCCATGGTTAGTGGTTTCCTGATATCGGTCTTGTTACGGGGTTGGGAGGACAGTTGGATGTATTGTTATATGAATATAATTTTTTTTTTTTTTTTTTTTTTTTTTTTTTTTTTATTTATTTTATTGTTAACACTTGTTGGATACAATTACATTTGTTCACTAATTCTTAAACTAGGTAAACCTGTCTTATAAGAATTAGTTGCCTCCCAAAGTTACTAATTACAAATGCAAACAAGATGCTAGTATATTGACATTTATCAATCAGCGTTAGTTTATACAAAACAAAACAAAATATAATTTTATTTTACATTACAAAATTTATCTTATACACATATATATTATTTTATAACTTAGGGCAATATTTGTTTGTGTAGTGTTTTTGTGTACGTATGTATGTATTTGTGTTATGTTGGTGTAGTGAATGTTTGTGAGTGGATTTTATATGTGTGAATGTTAACCATCAATTTTTAACAATTTCTCTGTACTAATATAATCAAGACTTTGTAACCATTTTTTTATAACTTCTTTAATTTTATAGTTGCTGTAATCTCTACAGTTGTCACAATTATCATTTAATTTATTGTACAATCTAGGTGCTAAATACGAATAGTGTCGTTGTGCGAAAGTACTATTCACCGACGGCGTTTTACACCTATCCCTTCGTTTAAGACGTTTCGGTAGAGTTGGAATAACTTCCTTATGATACTTCCGTAATATATTATATACATATAGTTTCCGGACACTTAGGACACTTGCTTGTTTATAAAGGTCAGTGGTGCCGTGTCTGAAGGGAAAATGTAAAAGGACTTTAAGAACGGCTCTTTGGGCGCGTTCAATTTGGAGCATATGTTTTTGTAACGCACCACCCCAGGAAGATATACAATATTCAGTTATACATTCACACAACGCCTTATAAGTTTGTATTAATATTTTAGGTAACGCAATTGATCTTATGGCTTTAAATACGTAAATTAATTTTCTTATTCTAGATGAAACTGATGTTATGTGATGGTCCCATTTTAAGTGTTTATCAATTTCGACTCCGAGGTACTTTATACAATCGACCCGTTCTAGAGTAGTGCATGAACACCGTACGACAACGTTCAAGCGATTACAAGGGAATGTATGTATTTTAAGACAAAGGTTTACAGGTGGGGCCAATACTCGAGTTTTGCTGAAGCATATATATTTTGTTTTAGCTGCGTTCAAAGATAAGAGATTGTCTTCAAGCCATGAAGTGACAGCGGCAAGTCCCACCTCTGCGTTTTTTATCACTTCATCCCAAGATTTACCATGACATAGCAATACTGTGTCGTCTGCAAACATTAAAAGTTCCATATTTTTACTCTTAAGGCGACATAACTCATCTATATATATAAGGAAAAGTGTTGGTCCTAGAGTACTACCTTGTGGGACTCCATATAAGCCCAGAGCACCGTTGCTCATATATTTGTCAATCTTAACTCGTTGAGTTCTGTTAGTCAAATAATCCCGAAACCAGTTATATGCCACTCCTCTAATTCCTAGGTTTTCTAATCTTTGTAAAAGTATGGATGTCGAAACTGTGTCAAAAGCCTTTTGGAGATCTAGGAATACACCTACACACTTTTGGTTGTTGTCTAATTTCGACGTAATAAGGGTTGTAAGACGGAGAACTGCATCACTTGTTGACTTATTTGAGCGAAATCCGTATTGGTTACTAGAAAGGAAGTTATTCGATTCCAGATAGTGAATTAATCTTTTGTTGACTATTTTTTCTATTATTTTAGATAAGGAACTCAGCAGTGATATGGGTCTATAATTACTAGGGCAATTTTTGTCTCCAGACTTATAAATGGGTGTAACAATAGCTTCCTTAAATAATTTAGGGAATTCGCCAGACTCGAGGCTTAAATTTATTATGTGTGTCAGTGGAGCCAATAATAAAAGTCGAAATGTATTGATTATTTTGGTGGGAATGTTATCAAGACCTGGAGCACTGTGTTGTTTTAAAGCTAAAATTGTACTGTTAACTTCATTCAGATCAGTTAGATATAGAGACATGGACTTCAGTGGGGCATTACCGCTTTGACACTTTCTTGTTAGATTAGATTCAGTTTCGTTTATTTTATTAAGAATGGAGTTGGCCAGTTTTTGCCCAACAGTTGTAAAATAATGATTGACTTTATCCAAGGAGTCAATTGGTGAATCACAAATTTTTAAGAGCTCTGTTGGGGATGTTTTTGTTTGGTTGAGGTTACCTACTTCCTTGATAATTACCCAGGTGCGCTTCATATTGCCTTGATTTTTGAACAATTCATTTTGATAATACTGTTTCTTTAAATGTTTTATTACTTTATTACAAATATTTCTATAATTAATATATTTTAAACGCAACTGCTCATTACTGGGAAATGATTTAGATTTTATGTGCAATTTATTTCTTTTCCTTATAGACTTTACAACACTTATTGTTATCCAAGGTTTCAATGGCTGATTTCGTTTTGCATATAACTTGATTGTTGTGCTATTTTTAATTATATTACTTAATACATTACTAAAGTAGGCAGCGGCACTATGGACATTTCTAAGTTTATATAGGTCATCCCAATTATTGCTTTTCAATTGTTGATCTATCATATTCATATCTATTAAATTTTTCGTGTAAGTTGCTTTTGGACGTAATAGAGCTTTGTCTGATATCAATAAAAGTATAGGTGAATGGTCGGTTAATTCAGGAAAAACTAATGTTTGCCAAAACTTTTTTGTTTTGACCATAAAGTGGTCCAAACAAGTAGTTATTCTTGTCGGTAAATTTATTCCTACTTGTAGGCCATGCATGGCCATCAAATTAAGGTATTCTGTATTAGAACTGTTACTACTGTGTGTTTCTTTTACTGAGATGGTATCTATGTTAATATCACCTGTAAATATTATATTTTCAGCTGATACGCTACTTAAAATATTGTCTAATGATTTTAGATAATTTGAAGGATCTCTATAGCATGGCGGTCGATACGAACATATTAAATTATATTTATTGTTTATAGTTAAAACTAGGCAATTCCCTTCCACCATGTTAGGTTCGCTACATAATGTTTGAAATTCATTCTTAATGTATGCTACAACACCGTCATTTTTATTAAGACTCTTCCGTGTGTAATACATATTATAATCAATCATGCTTGGTGGCGTAAATTGGTTGTTAGTCCAGCATTCTGTTAATATGAAGACATCAACGTTAATGTCAATAGTAGAAGCAAAAGCTAGTAATGTGTCAAAGTTAGAATTAATACTACGAATATTTAGCGTTAATATTGATATTGCTTTTTTATTATTTAGTAATGAATCGTGTAATAGATAAGAGCATTCTGATAAATTCTCCACTAGTTTGCAATTGGGGATTCCTATATTATTTAAGTCTGTCGAAAAATATTCTATATTGTCAGCGTTCATAATTGAAATATTATAATGGATATTATAAAGGATACATGTATTGGGTATTTAAAGTTATTAACAAGGACTAGAAACATTATTAAATAACGGCAATTGATTAACAGTTTTGAATGCGAAGTATATATGGAATTATTCATTTGTAGATGTTTTATAATTGATGTGTGTTGTGAGTGTGAGTTTTGTGCAGTGTACTTATTTATTATCAGTTTAAGGATGATGTATAATATTAATATCATAGTTTTAAAATTAATTGCTTGTGAGTAATTTCTTAAGACAAATGCGAAACAGAGGCGAAAAGCCCCAGCAACTACAATTACCGAGATTTTCTTGAATAGTCAAATGATGTGGAGTTTGTTCAAGTCTGCTTCACAGTCTATTCTTGCATGTTTGCCACCTTCAATTTTCCTCAGGAATACTCTCCCATTTGCAGTCCAACAGTGAGCAAATTTATTGCTTTTAGCAAATTCTCTTGCTAAATAATAAATCCTCTTCGTGCGAATTTAATATAATATATTGGAGTTTAAATCTGAGAAATACAAAAGCATTGAAACACAAGAGAATTTAAATATTGTAAATTAAGAATGGTTTTACAATTTATATTTTTTAATGATTAATTATAAGCATTTGAAGCCAGCATATGTATATAGATGTGTTTAGTTAGAACTAGTAATAGATCGGAATTAGTAATTCATTCATACTTATAAAATAAAAATTAATTCAAATCCAATAAACACGACAATTTTCGAACTTTTGATATTCCATGGAACCAAACCCATAACTTTATGACACTGAAAATGTATACCAGTTATCATCATGTCTCACGTTGTTACTTCGAATAACTGGAAAAGAACAGTAATTTACAAAAGCATTTAACCAAAGTTTAAATCTCTTACACAATAACAAAGATAAAACATGATATCAAAGTAAATTGAAAACTAAAGCTGCTATCGGATCTTTCGCAACTTTATAACAAATTAGGTTTTAATACAATGTAAATAATAGTAAGGTAGCTTTGATAGCGTTAGTCTTTTCTTTATTCTGTCCCAAATAAGTCACTGCACCTGATGGTAAGTATATTGCCAGGAGTACATTATTTAATGGTTTCTTAGATATTACTTCAATTTCAGTTCTGTATTTCCATGAGAACATTATTTCAGACTTCTTCTTTGAATGCCTGTTCAATATAGAAGATTGGCTGTCAGCTTCATGTGTATTTCTTTATCATTAGCAAAGTAAACAGTTATTTAACGGCACTGTTACTGATCCACTCCCGGATGTTCCGCAATTAGATTTTCCTTCGTCCAGCGCGTCTCTTCTCTTCCATCTTGCCCATTATCAATTGAAGCAGCATACAGTTCATGCCTAACCAAGTGACCGAGATATTCTATCTTGCACTTTTTGATATTTTGCATCGTAATTTTCATATTATTCGACGATATCAAGCGAATGCGACATTCAAACCATCAGCTTTTGGATCTTTGGACAAAATTTCTAACTTAAGTCTACATAGAGTATCTAATATCTACTAAAATCTATTACTATTTTCTTTTACTTATCTATAAATACTCCACAACAAAATGGAAATACCCAGTTTTTATGATATTTATAGAATTTGTCGTGATGTACAAGATAGAAACAGCGAAAGGCCACTAATTGATATTAAGATAGAAAGCTTCGTTAACCGAGCGGGTATCAGATTGATGGCGGCTCGTGAACAGGCGGGAAATGGCGAATTATTACGTCTTGAGTTTCATCATCACTTTTATAGGTGACAAATTGTATTTACTTTTGAAGAGATGTTTTAGGAATAGACAAAAGGAAGTATTGCGAAATAGTGTACTTTAATGTAATGAACAGTATATTAATTTATAGAGTAGTGCTACATCGAAAATGAAACAGATGTACCACAAATAATAGCGACAATTAGCTTAACTTATTTCCATCCCATAATATTTTGATAGGGCTTATCAATGGCTACCCTGTAAAACAATTTCAAGTTCCAAGTAACTTTGCATTGCCAATCGAAAAACTTCAAAAGTGGATTCCCCAACTTTGGAATCGAACCCAAGACCTAAGGATCCGCTGCCTATTACACTGCCACAAAACCGATCACGATCCTCTTTGACCAAAAGAATATTTCAGATCCAATTGTTACTTTACAATACACAAAGAATAACTTTAAGACAAAATTAAACTTATATTTTCTCCGTAGATTTAATATCCACTTGATAAAAAGGGCAAACGCTGAGAGGGATGATAAAGTGGTGCATTTGCGTCCGTGGGGGTAACAACCCGCGAAAATTAACCCCTCCCCAGTGATAAGCCGGCTCGTTAGCGCGCTCCGAGGATTTACTGCCGTACCATTGAAGAATACTGGAATTTGATGATTAAAAATTTAGACTCTTTAACCCTTTTCATGGTGAATCTAGCTTAGGGTTGGTGGTAACTAGGATTTCCTCCACAATAATGGTAATCATTTTATAGGTGGTAAATAAACTGATCTTGACTGTCTCGTTGGCGCAGTTTTCCTGCGGTGTGATTGCAAAACTGAAGTCTCGGGTTCTAATACTGATTCAGGCAAAGTGATCTTGGATTATTCTATTCAGCATTGGACTAGAGTCAAGAATTTGACCCCGATATGGTGACAGGCATGCCCTTTATCACATTACGTGAGACGGAACACAAGAACGGTGTCCCAGTAGCACCTCTGCCTACCTCATCTGAAGAAAAGGCATGGGTCTATATACGTAAGTACTGTTATATAAATATATTTAGTTTCGTGAAGAAAGTTAATAGTTGTACACCCAAGATAAGTCATACGAGAGGTATAGATGAGATGGTTATAATTGACCCGTCGACACAATTGTACTATTTATTGTATCCACACAGGATGCATCCGTAAAGCTATTTTTATTGCATATATCCAGCTAACGATCATACAGGTCATGCGGAGGGTTACTCTATGAATCAAAATGAAGTTCGAATGTTCGACGTCCAAAGTAAATTATAAGTTTGGTCTTTTTTAATACGCTTTTATTAGCTTCAGACGTATGTATGTTAGTATGTAACAGAATCTTTGAACATGATTTTGACCCCCTTCAAAACGTCGGACTGACTCGAAATTTTGCATACTTATCCAGGACCGACGACAATACAATAACAAAAAAGAATAGATTTTTTGAAAAAAAAAACTGCATATTTTGCACACCGCTAACTTCCTCTGGAAATACAGCCATAGATGGATGTTTTTAGCCAAACAATTAAAGAATAGTTTAAAAAAAAAACTAAAAATACACGCTTTAATAAGATATCCAACTAAAAAAGTAAAAATAGTTGATAATGAATTTAAGATAAGAAAATGGAGTAAAATACATACATTTTATTGTTACAAATCGTGGGGTGTTTACAACCTTTACTTATCCTCCTGCACCCCACGCTTTGTAACAATAAAATGTATATGTAATGTATATAGTAAGAGGGTTGGCGGACTTACATACCATAGAATTTTTTATAAATCTGATGTGGACTATATGGCCTAACCACTCTCAATCGTACTGTCGATTGTAGAGGAGGCCCATGCCCTGCAGTGGGACATATATGGGCTGATACAGATAGTAAGAGGTACGACCACAAAAGTAGCAAACACAAACAACACCTTGAATTGCAAAGCAGTGCTTGGCATTCCACTACGCTCGCCATCCTGAGACATACAAAGTTTTTTTTTTAATTTATTGTAAGGACTTTGTCGCTGAGCGACCATATCGTCCTTGTTAAAAATTAAAAAAATAAACATACGATAATACGATACATATGCGTATAGACATACGATGTTAAATCTCAATATGTACAGTAGTTACTCTGCCTACAATGTATTTCGATCCGAAACACAACAGTGCATTTACACTACTGTTTGGCGGGAAAGGGCGGCGGGTTATCGGGCATCCGACAAACACTCTACAATGGTCCTATGTAAATCCAAATAAGCCCTATACAATTGCTATATTATATCCTAATGTTACCACCAGCAAACGTTGGTGATTGTCCGACTTCACTTCAACTACACAAGGCTTTAATATTCGAGAATGATTTATAAAAGCATCCGACTAAAGAAACTTAATACCCGTACGTAGATTCGTTTCATATTGCATTTCTGAGAATACCTTTCAGTAAATAACATGGTATGTCCGACGTACTATTTCCGTGTGAATTTACAGATTTTATTTATATCTTGTTCTATTTTCTGGTTGGTTTCTCATATGTGAGAGGCCGCCTGGGTAGGTAGTCAAACAGCAGTGTAAATGCACTGACGTGTTCCGGTTTGAAGGATATAGTAGCCAGACTAACTACTGGACATAATGAGACTTAACATCTTATGTCTCAGGGATAGCGAGTGCATGGTGTTTGATTTAGCTACTGTCCATGAGCGGTCGTATCGCTTTTTTTTATTTCAAGGTTACAATTTTAAAAAGTATTAATTTTTTATATTACTTACAATAAAAAAAGTATTAATATTTTATATTCATAGTAAAGTGAGTGGTGGCCTGTGGTAACGGACCAGACGCGACAGCCAACATGTTCACGGTGGTCGCGGGTTCAAATCCCAGAGCATACCTATGACTTTTCGGAGTCTTGTGTGTTTTGATACTTGATAGTCAATCACCACGCACTAAAACGGTGAAGGAAAATGTCGTGAGGAAACCTGCATACCATAGCGATTTCTATGGTATGTAAAATCTGCCAACCCGCACTAGGCCAGCGAGGTGGACTATATGGCCTACCCACTCTCAATCGTACTTGCGATTGTATAGGAGGCCCATGTCCTGCAGTAGGATGAATATAGGTTGATACAGTATATAGTATGCTCTTGGTAAAAATATTAAATTATAAAATGAACATCCAATAAAAGCTGGCTGGAGGCGTAACTCACATAATATACTATTTTTGGCACTGTGGGTTTGATTTCAAATCACTCCTAGGGCTTTACATTAGCTGAAACTGTAAAAATACTCTATAAAATAAATTTATGATGAATTGGATTTTATTTGAAATTCGGAGAAGTATTTTAACACAAATATTTAAGTTGATGACCTCTTGTCCAAAAGGGTTTATATATATATATATATATATATATAGTATATATGTAACTATTCACATATGGTAGAATGAATTTTCTTCATTATTCACGGAATTATATGACAGAAAGCAAACTAATATGTCAGATAAACATTTCAATCCCGAGCAGGTTAAATTTTGAAACTTACAGCCTTTGTAGTACAGTTGGAGAAGACGCCGACTGTCAAACAAGTGACCCTGGGTTCGATACCCGCGTGAGGGAATTAACTTTTGTGTTTCTACGAGTGTTTGTTCCTATTCTGGGTGTAGACAGAACATAAAGTCCATTATCGACATCCAAAGCTCAAGACTTGGGTCTTAATGTTTTTTTTTTTTTTATTGCAATGACCGACGTGACGAGCAAGCCGTTCGCCTGATGGTTAGCGATACGACCGCTCATAAACAGTAGCAAAATTCCACTGCGCTCGCCATCCTGAGACATAAGATGTTAAGTCTCAATATGTCCAGTAGTTACTCTGGCTACAATGTCCTTCAATCCGAAACACAACAGTGCATTTACGCAGTGTTGTTTCACGGGAGAAATAGCCATTGCGGTGGTACCTACCCAGATGGCCTCTCACATATGAGAGACCTACCACCACCTCACATATGTGATATCAGCACGCCGTTTGTATATAAATTAAATGGAGATTTCCAAACTGAAATCTTAGTGAATCGAACCTCATACCATACGGTTCACAATTTACATAAATAAACCAATGACAGATTAAACATTTTACTTCCTGTCAATATTCAAGCTGGCAGCCATACTGGCAACGCTTCAGTAAACGCCAATAAAAGTAGGAAAAATAATTCACACACGCTCCCGCGTTATCGTGGACCGGGTTTAAATACAACATTAAAACAACAATACCATTGTTACTGAGCAAATAATGAACTCACAATAGAAAGAGCCAAATAATTTATGTACACTGCGCACGCCGCCATTGAATTACGAACGAAAATTATAAACCTTGAAATGCGTAGGTGACGTATACGTACCACACATTAGGTGACGCTACAAAATTATCCGGTGTTCTTTGTGAATTGTGTGTTTTCAGTCATTTGTATTTTTGAGGGTTAAATCTATAAGTAACGTAATGTTGCATTTATTGTGGTGTCTGAAATTAACAATTCAATTTGTAAATAAAATATTATTTTTGTATTTTTTAAATTTTATTGATAAGATTAATTTTAATTATGTAAACATATTTTTTATTTATTTATGATCTCTTTATTGCACACACCAAAGAGAAACAAATGCAATAAGTGAAAATCAGATATATAAAAGTACAATTGGCATGGATTTTGGAATAAACATTAAACCTTAAACATTCAATATTTCAACCCTCCAAAAGAATTTGTATCAAACATCTGCAGTGTTTTATATTTTTTACCAACAAACCCATGTCTACTTCAGCAGTTTTAGTAGGAAATAACTTGTTTAAGACAAGCATTGTAGAAGATTTTGTTGTTCCGCGCTAGTTTGCTATTATTTTCGCTGAACATACGAGCGTCTTCTCAATGCTTGTAAAGTTTTGTAAAGTCCATTGTTATACGCTAAGTTGATGTTGCAATGTAAACACTGCTAGAACAACTTCACGCCAACTGTCTGCGTGCTTATAGTTTTCACAATAGCCTGTCCTGTTTGGAGAGAAGCTTTGCCTTCTTTCTTAGTTGAGGTCAGCTTCAGTTCAGAAAAGACCTGAGAAATCCAATACGTATTGTCCCTTTGACAGTCGCCGTGGCTCGGTTTGTTAAACGACGGCTGTGACACGAGAGCCCGCGGATTAGATTCCCTTACCGAGACATTGTTGTTTGGTCCATGAGTATTTGTATCTTTCAAATTCACTAAAAAATTCTTACATAGTTTCTGACATACACTAGACCTGCATCTTAGTGTGTGGTCAAGACTATTAGGTCTATTATTTCCGCTGCGAAGCAGTTGTAAGAACATTTGTTTTGTTTTTTCATATATTTTAGGGGAGTATCGGAACATACTGGTCACCTGATGCTAATCACCGCCGTCCACGAACATTTATAACAACATATTTCATAAAAATGTGTCGTAAAACATGGAATACACTCTTTTTTTTGGGGATACTTGGTCGCATTTGTCCTGAAATGATTCAGGAGATTTGAAGTACGTGAAAGCAAATTTTGATACAAGTTGTAATAACTGGTGGTAGGTCTCTCATATGTGAGAGGCTGCCTGGGTGGGTACCACCGCAATGTCTATTTCTCCCGTCAAACAGCAGTTTAAATGCACTGTTGTGTTTCGGATTGAAGGACATTGTAGCCAGAGTAACTACTGGACATATTGAGACTTAACATCTTGTGTCTCAGGATGACGAGCGCAGTGGAATGCCAAGCATTGCTTTGTAAATCAAGGTGTTGTTTGGTTTTGCTACTGTTCATGAGCGGTCACATCGCTTACCATCAGGTGAATGGCATGCTCGTCTCGCCATTCAATGCAATAAAAAAAAACTGGGCATTCAAAGATTTAAAGGCTAATATTTCAGTGACGAGTGAAGTGCAATGCCAGGCCCTACTGAATCATAATTTACGTCGTTTGTAACCATTTAATTTAGTGTCATCGAAAAGTTTTGTAGTTTTTGATATCCGTGACACAAGATTAAGATTAAGATTTGTAATAATATATAATCTTTTTTGTAATTCGAATAATAAGATATGTAAAATATTTTTAATTACTTTTATATTTATCTAGTTCTTTTCCCCCTTTTTACACCTACGTCAGCTCATATCTGCATCGCCTAAAAAAACTTTTATATATGAAGCTTAAGAAATAAATAAGTTTTATAACTTTACGGAGGATCAGAGACCCTTCCGATTATAGTGTGAATGTGATAATTTGTGTACCAACAATGTGACGGAGTATCGTGACCTAGCGTACGAACAATGTGTCTCCGTCTTTGCTTTGTAAATTTATATGGAACACTTGAGGCGGAAAATGTGTAAAGGCAAAGTAGATTTTGCCTTTGATGTCACATATATTGTGGGAACTCACAATTTCGGTGTTTGACATAATAGCACCGACGATTTGAGTGTAAGGTGAATTCTTGACACATTTAATGTTTGTTAATAGACACTTCGCGCTGAGACTCTTTGTACAGGCTCTTGGGAGGTGGTGGCATGACGATCATGAATTAAGGTTGATACTTGATAGAACGCAGGGTAAATGTGTCTGTATCTAAGCATTCATCGAAAGATCTATGTGAATAAACAGCTTTGCTGTCAACTTTCTATCGCTGAATAAGAGTACCCATTTAATATATTGAGACTTAACATCTTATGTCTCAGGATGGCGAGCGCAGTGGAATGTTGCTACTGTTAATGAGCGGTCGTATCGCTTACCATCAGGCGAACGGCATGCTCGTCCCGCCATTCATTGCAATAACAAAAAAAACATTTCCTCTTCTAATTCTTTTCTTTCCCGCTCCCCTCCAGATTTGATAGGTCGGTAACACATCCATGATACAAGCGTTGTGATAACTTGCCATCACAGAACAGTTGAATATGGTCAGAAAGGCAATAGCCGTCAAATTGTATGAAAACCATCGTCGTCGTTTTCGGAACACAAAATCCCTTTGTAGAGGTTAGATTTGTATCTGTTCCGTACTCTAGCACAAACCTGTAAAATTAAATGTATTTCTAAATTATCTATGACTGTATGTGTACAATTTCCGAACGATCCTAAGACGCGGCGAGTATCGCCAACGCGGAACGCACTTCCTTCCGGGTCCGACCGCCATAACTGTTGCAACGCATACTGCGTGTGCGCCGCGCAAAAATCTAATTCAATACATAACCACGTTATCAATATCGTATCATATCTGTGAAACCAAACACTAGCAGTGCCCTTCAAATTATTTGAGGCGACCAGCAACCTTCCGGATCTAACCAGCACGAGGGGTACCCCGAAGACCAGCGGTGCCGCGAGGTGCAGGTTAGTGCATATACAGTCCACTTCATAGAATTCCATAACATGTTTTTGGCCCTTCGAACCCAATAATCCAATAATTGAAAGGTTTGTGCTAGTGTGCAATTTCACAAAATCGGCTGAGTCATCCGCCATTTGCATTAATTTATCTAACATTTCACTCAAGCGCGTGTGTCACTGCAATTAATATTAGCATTAACAAAATATCATAACATTTCTTATCGTATCTTGGTATCTTTTGTCTACGTATTCCGTACTAGACACATTATTTAAACAATACGTATTTTTCATATTTTATCGTATTTTCGTACGATTAACATTTTTTAATTCGTCTACCTACCTGACACATAAGAGTATTTAACATGGAGTTAGAACACTTAAAATTCCAACGTGAAGTTTATTTAAATAGCATACAACGTATGGCTGATTGTTCTGCTTTCGATGAAGCCGAATTTCGTGCTCGTTATAAGGAGCTGAATAGCATTAAAAAACAATTGTTTCTCATTCAAGAAAAAATCCAAAAATCATTAGCAAAATGTGACGAATTTAAACCGGAAGAACAATTAGAAATACGTAACAAATTTGATAACTTTTACTACAAAGTGCAAATATCAGCCGATCAAATAAAAAGTATTCAAGGTCAAAGTGAAGTTAGCGTGCGGACGGATACTTGTTGTCATAAACAAAGTGTTTCAAAGGATAGGCTACCCGTACTTTCGTTACCCATTTTCGATGGTAATTTAACAGAATGGAAAGCATATTATGATTTGTACTTGTCATTAGTTCACAACAATGATCAATTAACAAATGCAGAACGTTTTCGATATTTACTTTTATCTTTACGAGGTGAACCTTATAATTTAATTAAATCGCTTCCCATAACAGGGGACAATTATATTAACGCCATAGAGGTATTGTTAGGGCGATATCAAAATAATAGGCTTATTGCATCGAAACATCTGGACAAGATTCTCGACCTTGACCCAGTTATTGAAAAGAATTATGAACATAGTTTACGTAACCTTTTAATGGTTTACAAAGAAAATTCAACCGCTTTAAAATCTCTCGAATTACCTGTTAATGAATGGAGTTTTATTTTATTAAATATTTACCTCATCTTCGTAAGCGTTTCGAATTATCATTAAATTCATGCAGTAGCATACCGAGTGTAGACAATTTAATTGATTTATTGGATAAAGAGCTCGCTGCGACCGAGGTCATGTGCATCTCATCTGCCGCGCCGCGTTCGATCGCCAACGAACTCGCGACCCGCCATTCTCATTCTCCGGCGTCGCCGCCCCATTCGGGCGGTGCAAGCCGCGCCGCTAGTCGGCCGCACTCAGGCGCGTTCCGTTCCACATCTATGCGTACTTCGGATGCGCCGCTTACGCGATCGATTTGTTCGCGTTCGATAAGTACTCACGCCGCGACTACTAGTCCCTGCGATTATGGACATAGTAAAAAATGTTTTTACTGCAAAGAAACTTCACATGCATTAAATAAATGTATTAACTTCGATAAATTAACTTTATCTGAAAGGAAGAATTTCATAAAACAAAACAAAATTTGCATTAATTGTTTATTTACGGGTCACGAACTTAAAAATTGTAAATCACAATATAACTGCCGTGTATGTTCACAACGTCATCACACTTCTATACACGAAGATGTATCTTCCAATGTAATATTGAATACTCAATGTCATTTTTCTTCCCCTGATGTACCATCAGTAGCGGAAACTTCTTCATCGTCGGTAATTGATGAATCTAGTAAGCGTAAAAATAATTATACAGTTTTGCTAACAACAGCGCTGGTTAATATTCGTCGGACAGATGATAATATTCATTCTCCGCGACTTGTACGCACGTTAGTCAATCAGGGATCCCAAGTCACGCTCATTTCGGAGTCGTGCGTTCAGCGACTCGGATTAAGGCGTTATCATTCGAAAACTGGCATGACTATAACTGGCATTGGTGACAAAAATTAGCAACCTCGCGGAAGTGTCTTCTGTGAAGTCACGCCGCATAACAAGTCAGAGCCTAAATTGTTTATCGAAGCTCTTATCCTACCAAAACTAACAAATTATCTACCTAACATTCCAAGCTCTTTCGAGCATATTCCTCATCTTAAAAATCTTCCTCTGGCGGACCCAGAATTGCGTTCTGCGCGTCCTGTCGAGCTTTTACTGGGATCAGATTACACTGACCTGATATTATTACATGGTATCATTAAAGGCCCACAAGGTACACCTGTGGCAATCAAAAGTATTTTGGTTATTTAATGGCAAAATTTCCCATTCATCGCCAACACAAGTTTGCATGAATATTAGCACATATGAGTTAGATATGCAATTACAACGATTCTGGGAGCTTGAATCAGTGCCTGACTCAAAGCCTCTCACTAAAGAAGAAGCGTTGTGTGAGTCGATTTTCGTCAAAACCCACACACGTGATGATCGTGGAAAATATATTGTTTCACTTCCCTTTAAGGAACATGCACCCCCTCTCGGCGATTCTCGCCAGACTGCTCTTCGTCGGTTGTATAAGCTTGAACAACGACTTTCCCTTGATCCCTATTTACAAGAAGAATATAGTAAATGTCTCAGAGAGTATGAGACATTGGGTCATATGGAACTGGTTGGTGAACATAATGCCTCTGATAAGATTCCTTATTACATTCCTCACCATTGTGTGGTGAAAGGGAGTTCTGCCACTACTAAATTGCGAGTAGTATTTGATGCCTCGTGTAAAACGACAAATGGTCGTTCTCTCAATGATAATTTACTTATTGGTCAAAAATTACAGCAAGACATAAGTGAAGTTCTTTTAAAATTCCGACTACACAAGATAGTTTTTACGGCTGATATAAAAATGATGTATCGATTTATTCAAATAAGACCAGAAGATCGTAATTTTCAACGAATACTTTGGAGATACTCTTCCAAACAACCGGTAAAGGAACATCGACTTTGCACGGTTACTTTCGGTGTCGCTTCAGCACCATTTTTGGCACTTCGTACAGTTCGTCAATTAGCGATTGATGAAGCCGGCACTTTTCCACTTGCTTCGCAAGCACTGTTGAATGACGTTTTTGTCGATGACATTGTTTCAGGCGCTAACACTTTAGAGGACGCTCTTGTGTTGAAGCGCGAACTTATTGGTATTTGCAAGGTAGGATCTTTTGAACTCCGCAAATGGACAAGCAATTGTGATGAATTTTTGTCAACTATACGTAACGACAATCCAAATTCAGAAGAAGAAGCTCTAATTCTTTCTGCTTTCGACACTGATACGTCAATTAAGGTTTTAGGCCTTAAATGGAATCCTCAGTCTGATTCTTTTTCTTATCAAGTTATGACTCCTTCAGCGTCATGTACGAAACGCAAAATGCTTTCGGAAATATCTAAAATTTATGATCCACTTGGCTTTCTCAGCCCGATCATACTTTTTGTAAAACATTTAATTCAACTATTATATTTCGTAAGCTTCATTCTTCAGATATAAAAACAACAGTAGTACTTTTATCCTGCTGGCAACTTCCGCACTATAAAAAAAAAATGTTAAGAGTAGGGACGGTAGTCATTGTCGTGGCAACATTGTAGGAACATCTCATTCTTTTTTCGTGCGCGGCAACGAGCACTTATCAGTGGCACTAGTTTAGGTTACTTTTTAATTAAGTTGAAAAAATGCCGAAACGAACAGCTGAAGAAAAAATTAATTATTACAATGAAAAAATTCGCAAGTTACAGGCAAAAACGCGTAAACGCAGTAATAGAATATTATCTTCATCGCCAGAACCTGAAAGTATTGCAGGTGAGTTTATAATATCTTATTAAGCATGTGAAGTGATTAAAGTTCCGCTATAATGAATAGAAGGTCTATTCTCTATACCTAAGTGTTATAACTAACGTCTTTAAGCTTCCTTGGAGGATAACTGCGGGTTATCACGATAGGCAAGCATGACGTTTTAATACCAGCCTGGAGGTTTGACTGCGGGTCAACACGAGGGCGTTACTTTGGGCAATCTCTTATGAGTAAAATTTTAAACATTTTTAACTACCTACCCACAAAAATGTTATAGCATACATTTTATTTTTGTAGATGTTGGGCTACAATGTGAAGATGAAAAACTATGTAAGACACCAGAAATACCTCCCGATGACTTAATCGCGGACTTAATGCCGGATGAACCTCAACATTCTTCGTTAGTAGCCGACGCATTGGACGAACCGGAACTCGACCCACAACTGTTAGATGCTTTAGGCGATACTTGTGACGATACACCAGTATATGGACCAAATATCCACAATAACTTAGCAAAGCGTTGGCTTCCTATTCTGAAAAAGGGCTTACAAGGAGATATCAAAGAAAAACTTTTGAAAGAGTACAACATACCCGACAATTGTCGACTTTTAAAAGCCCCAACATTGAATGCAGAGATATATGCAGCCGTAAATGATTTGATAAGAAATCGCGACAAAAACTCCAGGTAAAACAAGATCAACTGTGCTCAGGTATAGCAGCCATCAACAAAGCGCTTACTTTACTCCTAACGGAAGATAATAAGATAGAATGTATAAAAATCTTATCAGACGGTTGTCGCATATTAACGGACCTGCATTATACAGAAACACAGGTACGAACAAAGCTGGTTACACCAGGCCTGGATAAAGCATTCTTGTCTATAATTCAAAACCAGGAAAGAGATGGTACCTTATTTGGGGAGACCTTACCCGAAAAAATTAAAGCTTCGCGAGCTATCGAAAGACAGGGACTCCAAATTAAGAAGTTTCACAGTGCAAGAGTACCAATGACAAATACTATGACAGTCACTCGCGGTTCCAATCAGGGAAACTGGGCGGCGCCCCCTCGTTATCCGCCGCCGAGAAGGGGGGTGCACACAACCTCCTACAGAACTGCGGCACACCAATTTCGGAGGACTCCACAAGCACCAGGACCAGCACAACCGAAACGCCTTCCGGCGAACTCCAATGTCAACAAACGTGTCCCTGCGAGACAATAACATAGGTACATGGGGGCAGATTGCAATATTTTTATAAATGTTGGCTTGGCGTCACAAAGAATAAAGTTATTTTAAATTTGATTAACAAAGGCTATCGTATACCTTTCAAGTGTAAAGTTGAACAACATCTTTTTACCCAAAATTCCTTTTCAAATAAGGAAAAAACAATAATGGCTTCTGCCATTAAAGATTTAATCAATTTGGTTGCAATTACAAAATGTAAACCTAAAGTAGGTCAATTTATATCCAATATTTTTTTAGCACCAAAACCTGATAATCAATATAGATTTATACTTAACCTTAAACAATTAAATAAATTTATTTCAAATACCCATTTTAAAATGGAAGATCATAGAACCGCATCTAAAATGATACCAAAAGGTGGTTTTATGTCAACTATAGACCTTAAAGAATCATATTTACTTGTACCTATAGCTACAGCGCATCGCCAATATTTAAGATTTGAATTTGAAGATGAAAAACGATGTAAGCATACTTATGAATTTAATGCTATGCCATACGGTTTGTCATCAGCGCCACGTACTTTCACAAAAATTATGAAAGAAGTGGCTTGTTTCCAAAGACGTCGCGGCTTTCAGTCCGTAGTGTATCTAGATGATTGGTTATGCATAGGGGATAGTTATGATAGTTGCAAACGAAACGTTACTGAAACTATTAAGTTACTTAAATGCCTAGGTTTTGTAATTAACTTTCGGAAGAGCCATATAGAACCACAGCAGTCTTGTAAATTCTTAGGTTTTTTATATAATTCTGTGGATTTATCAATATCCTTACCTTTAGACAAGCGTTATAAAATATTTCAATCAGTCCAACATTTTATAAGATTACCGACCTCATCTATTAGAAATTTTGCTCGGTTGATAGGGCTATTAACATCAGCCTGCCCAGCCGTCAAATACGGTTGGCTGTATACTAAAATACTAGAACGACATAAATATTTAGCTCTTTTAAAATATAAATCGTATGGAGAAAAATTCCAACCTTCACAAATAATTTTACCGGACTTATATTGGTGGAAAAGAAATATCCTTTCCACGTCAAATTCATTCGAAACGCCCAATTTCAGTCTAGAAATATTTTCTGACGCATCTAGAATAGGTTGGGGTGCATTTTGTGACCATAAATGCATAAACGGAGCCTGGAAAGAAAGCGAAAAGTTATTTCACATAAATTATTTAGAATTACTTGCAGCCTTTTTCGGACTGAAGTGTTTTGCCCCAAATATTAATAATTGCAATATTTTATTACGCATCGATAATACGACTGCGGTGAGTTATATTAATAGAATGGGCGGGATTCAATTTCCTCATTTAACAGAACTTACAAAAAATATTTGGCAATGGTGTGAGGATCGTAATATCTGGCTGTTTGCTTCATATATTAACACAAAAGATAATATTGAAGCTGATCAAGAGTCAAGAAAAGTTAACTCAGATATCGAATTGTGTCTATCTAACTTTGACTATCAACAGATTATTAACAATTTTGGTGAACCAATAATAGACCTTTTTGCATCTCGTACCAATACAAAATGTAAAAAATACATTTCATGGAAACCCGATCCAGATGCCATGACCATAGACGCCTTTACGATTAATTGGAAAACCATGTATTGCATTCCCACCATTTCCACTAATACTAAAATGCATACAAAAGATTATTTGTGACGAAGCCACAGGAATACTAGTATTTCCATATTGGCCATCCCAACCATGGTTTCCTCTAGTGCTAAGAATGATTTCGTCAAAGATAATTTACTTAACACAAAATAAAAATTCTATTTCATCGTCTTCCAGGACGCCCCAACAATCGAAAAAGCCGTTTACCCTGGCTGCAGCAGTGTTATCAGGAAAGCCTTCGAGTTAATAGGAACTCCAAAATCTGCACTGGACTTAGTCATGGCATCGCTCTCAAAAAGCACACTGGCTCAGTATAACAGTACATATAAATTATGGTGGCAGTATTCGCAGTCAAATAATTTTGACCCTTTCGAATGTTCAATATCCTCAGTAATTATTTTTCTAACAGAGCAGTTTAGTAAAGGCAAAGCTTATGGGACATTAAATTCTCATCGTTCAGCTCTTTCTCTTTTGCTAGGTAGTCCTGTAACAGGTGACGAACAAATTAAACGCTTACTTAAAGGCGCTTATAAATTAAGACCCACGGCTCCTAAATATAATTTCACCTGGGATCCACAAGTAGTTTTAAATTTTATAAATAACTGGATACCCAATAGAGAACTACCCCTAGAAAAACTAACTAAGAAATTAGTCATTCTCTTGGCACTTTGCACAGCGCATAGAGTACAAACGTTAGCCTCCATAAAATTAGAAAATATTCTAATAAACCCTTCCGGGGTAAAGATAGGTATTTTTAATTCAGTTAAAACATCCGCCGTAGGACGCGAACAACCAGTGCTAGTCTTACCATACTTTAACGAAAATAAAGCAATCTGTCCCGCTACAGCTATTGAAGACTACATTTTCTGTACAAGAAATATCCGACCATCAAACACAAGTCATCTTTTGATAACATACAAGCGCCCTCACAAGCCTGCTACTACCCAAACTATTAGCAGATGGGTTAAAGATATACTGAAGCTAAGCGGGATAGATGTGTCAACATACAGCGCGCACAGTACAAGGCACGCCGCCACATCAGCAGCGCGAACATCTGGTATATCCTTGGAGATGATTAGAAAGACGGCTGGATGGACTACTACGTCCCATACTTTTGCAAAATTTTACCACCGTCAAATAATGGTTCAAGAAGATTTTGCAAGATCTATTTTATTACCAAATATTTGTGATTAAAATCTGTGATATATATAAAAAATAAAAGTTGATTTGTTTATATTATCTGAAATTTTATTGCATTAATTTTTACACAAAATTTTCGTCTCTAAACATCTACTGTTGTTTTTATATCTGAAGAATGAAGCTTACGAAATATAATATATGATCAAACGAACTTACCAAGTGAAGTTCGATCGATATTATATTAGTATGCTTCATTCGAAGATATAAACACCCACCCACCCTTAACCCAAACTAGAAAATTTTGTTAGCTAATCTCTAAAAAGAATGAGATGTTCCTACAATGTTGCCACGACAATGACTACCGTCCCTACTCTTAACATTTTTTTTTATAGTGCGGAAGTTGCCAGCAGGATAAAAGTACTACTGTTGTTTTTATATCTTCGAATGAAGCATACTAATATAATATCGATCGAACTTCACTTGGTAAGTTCGTTTGATCATATATTATGGATATCGGGTACGGAGTGGGATGAAACCCCTCCAAAGGAAATTTCTGATGTTTGGTTTACTTTTATATCCGAACATCCACTTCTTGAAACTATTTCATTGCCACGTTTCGTGTTGCCTAGTCACGACAGGAACATTCAAATTCATGGTTTCTCAGACGCATCTGAAAGGGTTTACGCTGCCTGCGTATATTTACGTACCGTTGATACTCAAGGTATTGTACACGTTAACCTTCTTCTTGCCAAGACAAAGGTTGCTCCTTTAAAACGTATCACAACTCCACGCTTAGAACTATGTGGAGCTTTGCTCTTATAAAAATTGATACAAAAAATTATATTAACATACAATACTTTTTTGTCCATTAACAATGTGTATGCTTGGAGTGATTCTACAGTAACCCTTGCGTGGTTGCGTTCTTCGTCACACGAATGGCGCACCTTCGTGTCCAATCGCGTGACGGAGATAACAAGCCGTGTGCCAGCTGCTTACTGGCGTCACGTACGCTCTGAGGATAACCCCGCGGATCCAGCATCCCGAGGTGTACTTTTATCAAACTTAGACAAAACCCTATGGTTTAATGGACCTATTTGGCTCAAGCGGCCTCAATCAGAGTGGCCTATTTCAAGTGTCGATTTGCACACGAATGAAGAACGTCGTCAACACGTTCTCGTCTCTCAACAAGTAACTCCAGACTTAACATTTATGGAACGATTTTCATCATTTTCAAAATTATTACGCGTAATTTCTTTAATTTTCCGCTTTTATCACAAATGTCCTAAGACACAAATTTATTCATATCAGCATGTTACGGTTTCAGAAACAAAATTCGCTTTAACTCGAGTTATTAATCTCGTACAATTGGAACAATTTGCTGAAGATATTTCGCGACTTAAATATAATAAAGTTTGTTCAAACAAATTGCGAAAACTTAAACCCTTCCTAGACGATGCTGGGCTTCTCAGGGTCAGCGGCAGGATACAACGAGCTCATATATCTTGTGATGCTAAACATCAAATTATCTTACCTAAAAAACATATCTTTACAACTTTACTCATTGACCATTATCACAAATTATATTTGCACGTCGGTCCTCAAACATTGCAACTTTTACTATTTCAAAAGTATTGGATAATATCGGCCCGCGATGCAATCCGTATGCGCACGCGTCGTTGTGTTTGATACTTTCGCACGCGACCGTCTGCTCCGCAGCCACCCATGGCTCCTCTTCCTGCTGCAAGAGTGAGCGCTCTTCGACCTTTCTTACACGTGGGCGTAGACTTTGCAGGGTATTTCAATTTAAAATCGTCCAAATTGCGTAATGCCAAAATTTACAAATCCTATGTATGTGTCTTTGTCTGCATGTCAACAAAGGCCGTACACCTTGAACTAGTTCCTGACTTATCAACGGATTCATTTCTAAATGCTTTACGTCGTTTTATTTCTAGACGTGGGTTGTGTACAGATATTTACTCCGACTGCGGTCGAAACTTTGTAGGCTGCCATAGTTATCTCAAAGATTTGCACGCGTTCTTGCAAAGCACTTCTAATCAAAATATTATTAATAAAAAATTAGCTGATTTTTCAATAACTTGGCATTTTAACCCGCCGTATGCTAGTCATTTTGGTGGTATTTTCGAAGCCGCGGTCAAAAGTATGAAAACCCACTTGTATCGGGTCGTAGGACAACTTTCATTAAATTATGACGAAATGAATACACTTCTGTGTCAGATAGAAGCAGTCCTTAACTCCAGGCCGCTTTGTTTACAGAGCAACGATCCCTCTGATCCGTTACCTCTAACACCGGGACATTTCTTAGTCGGGCAACCATTAACATCTTTACCCGAAATCGATTTTTTTGCTGACTCTGTCACTCGACTTGTTCGATGGCAAATCATCCAGCAAGCTGTACAACACTTTTGGAAACGGTGGAGTGTTGAATACCTTCATCAACTTCAACAAAGAAGTAAATGGTTTCACGATACTACAAACAAAACCCTTAAAGTAGGCTCCGTTGTTGTGTTACTTGACAATACATTGCCGCCGCTACAGTGGCGTTTAGCTCGCGTACATCAACTCCATCCGGGTGCAGATGGCATTACACGGGTTGTCACAGTACGCACTGGTGACTCATTCACTAAACGACCTGTCGTAAAGGTCTGTCCTCTCCCTATCGAGTAGTTTTATTTTTTATTTTATCTTTTTTATTAAATATATCTTAGTTTTATATTAGCAGTTGGTACGATTATCTTTTCATTTTCGGTGTTTTCGTTTTTCATTAAAATAGTATTTTAAGGTCGGCGGTATGTTCCGTACTCTAGCACAAACCTGTAAAATTAAATGTATTTCTAAATTATCTATGACTGTATGTGTACAATTTCCGAACGCATCCTAAGACGCGGCGAGTATCGCCAACGCGGAACGCACTTCCTTCCGGGTCCGACCGCTATAACTGTTGCCACGTACTGCGTGTGCGCCGCGCAAAAATCTAATTCAATACATAACCACGTTATCAATATCGTATCATATCTGTGAAACCAAACACTAGCAGTGCCCTTCAAATTATTTGAGGCGACCAGCAACCTTCCGGATCTAACCAGCACGAGGGGTACCCCGAAGACCAGCGGTGCCGCGAGGTGCAGGTTAGTGCATATACAGTCCACTTCATAGAATTCCATAACAGTATCTAATATAGCAAGCTTGCAATAGTCGATTTAAAGTATCGATAAAATTATGAAAATATGTTTTTGTTATAAGACCGGAATTTATTTTATCGATAGGCTTAATGTTTTTTCCTGATACAGTTATTTAATTAGTATTATGTTGATAGACGGAAAATAAATGAGACTACAATTTCTAATATACCGGGTATCTCAAGACTGCTACCGAAAACGAAGCCGGGTGGTAGTTTTAGTGGCTACAAACACAATGCAATTAAAAATTTCGCTTAGAAACGCGACAATTATTTTTTATGATTTTTTAAATATCGTCATTTTTGGGTGGTAAATCCATAGATTTTGCTAAAATAATAATTTAAACTCTCTTATATCTTAGAGTATTTATAAATTAAAGGGTATACACTATTATTTTAGGAAAAAATGTATTTACCACCAAAATATGGCAATAGGAAAAAAATTACAAAAAAAAATTGTCGCTTTTTTTTGCAACTTTTTCTGTTGCATTGTGTCTGAAGTCGCTTAAACTACCACCCGGCTTCGTTTTCGGTAGCAGTCTTGATATACCCTGTATATTACAAATCTATATGTACAGAATTTTCAAGATTTTCAGTTTTTTGTGAGATATTAACATTTTTATTATTGGAAAAGCACATACATGCAATTATTACATTAAAGTTATGATTTTTTTATGTCAATAGCTTCAGTGGTTTTGATTTTTTTATACAAAAATACATTATTTCACCCCCATGATACAGTTTTTCCATAAGCGTTGCCCGTAATTATTTTTGGTTTGTATATTACTTATGAGACAGAATTTTTATGGTCTTCTGTTTGACGAAAATGAATATTTAAAACAAATCGCACCTGTTGCCTTTATCGACTCACTCTCGGAAACCTACAAATGAATTAATTAATATTATAAAGTATATTCAGACACAAATATATCTGGGGGCGGGTGAGCCCCCGTCCAAGTCGAGCTATAGGCCGTAACATCCTTTTCTCGAAGCAATTCAGACCATTTTCAACCCCCTATAACTTCGTTGTGGCTAAAGCATGAAGCCTGAATTTTCAGTTACTAAGCAGGCATTGTGTAAACACGGTACATTTAAAATTTCATTCAATTTGAACCAGTAGTTTAAGAATTGTAACTAGTCAAACTTTCTTAATTTTGTCACTCACTGACTGACCGATGATCAAAAGTCTATGGCACTTCTAGCAGACATAGAACATTCAAATTTAGAATATAATTAGTGTTTAGTGTCTAAAGTAAGGGAAAATTCAAACATTTCATAATTTGTGTCTAGTTTTCTAGATAGACCAACTGCGTGAATAACCCTATGAGTGCTCCATGTCAACTAGTGGTTGACATGGTATAAAAGTGTATATCAAGCGTATATTTCCCGTGTCAACTAGTAGTTGACATGACGTGGCACGTTTGGATGCATTAGAAATCCGTTAAATATGGTCATTTCAGTCGCACTAAGGGCAATTTGTATTACTATTTTAACCTTGACGGGCATGAGCCGCGGTGCGGATAACTTTGTAATCCCATATAAATGTATAGGATTACAAAGTTACATTTGCAGTTAATGAATCATTGTACCCGTATATAATGGAATAATAGTTGTAGATAGATATCTATATATATGAGGCATAACAGGAGGGGATATAGAGAAGGAAATGGTGTATTCAGCATGTCACATGCCCTTGCAAATAAATATGTAGACTAAATAGCTCGAAAATATCAATTACAATGAAAGAAAGAACATGAATAATCAAATCCGCTATACTTGTGATAAATTGATGCCTACAAAAATAAGAAAAATCCATAAGACAGAGGCTTTAAGAAAAATCGTTAGTGATATTCTAGAAGTAAGAAGTACTGAAAAGGAAAAAAGTAGGACTCTACAAAAAGACGTGAGATCCCATCAAAAACATCCTGTAAAAAAATTCCAAGTCTCGCAGCTCAGGTTTTCTACCGCAAAAAGTTGTGAGATGCATGTTATACCAAGTCGATTAATTTATTTAGTCCTTAAGGGACCTTCTATATAAAGTTATTACGTTAGTTATTACCATATCAGTATTAAAAATTATTTACGTTTTAAATAAATAGATCGACTTGGTCAGCAGCATTATGTATAAATTGTATGATACATTATGTTTTCATGCAAATAACAAAACTGAGTCGTATGCATTGCGTAGGAACTTGGCATTCGAGTACATTGTATGTACGCGAAATCAGCAATGTATATTTTTGTTATGTCATCGATCATAATTTTGAATTCTTCAAAATGTTGTAATTATAAACCGCAAATTTTGGAAATAAAGGTATAAATCAATGAAATCGGGAATAATAGTGGTATAAAATTATTCCTTTCATTTCGACAACGACTGATTTGACAGATCATCCGTTCCGCGGCAGTGATGCTTTTTGTGCACAACCTTGCGACGCGTCAAACGCTTCTATTTCCCTTCTAACTATATTCATCTGTTCTGTGCTTGCCATCTAGTGATTAGTTTGCTCGTGTACCGGATCTAAGGAAAAATATACAATAATAATAATAATAACACACAACAGTCACATACATAGTCCTGACCCCACACTAAGATCGAGTCTTGTGTCGCGGGTATCAGGAACTCCGAGAGACTTTTCGGTCTCACAAACACTCAGACCCAATATTAATATAATGCAGCTATAATTATGTTTAATGTAAAACTAACAAGTTACAACTTTCACAAAACTATTTGGTGTTATCTTATCGAACTCAACACTTCAAAATTCAAAGCGAAGTTTTCCTGTCCTCAGATTATAAAGTTCCATTAACCTGACCTACTTTCCTAACCTAATTAAATAAACAAATACCTCTTTAACATTAAACAGAACAAAAAACAGATTAAGTAAGAATACACTGCTTAAATTTTTCGGTAACAAATGACCCGCAGAGGGTTAAATACAAATTATAGGGGTGATAAAACAAAATTGTAATAATTAAAATGTCCTTTTTAATCTTGGGACGAGCCGAGTACAAGGAAAGGATGGCATGTGAACAATACACGTTTATACCTATTGTGGGATAAAATTATTGTGAGATTGTTTAACATTTATCACAATTTAGTAAATACTCAAAAATCAAAATGTATTTCGAAAAGTACATTATGTATATTGTAGATACAGTCATCCAAAAAGCTCAGAAAATATACTAAAATGTGAGTTTTGTATCCTACTTTTGTAAACCTCACACAACGAAGAGCTTAAACAGACGTGTAAATGCACTGCTGTTCGGTTGGAAGTACATTGTAACAATTGCATAATTATATTTAAGTCCTCTGGGTAGCGCAGTTGTACTACAGTACGATTACTAAGCTGAAATCTCGGGTTCTAATCTCAGGTAGGGTAAAGTGTTTTTTTTTTTTTTATAATCATAAAAAAATAACAGAAAAGTGCGAAAGTTGCTTGTTGGTGAACGGACCAAAGGCGGTTGCCAATATGTTCACGGTGTTCGCGGGTTTGAATCCCAGGACACACCTCTGACTTTTCGGAATCATGTGTGTATTGATAGTCAATCACCACGCACTATAACGGTGAAGGAAACCTGCATATCATCGCGATTTGTAAGGTTTTATATGGCATGTAATGTTCCTCACTACGCACTTGGCCAGCGTGGTTAACTATATAGACTGTATAAATACGGAACACACTAGGCGAAATGTGGGTGTTCTGCCTACGGCTTCTCGGAAGTATACGTGACTTTGTGTATTATATATACAGGGTATATCAAGACTGCTACCGAAAACGAAGCCGGGTGGTAGTTAAAGCGACTTCAGACACAATGCAACAGAAAAAGTTGCAAAAAAAAAACCAAAATTTTTTTTTGTTATTTTTTTCCTATGACCATATTTGGGTGGTAAATATATTTTTTACTAAAATAATAGTGTATACCCTTTTATTTATAAATAATCTAAGGTATAAAAGTGTTCAAATTATTATTTTAGCAAAAACTATGGATTTACCACCCAAAAATGACGATATTTAAAAAATCATGAAAAATCATTGTCGCGTTTCTTTGCGAAATTTTTAGTTGCATTGTGTTTGTAGTCACTAAAACTACTACCCAGCTTCGGTAGCAGTCTTGAGATACCCGGTATGTATATATATATAATACACAAAGTCATATAGTCATAATAATACACCCAACAGTCACATACATAGTCCTGACCCCACATTAAGATCAATTAAGTCTTGTGTCGTGGGTATGGGGAACTACGAGAGACTTTTCGGTCTCACAAATACCCAGACCCGAGACCAATACTTGTGGGCCGCACAAACATTTGTCTCGGTGCGGGGATCGAACCCGCGGCCTTTCGTTTCACAGGCGGCGTCTAACCAACTGCGCTACGGAGGCTGTCAGCCAAAAAATATTTAAAAATATTTTTTGACTAAGTATAACATGTACCCCTCCCCCGGCGCTTGCGGGAAGAGAACCTTAAATATTTTAACCCTCGTAGAAAAAATATAGAAATACTAGTACCTCACCATTGAAAAACATCATCGTTTTCACGGGGTATATTTAATGAGTAGACACGTCAAAAACGCTCGACGCTGCTGGCTATCAAAATGTTTATGTTTGCCAACAAATATAACATCACACGTTTATTCGGCAAACATCCCTCCATTGCGGTCGCAAACAGCCGGCACGCATATTATAATTACCTTTACAAAGTAAAAACGTGCTGTAAAGGCGCCGTTGATCATGGAACTGCTCGTTTTCAGGACAGTGTGAAATTTCGACTTTATTTTCGTGGGGATCGACTTTAAAATTAAGGGAGACAATATATAATTTTTAATTTATAGACAGTTCATAAACTTATTTTAGTAGAGACAATAATTCAACAATCTTATCTTATGTCCACCAACCCGCACTAGGCCAGTGTGGTGGACTATATGGCCTAACCACTCTCAATCGTACTCTCGATTGTAGAGGAAGCCCGTGCCCTGCAGTAGGACGTATATGGGCTGATACAGATCAGATCAGATTAACAATCTTCGGTACTTTCTTTACCTGCCGTTTAGTAAAACTAATCCATTGAATTATTTGATCTCGTATCTTTCTATAATACTTACGAAAGATATCTATACTAATATGATAATTTGATAATTGACAGCCTCCGTGGCGCAGTTGGTTAGACGCCGCCTGTGAAACGAGAGGCCGCGGGTTCGATCCCCGCACCGAGAGAAATGTTTGTGCGGCCCACAAATATTTCTTCCGGGTCTGGGTGTTTGTGAGACCGAAAAGTCTCTCGTAGTTCCTGATACCCACGACACAAGACTCGATCTTAGTGTGGGGTCAGGACTATGTATGTGACTGTTGGGTGTTATTTATTTATTAATATTATAAAGCTACAGAGTTTGTTTGTTTGTTTGTTTGAACGCACTAATCTCTGGAACTACTGGTCCAATTTGAATGATTCTTTCAGTGTTGGGTACTCCATTTATGGAGGAAGGCTATAGGCTATATATCATCACGCTATGACCTATAGGAGGAAAGCAGTAGTGATATTTCTAGCAAATACGAGGAAATTTTGTTCGTTTTACGTGGTCCGATTGGTCGATATTCTAAACTGATAGTCAGAATTAAACATTTTGACCGCCATTCCAAAACGTGTATGCACCCTATGCGGGCCCGACCGCTAGTTTAAGATAAAATGAAAGTAAAGATGATTGGTATATCACCAGTAGCATATCAGCACCAAATACTTGATTTTGCATTATGATACATACATACGTACATTTGTGTCAGCCCATTTACGTCCCACTGTAGGGCACGGGCCTACTCTACAATCGAGAATACGATTGAGAGTGGTTAGGCCATATAGTCCACCACGCTGGTCTAGTGCGGATTGGCGGACTTACATACCATAGATTTTTTTATAATTCGCTATGGTATGCAGGTTTCCTCACGATGACTATCAATACACACATGACTCCGAAAAGTCAGAGGTGTGCCCTGGGATTCGAACCCGCGACCACCGTGAACATGTAGGCAGCTGTGTTTACTTTGTTTACCCACAGGCCAACACGCACTATACCAACAGGCCACCATGCACTACGTACATAAAATCATGATTTTTCCCCGAAGTGGTAGGCAGAGATTCCTCTGGTAGCGCCCAGGACACCCACGTTTCACCTTGTGTATGATGTGCCATGATGTGATAGGGGGCGAGCCTATCGCCATATCAGGCACACATTCCCGAGTTCGCGCAGATAATCAATAGAATAATGCAACATGATTTTGCGCGGTTTATGCGTTATTCAGTGCATTTATCACTATTACTGACATAATTTTCTCAAAAACCTCAATCATATCGTTTGATTCCATCTTGATAATGTACTAAAAACCATGCAAATTCCTACCTCTCATTTTCCATACGAATATCGTATTTAATTACATCCGCAGTCAGGTATGAGCATTAGCATAAAAAGCACGGAATAAACAGCTCAAATAATGCGATCGCCGCATTCGCTTTGCATATGCAACGCTGACCGCCGGGGTATTTTCTAAAGTGCCCAGAACCGCATTTCAGTTGTTTAGCACCTGTATTGCGGTGTGTTTAACGCTTTTGTTGTGCTTGCATCGGGTGTTTTGTGAAATGTCCAGTTAGGAGTATAATTCGTTTTGTGTTTGTTTATTTAGCTTGGTTATATTTAGGTGATACTTTGAAAGTGTTATATAATTAAATAAATAACACCCAACACTCACATACGTAGTCCTGACCCCATACTAAGATCGAGTCTTGTGTCGTGGGTATCAGGAACTATGAGAGACTTTTAAATCTCACAAACACCCAGACCAGACCCGAAACAAATATTTGTAGGCGGCACTTAGCATCTTATGTCTTAGGATGGCGAGCGTTGTGTTGTTTGGTTTTGCTACTGTTTATGAGCGGTCGTATCGCTTAGCATCAGTCGAACGGTGAAAGTGATGCTTGTCTTGCCACTCATTGCAATAAAACAATCAACAATTAGAATATTATTATTAACCCCGTGATAAAAATGATCCATTAATGAACTCCTCGTCCATGGGATTTTTTTTAGTCCTCAATCTTTAAACATTCTCGGCCTACCGTAGGGAAAACTCAAGAGTTTTCTTCTCGTCAATAAAAACAAAAAGCTACTTATCTTCGTTCACCATACTTGGATAGTCATTAGGGAGACTTTATACTCTTAAATATATATGTACACCCAACATTCACATACATAATCCTGACCCCACACCAACATCAAGTTTTGTGTCGTGGGTATCAGGAACTACGAGAGAATTTTCGGTCTCCCAAACACCCAGGCCCGAAACAAATACCTGTGGTTAACACCAATATTTGTTTCGGTGAGGTGATCAAACCTGCGGCCTCTCGTTTCACTGTCGGCGTCTAACAAACTGCGCCACCGAGTCTGTTTTTAAGTAGTTTACTTTGGTCTTCATTCAAACTACTACTACTACTTTCTGATGTTAGCTTTAGTTATTTGTGTCACAAATGGTAAAATTTTTACTTACGCTGATGATACAGCTCTGGTGTTTCACGGTTCGACTTGGCATGAAGTCCATCAAAATGTGGAAAAGGGCCTACACCAAACTCAATTATGGCTTAAACAAAACTTGTTAACCCTAAATATAGCGAAAACCTCATTTTTACAATTTACAAATTCCCGTAATGTTCAACCTGTTCTGGATATTCGAATTCACACTTGTGAACTTCTTGATAACATAAAATGTAGATGTCAAGCTGTTAATAAGGTCTCCTCTGTTAAATATCTCGGTGTTATGCTAGATGAGAAAATAACCTGGAAGCCGCACATTGATATGATTACTGCTAGAGTCAGAAAACTAACATGGGTTTTTAGAAACTTAAGGTATGTGGCTGACTTGGAACTTTTGCGTAAAATATACTATGCACTTGTTCAATCAGTCATTGGTTACTGTATCAGTGTTTGGGGTGGTGCAGCAAAAACATATATTCTACTTCTTGAAAGAGCACAACGCTCCCTTCTCAAAACAATGACGTCCAAGCCATTTCGATATCCTACAAATAGCTTATACGAATTATGCCAAGTATTGACAGTTAGACAGCTCTTTGTTTATCAAATTGTTACGAAAAAACATTCTACAACAACGTATAATCCAAATAAGTTAAGACACAGACGTACTATTATAAACGTTATTGATACACCAATATGTCGCACAGCATTTGCAAGACGTCAAACCCTTTTCTTATCCGCATTTTTATACAATAAACTAAATAAGATAAATAATTTTTATCACCTACCGCTTCTCAAATGCCAATCAATATTGAAAAACTGGCTCCTTACGTTAAATTATAACGACACAGAAAAATTGTTACAATAAACGAATGCATACACACACACATTTACACATACACACACTGACACTTATACATACACATGCACACACATAATTTATATTTATAAACAGTCTATACACGCGCTCTCATGTACATGGCGATTCAAAATAAAATAAAATAAATTGTTAGGGTTTTTTTGCATGCACCCTTTTCAGTTTACGTTTTATTACTATTTATTATATTTCATTTTTATATCATTAGATTTCATTTTATTTATATCTTAAGCTTTTTGTTTTTTGTTTTTAGTATTATTAGTTATTGTCTTTCTTACATATGAATTAATATTATTTTACCTTAAATTTGTGAAACGCACTCACTCTGTAATCTGTTTATGTTAAGTTGGCATAAATATTGTTACGATACAAAATCAGGCCAGGAGAATGGCCTTGACTCCTGACATACAGGTTGTTTTCTACCTAGTTCAGGAGACAGTAGCTTCAATGTTTTTGTTTTTGATTTATTTATGTCAATAAAGATTATTATTATTATTTATAGTAAATTTTTTTTGAGTAAATAAAGATCTTTAACCACAACTACAATACACGTAACACAGAAGTACGAATACACATATGCCTGGCATTGAATCCCCAACAATTCCTTGGTTCTGTTCAGACAATCAACCCAACGCATTTATACTGGGTATAGACAATACATCACAGTAAAACAACAATATTTATTTCCATGAACTCCACACTTCGGATCAATTCAAGCGAACATTGCACGTAGCGATAAAAGGCGGGGAACAAAAAGGCTGAATATTCGAGCACAAGTTCTTTTATCAGCAGTTATGAGGTCCGCGAAATTCACGAAGAGTTTTACAATCACCCTTGCTTTTTTTAATAATAAACTTTTATTTACCAAAATATTACAATAAAACAGTATTACAATACGACATTTATAAAGCTAGTCATATTTAAATACTAGATACACAGTTCCCTATAAATGTTCTATTAAAATGTGGCATTGACACAAAAAAAGTAAACAAAAAGATCACATATTCCAAATATATTAACACAAATTCCACCTTATTCCTGGAGCTTAAAGTAGCTTTTCACATAATATTGTATAAAGTTCTGCGACGTTTTAAAAGCAACGGTCGGTGCGTGATTGAAGGCGAAAGAGTGCTTAAAGCACTCTTTTTTGGTGCCATTTTCCAAGCGCTCATAATGTATCTAGTGTATTACATAGACATTTCATCACATAATACTTTGTTATACAGAAACATTTGACTGCGGTATTGCATCAGGCTCTAAGTTTTCGAACTTTATATTTTATAACGGAATAACTATTACTATAAATGTTACATAATAGTAAATAAATATGATATATAAATAATAAATATAATAAATCAAATAATACAAAATATATTGTTATGTAGGAAAGCTGCTAAAATAATATGTACAGTCAGCGACAAAAGTCGTTGAGCATATTTAAAACACTAAAATTGATGCACACATGAAGCAACAAAAGTGGGTGACCAGTATCGGCCACAAAAAATTATGAACACCACAAGGCGACAAAAGTTTCTGAACAACAAAAGCAACAAAATTCCTGAACACGTCTATGGTACATAAGTCTCTGAACAATTATAAAAAGCAAAATTGCCGTAGATGTGTTCACCTACTTTTGTTGCTTTGTTATAGATTCATTGTTACATTTTATTTCAAAGTTTATATTTTTGCTTTGACTTATTGTTTTCTGTTTTTGTGAATTAATATTTATTTCTAAGAAGTTCATATGTCTAGTTCATCTGTTATTGCCACGTGTATACAAGTACGGTAGTGGAATAATCATCGTGCTCTGATCTTGTACTCGGACCGACATGGTGGCGTTGTTGTACATATATACACCTCAAAACTTCGATGTACCGATAGACTATGTGGCGCCGCTGAAGAGACTGTAGCACAGCCCAGGTCTCGATCGAATTAAAGGCTTTCTCATAGTCCACAAACGCTAAACAAAGCGGCAAGTTAGATTCGGTTTTTTGTTTAATTTTTTTTTTTATTGCCTTGTAAGCAGACGAGCTAGCGGCCCGCCTGATGGTAAGCGGCTACCGCTGCTCATGGACCTCCGTAGTGCCAGGGGACCAGCACAACAAAGTCGCTGCGTACCTCGAGGAGAGTACTCTCCTTAAACCTCGTTTGAAGAAGGACAGGTCATAGCGCTGAGGAAACACCGATGCAGGGAGTTCATTCCAGAGCTTGCACGTACGTGGTAGAAAAGAACGCTGGGAACGTACCGTTCGGGAACGGTACGCCTCCAGGTGGTGGGAATGAACTCTACTGCGAAAACGTGTGGTGCAATGGTACATAGGCGGCGATGGTACCAACTCAAACAACTCTTCGGAGCACTCCCCATGGAACAAACGATAGAACACACAGAGAGATCCGAAGTCTCTCCGCAATCCTAACGTTTCCAATTTGTCCGTGAGATCGGGATCATTGACTATTCGACAAGCTCGTCGCTGCAAGGAGTCAAGTGGGTCGAGCTGGTATTTTGGGGCACCTGCCCAGAGGTGAGAGCAGCACTCCACATGGGACCGGATTTGCGCTTTGTAAAGCGTTAATCTATGACCCGACGTAAAGTACCGCTTGGCTCTGTTCAGGATTCCCAACTTCTTGCTCGCCAGTTTGGCTTTGTCCTCCAAATGACTCCTAAACTCGACCTTGCTTGATATTTCGATGCCAAGGATTCCAATACTCTCGGAACCTTGGAGAGTAACTCCTTGGAATTGCGGCGCCATGACAAAGGGGTCCTTGGGGTACAACTTGCCGTAGCGTATGAATATGGTCTATGGTACTAAAGCCTTTTCGGAAATCGGCTTGTTCGGGAGGCTGGAAGTCATCAAACCTGCGTTCGAGACGATTTGTGATAACCCTCGAAAACAACTTATAGAGATGGCTAAGGAGCGAGATGGGCTGTAGTTCTTCAACAAAGTGTTATCACCTTTTTTGAAGAACAGTACCACCACGCTCCTGCTTTATACCTCTGGCGTTGAGCCCTCGAGGAGAACGGAATTGAAGAGCCTCTGAAGGACTTTTAGTATCGGCGTTCCGCCCGCTTTCAGAAGCTCTGAAGTGATCACCGGTCTTGTTATTTTTAAGTTGTTTGAGGGCATCTCTATCTCACACAGGCTGATTTCCGGGATATCACCGCTAAAGTATCGGATCAACTCGGCTCTCAGGTCTTCGGCCGAGCTAACAGTAAGTTCGGCAACCGAGTTGTAAAGCTGTCCGTAGAACCTCTCGATCTCCCTTAATACCTCTGCCCTTGTCGATACCACGCGGCTGTCGTCCGTCTTCAGCCTAGACAACTGGCTTTTCCCAATAGACAAATCTCTTACAAACACTTTGGAGCTTCCGTTCCGCTCAATTGTCTGTTATAGTATAAAACTTTTTATTTTATAATAAATTGAATTTTAGATATTATGTTATTAAGGCAACTATAAATAAATATTTCCTTGGTATTCCAATACGTTTGATCGTTCTTTCATCTTGCCAGAAACACTGAAGATCATAACTTCCAAAGCAACCACGATCGGAACTTAATAATAGCTGATCATGTGATGCCTATGGTAGAGGCATGCGGAGAAAAACTTTTAGCTTTTATTAAATAACGAAACTCTGCCGGCCACGAGCTCTTCGTCTATTTGGTTGTCAATGCTCATCGTAAACATTTTGTAGTTTTTTTTCAAACGCACCAAAATACGTACTAATTCTATAAAAAGTTCAAAACGGCAGCCATAATTTTCCATCGGTCTTTCTAATTCGAATATCGGAGCAAAAAACCCATCAGATACTGATTTTGACACCAATCGGATCAATAAGTAAAAAGTTAAATACGGCAGCAAAAATGTTCAATCCTGATTATCCATGTATAATGTCGGGTCTCTCAGATATGGATTTTGAGACCAATTGACCAATATCCAAAAAAGCTGCGGCCACTATTTTCTGAATAAAAAATATTATTATTTATTAATATAAATTGATATAAGACACGCTAAGAATTTCTCATAAATAATAAACACATTTAAATAAACACAATATACAGAAACAAATGAAAAAAAAACAAAAAGTACAAATGGCGGTCTTATCGCTTAAAGCAATGTCTGAATACATACATACAAAAACTGAAATCAAAAAGTCAAAGCAGATATATTAACTGTGAAATAAAATTTTACTTTTAATGCATAACAAAGCAACAAAAGTAGGTAAACACATCAATGGCAATCTTCCCTTTTATAAGTGTTCAGAGACTTATGTACCATTGACGTGTTCAGTAATTTTGTTGCTTTTGTTGTTCAGAAATTTTTGTCACCTTGTGGTGTTCATAAATATTTGTGGCCGATACTGGTCATCCACTTTTGTTGCTTCATGTGTGCCTGAATTTTGGCGTTTTGAATATGCTCAACGACTTTTGTCGCTGACTGTAAATAATAATCAATCGCATTTAAGTTCCATTAACACGGGGAGCGTTCCTCGCCTCGAAGATAATCATGATCATCGCAGGAATATAAAAAGAAGCATCATTTAAACATTTATCGATACGATAATCTGATGACGGTTTTGTGATTCAATAATGGCATACGATTTTCTGTGATTTCTATGGTGCGTAAAGTCCGCCATCCCGCATTAGCCCGGCGTGTTGGACTCTCTGGCCGAACTACTCTCAATCGTACTCTTAATTCTGAAGGTAGCTAAAGCCCTGCAAGACGTATGTGAGCTGATACAGTACAGTTATAGTTATGGTTTATTAGCATTCTTAACCTGCTCGGTATTTATTTCCTATTCCTAAAAGTTGACTTATTTACCAAACAAAGAAAAGAAAGTAAATTGATTTATTACAAGATGGACACCTTAACAACAAAACAAGAATTAAAATATACAAGGTATTAATATAATGATAATATGTACATGACCAGACTACAGTGATCTACCATTCAGCTGTATGCTGCAATACAACGTAGCTTAGGGCAGTGCTAATTTTCAAATATTAGGACATTAAATACTTGCCATGAGGTTTGCCACCTGTCCGTTTATTATAGGTCATATCTTTATCACGGTCATATTACACATTAGAATAAAATTATTTGCCCTAGGCAAACGGTCAGGCATAGCTAGAAAATTTAATTCTACGACGAAACTCATATAGCTATCGAGATAACAGTCAGACACTTAAGGTATGTGAAGTTGCAAGGAATATGAATTTAAAAGCCTTTTTGAATAAGAATTACTTCACCATAAAGTCATATTATAAGAAGTACTTATACGTAAGTTAAAAATGCAATACACGCGAGTTGCCGAGCCAGCGAAATCCATTTAAGAGCACGTCACTCAAGGTACGAAATAATTTTAAAACTCCGTAATATTCTTCATATTAAGCGCCACTGGTGACAGGCAGAAAGGCAGACGGGCGGACATGGAGACAGGAAGAGGCGAGATACAGGCGAGATAGCGTGGACAGTTGCCATCTGCATTTTTGCTTAACCAGCTTTAAGCGAATTCCCTCGCAGTCTCATTACTACAATTGCCGAGCATGTATGAGATGAATACCTAGTGTTTGTTTTATTGAAAATAGACCAAAAGACCGTGGCACACATTTGTCACTTTATAAAAGCTGAAAGTTATGGCGTTATAGGCGAAAAGCCGAATTTTATATTATATATTAAGGCTATCAACAAATATTTCTATGGCATTCAGATACTTTTGATAATTGTTTCGTTTTGCCAGGCACGTTAAAGCTGATAACTTCCAAACCAACTACGATGGGAACTGCTTAATAGTTGATCGTGTGATGCCTATGTTAGAGGCATGCGCAGACAAACTTTCAGCTTTTATAAAATGAAGAATAAATGGCAGCCACAGGCTCTTTCTCTACAAATCTCGTAATTTATTTATTTAATTCTTTATTGTACACACTAAAAAGGAATAATAGTTTAGAGATAATACAAGACAACAAAGTACAAATGGCGGCCTTATCGCTCTAAGGCAATTTCTACCAGACAACCATGGGATGGATATATGAGCAGGAAAAAAGAAAGGGCAGTGTAAAATAAAGACAACAAAAGCACGGAGACATAAATAATATCATAAAGACATATATACATACCACATACCACATATACATACATATTGCTTTTGTTTTTATAAACTTGTTATGTTTTTTTTAATTGGATTGTTTTTCAATGTTCTAACTTCTATGATTCTAAATAAACAACTGATTTGATGTTTTCTCACGAACTACCAATTAAGGCCGTCACATGTTAATTGGGGTAATCGTATACATATACTTTATTGGGACTTATACTGTTGTAATATTCTTTTCAACCCAGACTGCTCGCTTGTAGAACCCACTGCCACGGTCAATGAGATTAGCCAATCGGTTGATATCTTCAGAAAGCTCCTTAGATCACATTATCTGTTACTTTAAATTTCTTATTATTATCACGTTTTCCCGTATATTTAATTTGCGTAGTGTATTAAATATTAAAGTTTTCATTTTATGTAGCCTATGTGTAAGTCGCTGGATGCAGGCCGCTTCCAACAGGTCATTGTGGAGATCCTTGGGGGAGGCCCATGTTCAGCAGTGGACTTCCTGTTGCTGATATGATGATGATGATGACGATGTATGTTTAATGAAAATGTATATGTGTATTTATGATTGCATTTCCCATATTTTCCACCCATTTCTTTCTATATATCTTAGATGGTCTAATGCAAACCATCTAAAAGTTGTCACTTTTGCTCAAATCTGTGTTCTTTTTTGCTTATTTTTTTATTTTTATTTAGTAGCTCTTACAGAGTTTTTATCCATATTTTGTACCAACACTATTGTATCTAAATAATACGAGTCACATAATAGTACTTAATTTAAACTTGTTACATCTAAATAATAGTTACTAAGAAAATACACATAAAACTAAATTAGCAACTAGAGCACATAATCATTTAGCCATCTCGCTATTTGGGCATGACAATATAAGACCAACATATAATCTATTTAATTTAAATTTAAAAATTATATAATAATTCCTCTCTTTTATCCATGTCTTACACACTCCATCATCAAATTTAGCAAGTCTTCTTATTCTTGGTATATGTATGTTACTTTAAATAAAAATTAAAAAGTAAGTAAATTCATTTCATATGGCGCGTTCACACTATCGTCGATGTTCGCCGATGATAGGCGATGACACGTTTGCGCATCATTGCCACAAATTTTGCGCACCTCGCCACGTATTCGAGCGAGTTGTCAATAGATAAGTCGTCAAAAATGGACGTCGATCGACGTCGATGCATTAGCGGTTGCCACGACATATATTTAAAAAGCGCGTATAGATACGAGTTTTATGAATATATATAAAAACCAAATAATACCGAGTAAACAGATAAGTAGAAGATGGTGGATGTTAAGAATTTACCGCAACATAACTAGGTATTTGTAATCGTAAAAACAACGTTTTTTCTAGGGATATATTTTACACTACATAAGAAAACAATATGTTCTTATAATCGCCCTTGAGTTGTTTTTTTCATTTCTGATTCCTTCCCGTTACATCCCGTCTTATCAAGTTTCATTCGATGCCATACCTCAATCCTGTCCTATTTTATTCGCCTCATACTTTCTCGCATACCATCCACTTACATGCAAATAGAGCGTCGTAGATAGCCAGAACAACCCTTAAAGTAACTTATTATTTGTATTACGATTAATATCATGGCTATAAACACAAAATAGAAAATAATACATTATTTAAATAATTATTGAAACGATTATATTGAATAACAAGAAGATAGACTTATATAAATTACGACGGATATATTTTTTGAAATTTATTAGGATTAAAAATTTTGCCTTATAAACGTAATAGATAACGTAACTTTAACCGTTTACACAGCTCACACAAGGCAATTGGTTCAGTGGTTTAGGCGTAAAAGTTTAACAGGCACTAAACTGTCAAACAAACAGAAGTGTTAGAGCCACGCTGTTGTCAGTTATTGCTCAGCATGAATGATCAACGTGAAGTAACAGCTTTTCCATTGCATTCGGTAAGTGAGATTGCTGGATGCCCAATGCTCCTTTCTTCTTCCCATCCTTTCTCCTTTCCACTCCTCTGCCATTTCATGGACACGCAATACATCTTTGATCCGAACGTTATGGATGTTCATGGGCGGTAGTGATTACTCACCATCAGGTGATTTGTTTTCTCGTTTTCCATTAATAAAAACAGACAGACGACAGACACAGAGTTTCGTTTGAATTTATAATATTAAGTAGACATAATAAGATGAACAGAATCAGAGCAGCACGAGCAGAGACATAGAATTAATTGGATTGATAGAATTGGCTGGTCGTAAAATTATAAACCAAATAACTCTGGTGGATGAACCCTTATTCATCACATAGCTCTGAATTATAACAAGTGCCACTAATACCTGGTTCAAATCAATGGGTGAATTAATGAATAAATAAATAAATTAATTAATTCATTAATGAATTATGTAGAACAAACATTTCTAGCGGGGCGGGGATCGAACCCGCGACCTCTCAGTTCACAGCCGACGTCTAACCAACTGCGCCACGTAGGCTGGCATATGATTCAACGACATTTATTTTTCATTTTGGAAGTCAATCATTTAACTAATCCCAAAGCCCGCAATGCCTAGTGTTTTTTAAAGCAGGTACTCATAAAACTCGTAGTAGAATTTCATAAAAAAACGAAGTTATTAATAACAGACATATTAATTGGATTAAAAACTTGAATTGGTAATGGACGATGAAGGTTTTTGGTCGTATATGATGTCAATTGTGTCATCTTTGTCAAAAATATAAAAATATACGAAAATTATAATTATTTTATTTAGTATGGGGTGTAATTAAATAATAATGTACAAACAGTTTATTTAGAATTATTTCAATTAGTAATTGTGCTTTTTACGTACACTATATTGCATGTAGTGAGAATTGAACAATGGTGTGGAATTTTATAATAAGAAAATGAAACCGAAGAAGTTGCAGCAGGCAACTAGGTGCAGATACAGCTGAAACGCACGCGTGCCCTGTCCTATAATTCGACTTATTTGTTTTAAAGTATTTATTGTATATTTTTGTTTGAAATAAACGTTTTCTGTACATCTATAATTTTATTTACTGTCGCTCAATTTAATTTTCGTCGCAAATCAATAACATATAACATAATATAGTCGTTAATCAATGACGTACTCATCAGGCAAAGCGCACGATTGAATCCTGGCTCCAAAAAGATTGAAACCGAAGATATCCTAAACATTACACGCACGTTCCCATACCAGTACTCAGGCAAGCTGACTCATACAACACTTGTAAAACAGAAAATTCCTCCTGTCGGCCCACATACTTAACATTGCAAATGGTCCAATCTACGATTTAGAGGAGTCAGGCCATATACTCCACTAGACTGGTTTAGTGTGCTTTTGCAGATTTAACATACTATATGAATTCTTACTCAAAGATATGCAGGTTTTCTGAAGATGTTTTCCTTTACCGTTATAGTACGTGGTGACCGACTATCAATATTCACATGACCCCGAAAATTAGGAAGTGTTTTTTTTGTTCATGCAAAAATTAAGCTTCTTTTTCGATTTCTTGGGGTAGGCCGAAAGGGGTATGGCAATGTATCTGGCTTTCCAGCTTATTTTATTACGGGGAGCTCAGAAGACCCCCACTTACCCCTATTTTTGGACGCCCGTTTAAGTTGTTATGGGAGTCCATGACAGAAATGAGGGTCTATCGCACGTCTCGGAGTCGTTATACGCGAGGGCGCACCACCCCGCCGTGTGCCCAGCGACTCCAATGACCCCTTATGTCGCCTCTTACGACAGGCAGAAGCTTTGGTGGAATTCTTGCACCGTCTTATCGCAGAGCAAAAGAATTGTGCACCGGGATTTTAAACCGAAACCACCGTGAATATGTTGGCAGTCGCGCCTGGTCCATTACCAAGGCACCTCTAGTCTAGCCCCTTCAATCATACTCTTGATTGTAGAGGAAGCTCATGCCCTACAGTAGGACGTTTATGGGCTGATACATATAAATATTTAATGTTATCTTATTTTCTTTTGGTATATATTGTAGACATATCAATTCGCAATAGCAAGCTAAAGTGGAAGTAGGCGGGCCTTATAACCTAAATGAACAAATATTCTGAGAAGACCGCGTTTCAGTAAACGCAATGCACGTCATAAGCGGAGTGATTCGTACAGATATAAATCATAATTTTCAAATATTGGTACTTATTTCTGAATAAATTTCGTATAGTGACTAAACTGAACCAATTATTATACGGATGTAACCGATAGCTCCGGAAAATGCTAAATGCATGAAGTTTGATAATTTTATTTCTTTCTTTTGTTGCTGAAACGTGCATTTCGATATTTTTTTATAAAAATTAAATTTCTATAACAATACACTGTCACAAACCCACGGAGCATGTGGCTAGAAATCCATAACTAGCGGATCGTCGACGATGACAGGCAAACATGGGTATTCTCACTTTACTCTCACTCTGATTACCGACAGTTGGCGAAAAACCCCGAATACGAATGTTGTACAATTTTACCAGGGTTATAAGTTTTGGAACAAATCGCTAAATTGCGGGAAATCTTAATAATTTATAATTTAATTTGTTCATTTTATAATAACGAGTTAAATGTTCAGTCGTTACACTGTAATGCAACTTATTTAGTATTACAATAATATAAGATTAACAATAACCTACCCCTGTTGTTTAATACAGAGCCGAGATATAAGAACTGGTCTACGGTGTCGTATTCCCCAAGTATCCCTGTGTTACCAATCTCAATTTATGTAACGAAAATAATCTATATTGAAACGCAATCTTTCTCGATTCTCGAACCAACATTCTCTCAAGTATCACTATTCTTCTTGAAATAAAAAATCTTAAACTTTTGCTCTTCGTTCTACATATTATGCACATAAAAAATTCGTCTAATCTTCCTAAATTATAAAATATTTTGCTCTTTTTTCTGCATATTATGGAAATAAGAGATATTAAAGCACCTTGCAGTAAAGCTGTTTCTTTCAAAACATTCACTCCGGAGTGTTAGTGAAATGAACGTTATATTGCTGCCTCCGATGTAGCATCTGCTACTGAATAATATATTGCTACAGTCTCAGAGGATGCCGAAAAACCTATGCATAATGTTAGTCAAAGCGCACCTGCTGTAGTTTACATTTAATTAAACTTCTTTAGATATTTAAACATTCATTTGTTTACGGGCCGCTTTGAAGAGGTCGCCATGGAAGTCTTGGGGGAAACTTGCTTTCAGTTCACTTCATATGGCTGAAGAGAGATAGGTATGTTCAAGCGTTTCATCGGTAAGAATGTGGGTTAGGGACAGTTGCCTTGGATGCAATACCTCGTTCGGCTTACGGGTCTTTCTTTTCTTTCATGAAAAAATAGAAGTACGATGTTGGAATTGTTAGCTTTTATAGCGATATGCTCGTTTCCTACCGCATCATTTTGGCTTTACTTGAATTTAATGCCTAGTCAGAAAGTTGGTCTATCGGTAGTATAGGCAAAATAGAATAATTTGCTTGTAAGTAAAATTTTGATTCCAATATTTGCACTTGGAATAGTCTCGTTATTATATCTCTTAAATAATATCGTTAAACTTTAAAAGAATGGGAATATCACATTTTCTAAGTGCATAGTAGAGGAATAAAAGCAAGAGATATTGCTGGTAAGATGTATTTTTTAAATTCTGCATAAACAAAGTAACTGCACAAAGATTCCGCTTTGTTTGAAAACTCAAAGTCGGTGAATATAATTGTGTAGAATACACAATTATATTCACCTACAAAGAAGAAAAAGATTTTCAAGGTTCATCAATAATAAATTAGTCTTGGCTAAGCCTTTATTCTCCACAATGGATGAATTTTGTGAAATAAAAACTAAGTTTTTCCATTTACGAAGCTAGTTTTAAATAGTTTAATTTGAAAAGGTTCAACTAGAATTATTTGATTTATAGCAAATTAACTAACAATTGTCTTGTGTCAATGACATAAAAGTTTTCGGTGAGCAATAATTAAATTTTAACTTCAAGTTGGAATACAAAGTAATTTACAGTTGCATGGCCACAAAGTGTTACAATTACAAGCGAAGTACTTCGAATTAAATGTAAGGAGAGATAGAAGGCAATTTAAATTTAATATGCAATGGTTTCTAAAATGATTTGTTTTTATTCTTCTCTGCTTCTTTAAAATCTTTTCCAATATTATAAAATAATTGGTTAACTTCTGAACCGACCATCATGAAATTTTGGATTAACTTCGTTAAGGCTGAATAAACAGACATAGGTTGCTTCTAATACATAAAATTAGGATTATTCCTAAAAGAAAGAAAAATAAATACAAGACGGTCGTTTGAAAATAATACAGCAGGTTCACATAAACAATCGGCCTGCTGAAATGAATTGTAAATCAATGATTGACTGAAAAAACAGGAATCCTTTGTACGAAGATGAAATACTGATATTTAGAAAAAATAACCCTGTTCCCGAGGTAAATACAATCAAAGCCGCGAGCAAAATCTGCTATATAAATACACCGAACAGCCATATACATAGTCCTAACCCAACACTAAGATCGAGTCTTGTGTCATGTGTATCAGAAACTACGAGAGACTACAATCACAAAACACTACAATTTGAATGGTATATATTATTTTACCACATTGGTACATATTTACAAATAATTTAAAATTTTTCTTAATAAAGAATTAAATTCTCGCTACTGAGTGAGACGTACAAAAAAGTAATTATCAAAATGTGAACGCTACATAGAAACATTTGCAAAAAGAAAAAAAAAACCTAATTTATTTTTAAATGAATACCACACAAATATAAATAAATTCTCGTCGTATGCGTCGTAATGTCCAAAATTGTGTCCAATAAAAAACTTATAATTTGATTTATAAATTTTTCCAAACTACATTTTTTGAGTTTATGAAAGCCCATATTTTACTTTTTATATTAACGTAGCATTTTGTTATTTAAAAATTTTGAAATGTTATGCTTAGAATATTATTACAACCTTTGATTTGGTTTCAATTACAATGCCTGTGTTTTTTTTTATTGCAATGTATGGCGAGACGATCATGCCGTTCACCTGGTGGTAAGCTAAGCTATACAACCGCTCGTAAACAGTAGCAAAACACATAGCAATGCTTGGCATTCCACTGCGCTCGCCATCTTGTGACATAAGATGTTAAGTCTCAATATATCCCATAGTTACTCTGGCTACAATGTCCTTCAATCCGAAACACAACAGTGCATTTACACTACTGTTTGGCGGTAGAAATAGACATTACGGCGATACCTATCCGCCTGGATACTGCCTAGTCTCTCACATATTATTAGTTAACGACTTACTGAGGTGGATTAAATCTTATATTAGCAACCGTAGTCAGGCTGTGGCACTAAAAGGGTGCTGTTCTAGTTTTCTTATGATACCTTCTGGAGTACCGCAGGGTTCCCACCTAGGACCGTTTCTTTTTTCATTATATTTATACGATATCGGACAGTGTATAGAACATTCTTGTCATTTGTTGTATGCGGATGACACAAAGATCTTTAAGGTAGTTTCCACACAACACGATTTCAATTATCTACAAAGTGATATACTAAATTTTGAACAATATTGCAATCGCAATCAACTGTTTGTTAGTACTGATAAGTGCTACGTTATTTCGTTCACTAGAAAAAAGAGTTCTATTTTATTTAATTACGAGCTTTCAGGACAAAATATTAAACGAGTCGCTTTTGTGCGTGACTTAGGTGTTATTTTGGATTCCAAACTGCATTTAACGTTACATACATACATACATAAACTCACGCCTTGTTCCCAGAAGGGGTAGGCAGAGGTGCGAGGGCACCCACATTTCGTCTTGTATGTTCCGTCCCACAATGTGATAGGTGGCGAGCCTATCGCCATATCGGGCACAAATTCCTGACTCTGGGCTGATACTGAATAGAAAAATCCATTATCACTTTGCCCAACCCGGGATTCGAACCCGAGACCTCAGCTTTATAACCGTACCCAAGTACAACTACGCCACCAAGGCAGTCGTATTTAACGTTACACATAGAAAATATCATAGGAAAAGCATACAAACAACTTGGTTTGATTCTTCGTTTAGTTCAAAACGACGCACACATTGATCACCCTATTTAATGCATATGTACTAGAATTGTATGTAGTGTATTAGAATTTGGAAGTGTAGTTTGGAACCCTCAATATTCTACTCACATCGACAGAATTGAAAGAATTCAGATGAAGTTTTTAAAATCGCTAGACTATAGGTCAGGCAACTCATTTACTGACTATAACAGCAGTGCGGCTAGACATCATATCACTGGATCTTTGCAAGCTAGGCGAAACTATCTTGATTCTATTTTTCTTTTTAAACTCATACACAATCATATGGACTCGGAATCCTTGCTTGAAAACATTAGCTTTAAAGTTCCACGTATAACCTCTCGTAACCATCATACATTTTATATACCTTTCTGTCACACCAAATTTGTTAAAAATTCTTTCTTCAGGCGTTCGTGCAAATTTTATGATCAATTTCTTAATAGTGTTGACATATTTAATTGTACCTTGTTAATGTACAAAACTAAAGTGAAAAGAATTTTGTTTGCCGACTGTTCAATTATCTATTTGCGAACCAACTTATTACATTTAGCATGACCTACACTATCATTCCGTATGTATACTTCTTACCTAATGTAACGATTTGTAATATTTATTGGATAGTAATATGTATATGTATATTTAGAATAATTTATCTTTATTATAAGTTTATTCCTTTGTTTAATACTGTAAAGTTCCAACTGTTAGCGTGCAGGAATAACATAGTATCTCAATATCCAAGACTTATATTCTTAACATTAACATTATTTTTTCAGTATTTTAAGTACCCTGGATAATTAGGTGTAGTTTATGACTGTTGTGAATAAAATTATGAGTCGCCTTTAGCTCTCTTATATTCATATTTGTATATTTAAGATATGGACCTGGAGGTCTTTTTGTATCTATTTTTTCTACTATTATGCCTTTTATACGACTGTTTGTGTCATTAATAAATGAAAAGAAAAAAAAAATATATTATGAAAGACCTATCACCAATATGGTGTAAAGTGTGTGTGGTGTAAAGGATGATAAAAGGATAATCCCATCAAAAACATCCTGTAAAAAAATTCCCAGTCTCGCAGCTCAGGTTTTCTACCGCAAAAACTTGTGAGATGCATGTAATAACAAGTCGATTAATTTATTTAGGCCCTGCTTAAGGGACCTTCTGTATAAAGTTATTACGTAAGTTATTATCATATCAATATTAAAAATTATTTACGTTGTAAATAATGAAATTTTAAATATATCTACCGTGTTTTTATAATGCCTGCTTAGTAACTGAAAATTCAGGCTTCTTGCTTTAACCACAACGAAGTGATAGAGGGTAGAAAATGGTCTGAATTGCTTCGAGAAAAGGATGGTACGACAGTGCCGCGTTTTGGGCACTGCCGTGCCCCCAGATCAACTGAAAAGATGCAACTCGTCGTATATGAGATGGGGCCCTAATTTAAGGCCTGTAATTAAGAGTGAAGTCTATAGTAGATATGAAATTGCCATGGGAACATTGCGGACATACTACTTTTACAACAGTATACATTGCCGCTTTATACGACAGGCATGGTATGACACAACTTAGCAACAAAGCAATATACAAGCACTTCATAACTGTACATGTGAATGTGACCCTAAATTAACTATACCATGCCACTATAAAACAAATGAAATGCCCCAATATATTCATACATACGCGTAGAAATGTAGTAAAATAATTTTCGCGTATTTAAGTTACTGCATCTTATAAACAGAATATCATTTTATATACAAAACATAAACTGTACATAATAGATATAAAATACACAACGAAGATCTTTGCTACGTGACTGGGGTAAGTATACATCGTTTTAACAAATCTCGCTTTGGTGTTTTCGGATTGTTTTCAGTACATTGATGGTTGTTTATGGTTAGCCCAAGTGAGACAGTGAAAGATAATCTTATAAAATAAGAGGCTGCAAATTCGATCGATTGTTTTGTTTCAGGATTAGACGCTACGCTGTCGAAAAGTATCATGCAATTCACAAAATCTCAATTCTTTTGTTTTAACCCGACTCTTAAAAATATAGATAGCGTCTATCTCTGATCATGCGTCTTTATTAATTATGGTTTACAGTATAAATCGATTTAATAAATAAAGAATTCACTACTCTAACCTAACAAGCATAAATTTTCCCCCCCACTGAGCCGTCAATGTACACCAACCACCGGCAAGATTCCGTCCAATATTTCAGGCCGGCGTAATAATGTAGACATTGGGCCGAAGAACTAAAAGTGTCGAGTGTTGATCCACGTGCTGTGAATACTAAGACGAGTGGTTTTATTGCAAAAATAAAATCTAACTAAATTACTCGAGACTGCCGTTGAGGGGCGGCGTAATTGGAACGATGTTTCGGTTTGACTCGATTGCCAATTAATTATCTCTCACAATTACACAATCATGTTTCGATTAAAGAAAATAGTTTTGTTAGAGCTAATTCGGTCTAGAATGCTTATACTGAATTAAAACAGCAGTATAAATATGTGAAGAAATTATGTAAAGGTAATTAATAATTAAATAAGAAATAAATACATATACATTCCCCCTAACTCCGCATAAAAGTGGTAGGATTCAAAGACTACCAGAGACTTTTCAGTCTCACAAATATTCAGACCCCAAAGAAATTCTTGTGACTCACTCAAATATTTGTCTCCGTGCGGAAATCGAAAGTGTGGCTTCCAGTTTCACAGCCGGCTTTTAACCATCTGCGCCACCGTAGACTCAAAATTCAGATACATTCATAGAAAGTCACAGTTTTGTTGTTTAACATTTCATAATCAGTAATACGCCTAAGTGCGTGGTGGCCTGTTGGTAAACGGACTAGACGCGACTGCCAACATGTTCACGGTGGTCGCGAGTTCGAATCCTAGGGCACACCTATGACTTTTCGGAGTCATGTGTGTATTGATAGTCAATCACCACGCACTAAAACGGTGAAGGAAAACATTGTGAGGAAACCTGCATACCATAGCGATTTATAAAAATTTCTATGGTATGTAAGTCCGCCAACCTGCACTAGGCCAGCATGGTGGGCTATATGGCCTAATCACTCTCAATCGTACTGTCGATTTTAGAGGAGGCTCGCGCCCTGCAGTGGAACGAATATGGCCTGATACAGATACAGAATACGCCTTAAAATATTAATAGAAGTCTTCAATATCACGCTCGAATAAAAAACTTGTTAATAAGATTTGGTGAAACCCGAAGATTGCGAGGTCGTGCGGGGTCAGGTTTAGAGTAAAGCTAATGAAGAAATAACACGTGGCTCGGTAAATTCCCACGCCTCATTCTCCAGGGGTTTAATAGTCAGTTTTACGAACACTAGGCTCGATTTAATTTAAGGATAGTAGGTACTTGTAATAAAACCATCTTGTTGGTATACTGGAAGCGTCAAAATTATAATATATTATAGGTCAAGGAATAATACAGGGTATATTAAGACTGTTACCGAAAACGATGCCGGGTGGTAGTTTTCGTGACTTCAAACACAAGGAAAACACAACTTACATTTTTGAAAACTAAATCGAGTTTTTCGTAATTATTCTTATCGTCGTATTTAGGTAATAAATACATAGTTTTTTTCTAAAATGACACAGTAACCCCTTTTGTTTTTAAGGAAGCTATGGTGCGCAAGGCTTTAAATTATTATTTTACCCAAAACTATAAAATTACCACCCAAACACGATGATATTTAAGAACTCACAAAATATTGTCGCGTTTCTTTCCGAAATTTTTATTTGCATTATGTATGTAGTTCCTAAATCTCCCACTCGGCGTCGTTTTCGGTTTCAGTCTTAATATACCCTGTATATTATTTCAAGATGCAATATTGAAGTGACATTTTCACGCACTGTTTTATTAATTCGAAACACCCTCTTTTATCCAAGCATCTCGTTTGCATATACGCTACATGTAGTTCCCCTGGCCCGACATAAGGCCTGTAAGGAATTTAACATGGCGCAGTTTCTATAATTATACGTTATATTGGTTGGACGAGTGCATTCCTGGGCAGGGGCCGCTTGAAATGAGGACGAGGCATTTTATCGTGTGGTCATTACTTAGCGCTAGATATATTGTCGTTGGAATTGGTATAATTATTTATTTGTTCCTGTGTTCATTTTCGACGTTAGAAAATATTTGAAACTTTATTATTATCATCAACTTTGAAAAGTTTGCTCTAGCACACTAGTTTTGTCAAGGATTTCTTCAATGACATGCTAAAAGCAGCCTGTATCTACTCAATACTTTCACGTTAAATTATTTTGTTACATTGAGATAATATATGTATACTAGAGGGGCCACTGCAAACAAAATGTTTGTAACAAAATGAAGGGTCCATTCAATTTCTGTCTCTGTCACGCCTACGATGTAACATATCACCCTCTCGCTTCAATGTGTACCCGTGTGCACGCACCATACGCAGAGATTTTGTTCCCGATGTCCGCTCTAGTATAATACCTCAATGGTTTGTTACAAGATTTTTTTAAATTTATACCTTAACTAGCGGTCGGGCCCAGCTTCGCCCGGATGCAGATAGCTTTTGAGTCCAGTGTTTATGTGCCAACTAAATATTATTTCGCGTACGAACTAAACCCATTTGCAAAAAAAAACGGGCAGCAAAGCAATGAACCATTTCAAATGTTACTATTGGTTTGTTTGATAATTATAGATAGTTTTACTTTCACAATTTTGTAAATTAATAAGCAAATAATCGTTTTCGTCAGGATTATCATAAAATTTTGATAAAATTTATGGGTTTTAATGCTAAAGTTCACTAGTAGTGTATGCTCGCTAGTAGTGCATATACTCGTGAAGTAAAAGTTAACAAAGATTTTTGTTTGTTTTTTCTTTAATAAAGTAAAAGCAGATAAATGTTTAGTATCGAGTGTGACCCCCTCTAGCTGAAATCACAGCTTGAATTTGTCTGGGTATGCTAGCGAGGATATCCCGGATACTTGCTTGCGGAATACGTTCCCACTCCGCGGTAATCACATTCTTCAGCTCTCTGATGGTCTGCGGAGCCGGTTGTACTGATCTCACGCGTCGTTTCAGAACGTCCCAGACATGCTCTATAGGATTGAGGTCGGGACTTCGAGCTGGCCAATCCAAACGACGAATGCCTACCTCTTGCACATACGCTTCCACATCGCCAGACCGGTGGGCGCGAGTGTTGTCGTCCATAAAAATTGAGTCTTCGTCTAAAGCGGCCAATGCGGGTTGTTCATGAGGAATTAGAACTTCCGTTATGTATCGATGTCCAGTCAGTGAGCCGTTTTCAATGAAGACTAACTCTGTACGATCCATTGAATTTATTCCTGCCCAAAACATAACAGAGCCCCCACCATAAGGTGTGATTTCTTCAAAACAAGCCTCTGCAAAGCGTTCTCCTCGTCTTCGTAGCACTCGCCGACGTCGATCTTCACCGAATAGAGATATCCTGGCTTCATCGGAGAACAATACCCTATTCCAGTCTTCTTAAGTTCATGACTCACAATTTCGATCAAACCTAAGCCTGGCAACTCTGTGCTCACGGAGTAACTTAGGGCCGCGGGCCGGGCGATGACTGCGTATATTGGCCGCGAGAAGCCTCCTCCTGACCATCCATAGACTAATATGCACATTTCTTACTTCTTCGAGGTTGTTCTTAAGGTCCACATACCAAGACTTGCGATTTCTCAATGCGCGACTCACAAGAAAACGATCATCCCGTGGTTGGGTACATGGTTTTCTTCCAGAACCAGGCCTTGTCTCGACGGAACCGGTGTCTTGATACCACTGCCAGGTCCTTTGAACCGTCGAGCGACTCATACTTAGCCTCTGAGCCACGAAGCATTGGCTGCAACCCTCTTCGAACAGCGCAATAATTTTGGTAGCTTTTACCACTTTCTTTAACATTATTGAGACAGCTAAACAGCAATAAATGAAGCTTTGACAATTAAGAATTTGAAATAAATTCATAAAAATTGACTAAAAGTTATGAAAACCGATATTATCTTTTGGAACTTCGCACCAAAAATGTAGGATAAAAAGTGGTTTTCTGTAAAAACGAGCATCAAACGAAAATTTGAATTTAGAACGTACTGCTTTAAACACCACGGCATTTTTAAAACCGGCCAGTAACATGTACACTTAGAGTATATATATATATATATAGAGGGAGCGCTGGTACTTCAAAAACGTAGATAAAAATGGTGGTGCCGGGCCACCTTTTTCTGCCCGCCTATTGGCTAATATTGGAACATTAATATTGGAAATTTATTGCTAAATAATTAATTCAATTTTTACTAATATAGGAGCGCTACCAACATTACGAACAAGACAATATCAACGTTTTTCAAATCGCGAATGTATGACAGCGCTCCCTCTATATATAAATACTCTAAGCATGTACAAATGATTGAAATCATTTTGGTACCGTATTTTTTTAAAAGAAGAATTAAAATCAAAACCGCCCGTTTTTTTTACAAATGAGTGTATATTAACCGCGCGCCGTCGACTATAATATTTCCCGTCCTGTTATATCCAGTTTATGTCCCGTCTCATTCAGTCTCATGATGAAAAGCATGCAATCCTGTTCTCTCCTATACCATGCCACTGAATGTCATTCCTAAATCATCCTACAGGAACACTACATTTTTTCGGGATAAAGAGTTGCCTATGTGTTCATCCAGAGTGTCAGCTATGCTTATACCAAATTTCATCCAAATCGGTTGGGCCGTTTTTGCGTGAAAGAGTAACAAACATCCATACTCACAAACTTTCACTTTAATAATATTATGATAAGCATTTGTAAATATAACATAGTCAATCCCTTGTATGGACTTTTCTAGATGCTAGAACATGTTATTGCAGATATAACTTTATCACGTATTTTATGCAGCCAGACATGTAGCAGTCGTGGCCGAGCGGTTAAGGCGTCTGACTAGAAATCAGATTCCCTCTGGGAGCGTAGGTTCGAATCCTACCGACTGCGAGCTAAGTTTTTGATATTTCTTTTTTTTATTTGTTTCAGGCAGATATCTTTTTCGGCTAAACCTAATTTCACCTGTTCGTTGTGCACCCCGTAAATCTACGGATGAACATTAAAATAAGAGAGGTAACATTTTTGTATATTATTTGATATTATTTCGAATACCAAAATGTTTTATTCTGCATACAATAGTGATTTGTAAAAAGTTGTATGGAACTTAAAGTCCGCCAACCCTCACTAGGCCAGCATGGATGCCTATGTTATTTACTAACTCTTCTTTACCGTGTCCTCAGTGGAACGTATGTACATATATGGGGTGATACAATATGACAAATATGCATAATATACAGGATATTTAGTTGCGCTGTGTCTGAAGTCACTAAAGTTACCAACCGGCTTCGTTTTTGGGAGCAGTCTTGATATACCCAGTATTTAGTTACCTATAAAACTTTTTTGGTCACATTTTATAAATCACCAAACTATTACGTAGAAAAATTAATAAATACTCGCAACAGTCATGTAGTATATTGATATATTCATACACTTTACATATGTCATCTCGAACTATACACAACGCGAACCAGGGTGAATGAGAACAGAGATAGATGTTGAGGACGGAACGGTGTGAAGACATGGTGTGTAGCAAACGAGCCGATAAATATTAATAATTGTATTCTACTACAATGTTACACAATGTTCGACATAGCCCATAGGATTGGCAAGTTGAAGTGGCAGTGGGCACATAGCTCGTAGAACCGATGGCCATTGGGGCCGAAAGGTTCTTGAGTGGAGGCCACATACAGGCAAGCGAAATATCGGAGGCCCGCCTATAAGGTGGACGGACGATCTGGCTAAGGTTGCAGGAAGTCGCTGGATGCAGGCCGCTTCCAACAGGTCACTTGGGGGAGGCCTATGTTCAGCAGTGGACTTCCTGTTGCTGATACGGTGATGATGATGATGATGACTATAATGTGACACATATTAACCATAAATAGTGATTATTACAAGTCATATCACACGAACTTATTTTGGTAACGGGACCGCAGCTGCGGCCTGTCGTTTCACATTCAATATTATTTTGCGCAACCCGGGATTCGAATCTGGTATCATGGCTTCGCAATCATACTTTAGTACAACTGCGCAACCAAGGCAATCAAAATGTAAATTAAAATAACATTTTCCATAACACAATACAAAAGAACGCATCGTCTTTTCCGTTCAAGAAATACCAAAAGAGAAATAATTTAAAAATCGTATTAAAACTGCTGAGAGCTGAAATTACAAAATACTGACCTAAACAACTTGGCCTGTACATCATCGAACAGCTGTTGTGTAACACAATATACCGCCAAATAAAATTTGTTCCGCGCTACGTGTTTTATAAAGACTAGCGCGCTGGCAAAGAACGCCCAAAGCCATGAATTTCAAATTTCAAATGTAGCTTAATATAAAATTTATTTGGATTAAAATTATTACAGGGAAATGTTGGGTTGTGAACGCCAGATGCTGTAGTTTGTAATCTGCGTTTGAAATGGCGTGTTTCTCGAAGCTGAGCAACTTGCTGCAATAAATTTTTTTGTGGCGTTTCGGTGCATTGTGTTTCTTTAATTCTTCGAATTTTTCTTCGAACTTTTCTTTGTTTAACTAATTACATTGGTCATTCAGTTCTATCGTCGTCGTGAGGTTATTATGGTATGGTCCGATTACAGTAAGGGGCGATGGCAGAGGAGGCTGCAGTGGGACGTATATGGGCCGATACAGAACAGTAAGGTGTTATACATCTTCTGAGATGAAAGACATCTTCGCTTGCTTGGTCCTGTTGATAAACAAATGAGAATCAATCGATAGGTTCTAAAATGGTGTAGTTATATGTAGGTTGTTGCAGGGAATCACCATTAACAGCTCCGGAAACTACGCCTTGCTCCCCCGTGTCGCTAAAATCAGCCAGCATATTAATTTTTCAATTGTTTTTAATTTACGATGTACTATTTTGATTTTATTTGTATTATTTATTATTTCTTTTGCAATCATTTTGATTTGTTTTGGATTAATTTAATTTATCTTGTGTTATTCGTTCCATAAATGTATAGTAATTGTAATTTAATTGAATTTCGCAACTATATAATTTTCCATTAATATAATTTTTAATTCACATTAAATGCTGTACTCACTTAAAGGGATGGTAGCGTCTTTTCCAACTTTGTTGATGTGTCCAAAATAAATAAATATAAAAATAAGAATGGTGAATATAAAAATTGATCAAGATTTATGTCGATCATGTAGTTCTTGTGCCTAAAGATGTTACGACGGTGACGATGATAAAAATTACAATACTGTGACAGCCCATACATATATGTACGTTGCACTGTAGGCCACGGGCCTCCTTTATAATCGGGAGTATGATTGAAAGTGGTTAGGCCATAAAGTCTACCACGCTAGCCTAATGCGGGTTGGTAGACTTTACATACCATAGGAATTCTTATAGTATGCACTATAGCGATTTGTTTTCAGGTTTCCTGGTGATTCTTTCGTTAATCAATATAGTGATGGATATAAATTTAGTAAATGAGATATCTGTATCTGTATCAGCCCATATACGTCCCACTGCAGGGCACGGGCCTACTCTACAATCGAGAATACGATTGAGAGTGGTTAGGCCATATAGTCCACCACGCTGGCCTAGTGCGGGTTGGCGGACATACCATAGAAATTCTAATGAATCCCTATGGTATGCAGGTTTCCTTACGATGTTTTCCTTCACCGTTTTAGTGCGTGGTGATTGACTATCAATACACACATGACTCCGAAAAGTCAGAGGTGTGCCCTGGGATTCGAACCCGCGACCACAGTGAACATGTTGGCAGTTGCGTCTAGTCCGTTTACCAACAGGCCACCACGCACTCACTAATGAGATATGATTTAATTATTTTTTTACTAGGGAAACTATTCGACATTTGAAATCCCTATATATTTTATTTATTTTATAATTAATAACCCAGTAATTTATTGTGAGCCCCTACTTTATATTGCACTTTATTCTGTGCTAAAAAATAAATTAAAAGTTAAAACAAAACGCTTTAATAAATGACCCGGGTAAAAATAGTTCTTAATGAGTTTTAGAAAATGCGGTGAAATATATTAATTTTATCGTTAAAAAGCGTGGGGTGCCTACAACAATTACTTATGATCAAGCACCCTTGCAAGTCCTGTAAACTATTATTTAGTTTAATTTTATTAAAAACGGCTATCACCAATATTTAATCTTCCTGGTAAAGATGTCCCAAGCGGTTTTAATCACTGTATTAGCCCGGTCCTTGATACGTTTTCAAACTTTAAATCAATACGACGTTTTCAAATTTTCGAAAATAAACTTAAATCATTAATATTCCATTACATAGGTGCATGTAATGAAAGCGTGTTAAAAAAGAACCGAACACAAGAATTTGATTTACCGGGTTAGTGTATTCTTCGTTGCCCGCGCGATGTTGCTCTTAATGGCTCCTGCACACAAACTTTGGTAAGGCGGGAAAATTAGCTTCACCCTCATAATAATAGGTATATTGCTTCATAAATCAAGTTGATGTCAGCCAAACGCTGATTAAATTATACGACGTGTGGGTTAAACTGTGTGCGTAGGTTTTTTTGTATCAAAGTGTATAAAAAGTTAATTCTTTATGAACTGCATTTTACAGTATCGGCTCATATACTTAGCCACCGACCACGCTAGCTAAGTGCGGGTTGGCAGGATTTACATACCATAGACATTCGTACAAAGCGCTATAGTTTTTTTTTACCCTGACACCGCCTAATGACTCCACTGCACTTGATAATATGCGCAAATATTTTCGTGGAAAAGTATAAAATGACATCTGCCCGCTAAGATATATGCTGCTTTCCGAGCACCTTTCTATTCAAGATGCTTTGCTTCACCGTTGATAGTGCGTGGTGGTTGATTATATCAATACACACATTACACTGAAAAGGCAGGTATGCACTGGGATTTGAAACCGCGACCACCGTGAACATGTTGGCAGCTACGTATGTTCCATTTACCAACAGGCCGCTACGCTATTATAAAACGCATTATGTGATCATAATTGAAGGAATATTTTATGCATGGTAAAAATAATAGTTGCATATTGGGTTCCAAATCGACTGTCAATTCATACGGGAAAGTTTTGAATTACAGAAAACATGTTTTATTAATAGTAACAGTTGCTTCACGATTTGCTACGAAGTTAAGATTGTTTCACTGTTTATAACCGGTTATAAGCTCAATAGCATATCAGCAGGCAAAGTAAACTACATAATATGTACATTGTTAGGTGACAAAATCCATCTCTTTTGTCATCTCATTTCTAAAGCCTAGAACATGTTATTGCAGACAGTATTTTCTTATTTTATTAACCGACTTCAAAATAACTAAAATTTTTAATAAAAAAAATAAAAACCGACTTCAAAACAAAAATCCACTAAAAACCAAAAAATAATAAAATAATAACTAACCACTTAAAGCAAAAAAATAATAATATTTATTTCATGGAACTCGTGCATGTTGATTCATTTGCTTAATGACTTGACTAGCCAACAAATCAAAATATATGCGTAACATATTGAAGGCGGGCCGCCAAGCATGTAGGACCTATGCCTTATATTAATTTAAATATCTATATGTTTGGTACTGGGCGACCCGCCTTTTTTTGAAGTCGGTTAAAAAGGAGGAGGTTCTCAATTCGACTGTATGTTGCTTTTTTTTTTTATGTTTGTTACCTCGTTTCTCTGTACTGTGTGAACCGATTTCGACCATTCTTTCTTTGATTGAAAGCTGGTGCTTGTCTTTTGGTCCCATAAAAATATGGTGAAGATCTGATGAATATCTTCGGACCTGGAGAGGGGAACTCCTTAAAATTAAGGAGAATTGCAATAGTTCTTTTTGCATTACGTTCATAAGAAAAGTTAAGATACAGTGAGAGAGGGAAAAAGGGATGGGGGTGAGGGGGGGTGGGTGATAAAATTAAAATACACGTAAATTCTAATATCTTCGGCAGCTTTTAACCGATTTTAGTGATTTGTTTTTCATTGGAAAGAACGTATTAACAGGTTGATCTCAGGAACACAACATTAAGATCTGATTATCATGTTCGGACCTGGAGCGTAGAACTCCTCAAAATTTAATAGGATTTCAACGGTTCTTTTTGCATTGAGTTCAGTATAAAAGCTAGGCTACAGTGGTTGAGGGAAAAAGGGGTAGGCGCGAAGGGAGGGGGGGGGAGAAAAAAAATAAACATGTGAATATTCCAATATCTTTGGCAGCTTTTAGCCGATTTTAGCGATTTCATTGTCATCGGAAAGAACATATTCCTTGTGGCGTGGGGACCAAATCTTCTTTATTTAAATACCTATCAACACTAAAAAGATAAAAATAACTAAAATTTTTAATAAAAAAAAAAAAAATGGTTGCCTGTAAAGTCGGTTTTACGGGCGAAGATTTTACGTGACAACGTCTTTTTCTCGGTAGAATATTTATTGATATGAATATAATTAAATTGCACAATAGGAACAAGGAATTGAATGAAAATAAGAATTGCACAAATTTTAACTATAGAAATATATTTTGTTTACTAAAACATTGTACATGTAATGACGAATCTAAGCACTCCATATTTTCACTACAGACACAGCTGACGATACTTTAACCACACGTGTGAACTTGTATTGTGACGCTTTCTTGTTTTTCCAACGCCAAGAACGTTCGAGAAAGACAAAGACAGAGACACAAGCATGCGCCGATTCAATGCGCCTAATTCTCTAGTGCTGCGCGCGCGGCAGACCGATCATAGTTGAGTGGGAGAGAGACGCAAGGCATTCGGCGGGCCTCTCTCTCGTTCGGTGACTCATCGTAACGTTACCGGGCGTTACACTTTTTCATAAGTGACTCCCAGCCGCAACCTAATTTAAGACGTTGTCACGTCAATAAATTTTTTGGAGGTAAAATATTTTTTTTTTGGGGGGGTAATTTTTTGCGTAATTTGGGATTTCTGGCGGGATCAATTTGTAGCCCTCACCAAGACGGTTCCGAGGATACAAAACTCGGTGGGTCTACGATCTATATTGGCCGAGATAGGATTGGGGGGGTGAGGTAAATTTTCGGGGTGGGGGTAAGGGAGGGGGGGGAGGAAGGTTTCGTGGGGAGGCTAACTTAAATTAATTGTTTTGGAGGTAAAATATTTTTTTTTGGGGGGGTAATTTTTTGCGTAATTTGGGATTTCTGGCGGGGTCAATTTGTAGCCCTCACCAAGACGGTTCCGAGGATACCAAACTCGGTGGGTCTACGACCTATGTTGGCCGAGATAGGATTGGGGGGGGTGAGGTAAATTTTCGGGGTGGGGGTAGGGGGGGGGGTAGGTTTCGTGGGGAGGCTAATAGGCACTATTTCGGAATAAGGGTGGGGGAAGGCAGGGGGGGGGCTATGGGACAATTTTGGAAAAAGTGGGTGAAACTGAAAAATAATTCTCTAGTGCTGCGCGCGCACCGTTACGTTACCGGGCGTTACACTTTTTCATAAGTGACTCCCAGCCGCAACCTAATTTAAGACGTTGTCACGTCAATAAAAACCGACTTCAAAACAAAAATCCACTAAAAACCAAAAAATTATAAAATAATAACTAACCACTTAAAGCAAAAAAAAAAAAAAATTTATTTCATGGAACTCGTGCATGTTGATTCATTTGCTTAATGACTTGACTAGCCAACAAATCAAAATATATGCGTAACATTTTGAAGGCGGGTCGCCCAGTACCAAACATATAGATATTTAAATTAATATAAGGCATAGGTCCTACATGTTTGGTACTTGGCGGCCCGCCTTCAATATGTTACGCATATATTTTGATTTGTTGGCTAGTCAAGTCATTAAGCAAATGAATCAACATGCACGAGTTCCATGAAATAAATATTTTTTTTTTTTGCTTTATGTGGTTAGTTATTATTTTATAATTTTTTGGTTTTTAGTGGATTTTTGTTTTGAAGTCGGTTTTTTCCAACCAGACGTGAAGCAGTCGTGGCCGAGCGGTTAAGGCGTCTGACTAGAAATCAGATTCCCTCTGGGAGCGTAGGTTCGAATCCTACCGACTGCGAGCTAAGTTTTTGATATTTCTTTTTATATTATTGTTTTCGGGTTAGTAGCTTTTGCTGCTTAAACTAACTTCACTTGTTTGTTTTGCACCCCGTAAATCCTCGTAATTGTTGTGCATTTCAAAAATACACAGATGGCAATTTGATGGCGAAAATTAGGGGAAAAAAAATATTGCCCAGCGATGTGCATATAAGTAAAATCTTGATCACGAGTATCATTTCACCCATTTTCCATCCAAATTCAACTTACAGGGGTGATGCTTTAATTTTCAACTTATAAACATTATTGGGCAAATTTCCTGCTACATCAGCCAGTCTTTATATCACTATTACCGCCATTTCCGGCCATAATCAGAGCATCACGTCATGTGATGGCCGATGCACCGCTCTCACAGTTAATTCGTTAAGTGTCGCGGTCAGCCACAACGTATCTAATAGCTCTCTACTTGCCCTTAACAGCCATCCAAATGCTTTTTGACTCGTTAATTTGTCAAAGGAAATATTCCTTTGTGCGGCACTCGCTGCAGTCTCGAGAATTTGAAATTATTTGTAGCTAGACATGTATACATAATTTGTATAATATATCTTTATTTAGACATCATGTACCTATTTGATGGAAAAAAAAATGTAAAAATTTTAGATCGTGGAACAGAAGTACCCTGAGCTGACGAGAATGCATAAAGAGATTTATGAAAGTACGAGTGGATGAAACGAAAGTAATATATCAGGATCGAGCAAAGGGGTTCTGATGGTAGGTCTCTCATATGTGAGAGGCCGCCTGGGTAGATACTACCGTAATGTCTATTTCTCCCGTCAAACAGCAGTGTAAAAGTGGTATATAAACTGTTTGAATTAGTTCGTAATTATATAAACGAACTAGCTGTGCCCGCGACTTCGTCTGCGTGGAATTTAACAAAAAAAGTTAGGTTATTTAGTTTTTTTTTGGTTTCGCATTTTTATTTTTATTATCTACGCACTAAAACGGTGAAGGAAAACATCGTGAGGAAACCTGCATACCATAGCGATTCATATGAATTTATATGGTATGTAAGTCCGCCAACCCGCACTAGGCCAGCGTGGTGGACTATATGGCCTAACCACTCTCAATCGTACTCTCGATCGTAGAGTAGGCCCGTGCCCTGCAGTGGGACGTATATGGGCTGATCCAGATCCAGATCCAGATCTACCTTTGTAACGAAACCATACCGCGATCTAATTCTACGGTGGCGCCATCTCTTAGCGAGCGGCGGTAAGCTCCCGTTACACATTTATTTTCAGTATTTCGTATTAGCTTTATTGAAAAATTTCTTTATATACAATATTTTGTAAATGTGATATTGATTCGTTGGTGGGAGAAGTGGTGGGAGGCGCCCGACGTAACGGTCCAGTGGTGGCATGCGCGTGAGCTGCGCGCGGGCATTGCAACATTACTTTATTTGTTCTAAAATAAAAGATTTTTTCTAAAATAAATGTACCCTAAGTTACCCCTTGTTATATCAGCTACCTGACAAAAAATATCCCGTCAAAATCGGTCCAGGCATTTCAGAGATTAGCCGGAACAAACAGACAGACAGACAGACAAAAAAAATTTAAAGATCGAAATAAAACTATTATTTACGGATTTTATCGCGGATTTGGTTTAATTTTTACATTTTTTGAATTCCCGACGTTTCGATTACTTTACAGCTTTCGTGGTCACGGGGCGGACTGTGGTATTAGTCATCCGCTCAGTGACTGTTACAATTTAACTACCCTTAATTTTGAATTATTAAATTTAAAAAGTTAATTTAAATAACTAATCTGTTTTTGCGTTCCGATCTACGCAGAAGGAGCTCACTGTATCTTGAGGTCTGACAGTTCGCGAAACATCCTGGGCAGGAAACGGTGTTCTTTCGCGAGGACTTGGGGCTGGTCAAAACGAAGGTAATGCTTGGAGCCTTCTTCTATGTGCTCAGCAACTGCAGATTTCGTTGAGCGTCGATGTTTGACGTCAGCTATATGTTCTTTCACGCGGGTCCCTATGCTTCTTTTGGTTTGACCAATGTAGGAGAGGCCACAGTCGCAGTCTATTTTATATACACCCTAAGGTTCTTGCAAAGGTATATGGCACTTGACAGGTGGTAGAAATTGACTAATCTTCTTGGGCGGCTTGAAGTATGTTTTGATAGAAGCACGCTTCAGGATATAGCCAATCTTGTCCGTGACACCTTTTATGTATGGCAAGACAACCGGGACCCGTTCAACGGTAGCAGGTTTCACTCGGTTAAAAAAAGATATATTTCAATGTGTAACATTCGCGTAAATCTAAGAAACCATAATTTAAAGATCATTTTCGGCACAGGTATCGTGTGTATAACGATATGTTGTTGGACATTTTTTTTATTTTCCCTGTACAAACAGACACTTCAAATTTATTTATATGTATAGATAACTACCTATCATTGTCTTAAGTCCCTTAACTGTATACTTGTACTTTAGAAACAGAAATAAGCCTTACACCACCAGCGGAACCAATACCGATGACGAGGGGCGATACTAAGTACGTAAGAACATCTCAACTGTTTATATTGGTTGTTCGGATTTTGGGCTGTCGCTACCAATTGTTCATTTCAACGTTATTGTACTGTCGAGTTGTCGATGAGTTTCATAATGGAGCTTTGTATGCGCAGTCGGGTATTAAAAAAAACGAATTTAAAGGAAATAATAAGCATTTTATAGTCTTTAGTGAAGAGCAGAAAAGCAGTCCCTAACACCAGACAGAAAAACGCGGACAATAAAAAAAATAATAGCTGTATTTTAAATATTAATTAATACACCTTTTTGTGTCAAGAGGAAAGCTCCCCTTTTTTCTCCATATTTCCCCTATTTCTGGGATAGTTCCCCTTTTTCCCCTATCTTTGATAGGTTCCCGGAAGAGGCCGCAAAAAGTATATTAGTGTCACTGGCTTACCACCACGGTACGCTGCGGATGTTGCGGAGCCGGGTCTCCAATAAAAACTTACGCCAGAATACCGACTACAAGCCCTCAGTCATTTTACCACGCCAGTTATAACTTTTACCAACAAAACCTTCTTTTAAACTAGTCAGTACTCGTAAGAGATTGCCTCAAGCAATAGGACCGCCTTGTGTACTGCTGTGTAATGTAATGTTCTATTATTGTTCTGTTATTGGGTGTTAGCTCAGACTAAATACTCTCTAGACATAGCCATGCCGTGGCCGCACAAGAGACAGATATATAATTCTTCAGTGTGGCCATGTTGGGAAAAATTCCTACTTTTAGTGGGTACTAACACAAGCCAACATAAGCGTTGCCAATCGTACGGTTTAAATCGTATTTATTCGTATATCGTATTTATTTTTTAAATGATAATGAGTTTATGATTATTTTTTACTTTTTAGTTCGATCTTATTTGAAACCGGCCACGGTGACAAGGACAAATAAAAAAACTCTCTGTCTCTTTTACGCACACTAATTTTTAACTTGCGGTCTTACTCTTACTTCTCACGTTCCAGTCATGGCTACGTCTAGAGAGTATTTAGTCTGAGGGTGTTAGTGAGACTGAAAAGTATCTTGTAGTTTCTGAAACCCACGACACAAGACTAGATCTTAGTGTGGGGTCAGGACTATCACGTGACTGTTGGGTATTATTTTATAATTATTATTTAGTTTGTTTAGAGTCAATTAAAGGATATAAATAAAATAATACACACTTATTACTCACAAATACTAAAAGCGAGGATTCATCAAAAAATATCTGTTGACAGTGGTAATAGCCGTGAAGAGAGGCAGCTGCTAGCGTCGCGTCGAGCAAACTCTCTCGGTTTATTCTACCGCTTACAGTTTTTGCCTCTGACGCGTGTTCCATAATGTTATTATGGGCCACAAATATTTGCACGTAAATAAAGTATTTGTGAGCGAAAATCTCACACGAATTACCGGAAACTGGAAATTAAAACGAGCAGTTTAGAAGAAAATGATTCAGTAATGAGTGGTATCATTTTTAATAATTACTATTGAATTACCCGAATCTGGAAGCGATAAATGAAGAAATAAATGATTGTTTTTACAATATATTTTGGGTTAACAAAGTGAGTGTGATATTTTTTAATGAGTACTCGGGATTCGCTGAATGAAATAATCGATGGGTTAAAATGTACGGTTCAGCATAAAAATTATAAATATTTCCAAAACCGTAAGTAAGGTAAGTGATATTACTGCTCATGGACAGTAGTAAAACCAAAATAACATAAATTACAAAGCAATGCTTATATTCCACTGCACTCGTTCGCCATCTTGAAACACACGATGTTAAACTATATGTCCAGTACTCTGGCTACTAATTCCTTGAAATAGGAATATAACAGTACATTTTTTTTGTTTATTTTTGTTTTTATGGTGGCCTGGCATAGTGGCGGCATTACACCTGATGGTAAGTGCCAATGCCGCCCAGGCAGAGTATCCATTGGCATCGAACGGCAGTCCCATGCCAATGGAAACAATTATGCCGGCCTGCTAAGGTGCCTCTTCACACCACGGCGGAAGGACCCAGGATTGTAGGAAGGAAGGAACACGTGAGACGGCAAACAATTCCACAGCCTGACGGTGCGGCATAAAAACGAGTTCGAGAACCGTTTGGTTCGCGCCGGGATGGTGTGGACCGTCAAGCTATGGTTTCGCAAGCCAGCACGCGTGGTTCTGGTTAGGAATAGAGAGGAGGGGATCAAGTTGAACAATTCTTCAGAGCACTCACCATGATACAGGCGGTAGAACACGCTTAGAGAGGCGACATCTCTCCGGAGTTGTAGCGACTCTAAGTTGCTCGTAACGTCTGCATCATTCACAATTCGGATGGCCCGCCGCTGCAATCCATCCAAGGCATCGAGCAGGTACTGGGCGGATCCATCCCAGAGGTGCGAGCAGTACTCCATACCCGGCCGGACCTGCGCTTTATATAAACGACAAAGCTGACCGGGCGTGAAAAACCGACGCACCCTGTTCAGGACTCCAACCCTGCGTGATGTGGCAGTTATTACGCCCTCGATGTGATTCCTTGGATTGAGATCACAGCGGATATCCACACCAAGGATACTTAGGTCATTCCGCATTGAGACGGGAGCACCCTGAAGAATGGGGAGGGGAGAGAACGGGGATTTTTTGCACGTGAACGCACACACCTGGGTTTTCTTGGCATTGAACTCAACCATATTCCTGGAACCCCATGTAGAAATGAGATCCAAGGTCCGGTTGAGCTCAATGACAAGATCTTCGCGTCCCTTCACAGTTTCGACACGGCAACCTGGAGGCCCGCAGTGGTATCGCCCATGAACCGTGCTGTCATATGCATAGCAATGAATGTTGCCAAGCGACAACATGTCATTGATATGCAGAATAAACAAGGTGGGCGACAGCACCGAGCCCTGAGGAACTCCGGCATTTACCGACATGAGCGCCGAAGCGTGTCCGTCGACGACTACACGTATTCTACGCCCATGCAGAAAGCCGGAAATCCACGAACACAGGTTGCCGGGTAAACCGTATGCCGGAAGCTTGGACAGAAGACCACGGTGCCAGACCCTATCAAACGCCTTGGCAATGTCGAGGCTCACAGCAAGAGCCTCGCCACGCCGGTCAATCGCCTCACCCCAGCGATGCAGGACAAACGCTAGGAGATCACCCGTCGATCGATTATGACGGAACCCGTATTGTCGGTCACTGATCAACGAGTGATCCTCCAGGTAGCGTACCAATTGAGCGTTTATGATCCGCTCCATGACCTTACACATCACTGTGGTGATAGCGATAGGGCGGTAATTGGTAGGGTCCGTCCGATCACCCTTTTTGGGGATCGGTTGCACATTGGCCTCCCTCCAAGATTCCGGCACAACACCTGTGCGGTAGGACGCTCGGTAGAGGCGAGTCAGTGCTGGAGACAACTCGGCTGCACAAGCCCTTAAAACCACCGCTGGTATCCCATCCGGACCACTGGCTTTCCGCACATCGAGAGACCGTAACTCACGCTGCACATCACACTGCCTGATGCGAATATCTGCCATTGAGAAACCGCAATCAGGCAGTGTGGGCAGCGTCTGGGAACCACGGTCTTCGAGGCGGGAATTAGCCGCAAAGAGATTTGCCAGCAAGGCAGCCTTCTCTTGCGGCTTTACACAGCTTTTATTTACACAGCTTTTTGGCGGGAGAAGTAGATATTGTGGTGATTACTATTCTGGTGACCTCTCGTATATGTAAGACCACCAGTAAATGAATACTATGAGTTAACTGATGTCTAAACTGCAATCACACTGACAAGTATCAAAGGTGGTAGGTAGGTCTCTCATATGTGAGAGACCGCCTTGGTACGTACGACAGCAATGTCTATTTCTCCCGCCAAATGTATTTTAAATGCAGTGTTGTGTTTCGGATTGAAGGACATTGTAGCCAGAGTAACTACTGGACATATTGTTGAGACTTAACATGTTATGTCTCAGAATGGCGAGCGCAGTGGAATGCCAAGCATTGCTTTGTAATTCATGGTGTTGTTTGGTTTTACTACATCCATAAGCAATCCTATCGCTTACCAACAGGCAAACGGCATGCTCGTCACGCCATTCATAGCAATAAAAAAAACAACCGCAACAACCATTGAAGCTTGCAGGAACTCTCTAAATGCATGACATTGCAGCAGGCTACTTTAGACATGCTTGGATAAAATATATGTTCAGCAGTGATCATACAGCTGAGAATAATACAATTACCTTATTTAATTTCTTCCTTTACATAACTTAATAGCTTAAGCATTGTCAAGCAATTAATTACAACATAAATGATACGAGTACATAACATTAAAACAATCCAAGTGTTAGAAAGGCGACGGAGCAAATATCCGAGACTAATGGCACTGTCACAACAACGCGTCTCGCCTCGTTTGTCTTTCGCAGCAGCTGTCAATTAATAAAAATCGCAATTATATCATTTTTTTCTTCACAATCTCATACCGTTGTTCGCCGGCGATCGTCTTCGGCTGAAGGTCAAATATCGCTGCTAAGGAATTTTCTTAAAATTATTTTAATTTTGAAATCAACCATTCATCATAGTCTGTCTAATCTTAGTTATATTTTAAAGATTTGTGGTCACAATATTCAATGTAAAGGTCACTTCAATGGCAGTATATTATTACAATAAGTTTTATTAGGAAAAGTTTGCTCAGCAGAATTATTTTTACACGCTTTATATTAGCTTCACTTGTATGTTTGTTTGTATGTTTGTTTGTAGGTTTGTTTGTATGTTTGTTTATATGTTTGTTTGTATGTTTGTTTGTATGTTTGTTTGTATGTGTGTTTGTATGTTTGTAACCGACTCCTTAAGACGCGATTTTGACCCACTTTAAACGGACAGATTTCATCCAAATTTTGCACACCTGTCAAAGACCGATGACAATACAAGAAACCAAACTAAAAAGTGGAAAATAAATAATAGTTTAAAAAAATATATTTTTTATTGTAAAAAAAGCGTGGGGTGCTTTTTAAGATATTATCAAAATGATAATCCTTCTACTTATATCTGTCGATAAAATAATTATATCTATTGAAAACAGATTGCACCCCACGCTTTTTTTACAATAAAAAATATTTTTTTCTTATTAATTTTTTACACTATCCTTAATTCAGTATTTTTAATATTTATTTTCTATTTTTTAGTTGGGTTTTCTATATAAAGCGTGTTTTTTAGTTTTTTTATTTAGTATCACAGTTTTCTAGTATCAAAGCTCCCCAATGAACCATAATACTCTCAGACTAGATTAAAATAGAAAATACCTAATTCCAGTACCAAGCTATGCTAGTTAAGCTTTGGTTTAAAGAATGATTCCATTTTTAGTATCTTCATAAAAAAATGAAGATACTATAAAAACAATGATGATAATATAAAACCAACGAATTCACGCAAACCCACAGAAACATCAGTAAGTATCAATCTTCATTTAAATAAATAATCGCATCAAGCAGTCGAATTCAAATGGCAATCAACTCGACAAAACAATTCAGAAAGCATTTAGCAGTTGAGCATTGCATACTAGGGCTTATATAGTTAATACATCAGATGCGTGGAATAGAAACGGCGCTCCAATTCCTATTGAACTACGCCAAAGTTAATGAAACTTGTCTAATTAAGTGTGTGAAATGCATTTAATTACGAAACTACGGGCAGAGGCGGGAAGCCAGTGTTATTACTTAATAGTTATAACACTACATTTCTTAGTTATAATTAAGGTTTAAAGGCTTCTCTTTGATTGATCGGTTGTGGTTTTCATTTATTGATAGATAAGCTGCATCTTTTAGTTTGGTTTTCAGCTTTGTAAAGTTCATTATAATAAGTAATAAAGATGCATACGTATAGTCAGCAACATAAGTCGTTACACACTTCACATTTTTGAAGAATTAAATGTTCTAATTACTATTCTGTAGTCGTAAAATATAATAAAGTAAAGTCATCTTTGTCGAGTGTTATAAGATATTGGAAATAATTATCATTTTGGATGATAAGACCATTCGAAATCTCGTAAATGTGCAGTGACATAATAAGTTGCTGACTGTACATATGTAGTGTTCCATACTCTTTGGTTAATATACGTCCCTGCTACAGTAATGGTAGTGAATGCGATGGCACTCGTGCTGCCCTCGCCATTCTACTCTGGACCTTAAGAGAGGGTACAGCATATGCTATTGACGAGGTTTTGAAATTCTAGAAAATATTTTGTCATACAAATGTGATTTTTGGAAAAATTACACTAGGAGGTGAAAAGAAAGAAATAAACTAAAAGACAAGTTGCAACGTCATAAATAGTGTTTGAAGAATGAGAAAGTGTAGAAGAACGCGTGAGAGACGTGTTAACACAAAACACACAAACAGAACTTATCTAAGGTTTTGTTCGATGTTCGTTTGCGAGCACCGTCGGATACATTAATTCGAGGCCGCGAGATCAGCGGATAATCTGACATCTTAAACTTTTAATGAGTTCATCAAATTGAAAATCCCATCAAAAACATCCTGTAAAAAAATGATATGATAATAACTTACGAAATAACTTTATACAGAAGGTCCCTTAAGCAAGGACTAAATAAATTAATCGACTTGGTATTACATGTATCTCACAAGTTTTTGCGGTAGAAAAACTGAGCTGCGAGACATGGAATTTTTTTACAGGATGTTCTTGGTGGGGTGTAAGTGGTCCACCAACACCTAAGGACCTATGGATATACTAGTGGTTAGTGCAGCTCACTAATGTCTGAAGGTGCAGGCCACGGGAGAATAAATTATGCACGAGTTCAGTGTCCAATATGTGTAATCTTATCCACCTTACAATTCATATACACAGTTCTTATAATTAACTAAGCTAAGATTCCACAAGCGCTAGAACGCACGTAAGCAACGGCAAATAACTATCGGCAAGAAGCGAGCGACATGCACCGAGCGGCGAGATCACGATCTGACTGACTGCGTGGACAAAGTGAAAGTAACGGTCGCCCGCGCCGCGCCGGCCCGCGCAGCGCGGGGGTGTTTCGTGTATCTTCGGATGCTCTCGGCGCGCGCCCGAACCAATGGGTCGGCTGCGCTTGGTGCCGAGCGCCGAGTGTTGTTTCGTTCGACTGGAGTGTCGATTCTGTTGGCAGCTGTTAGTACTAATTAATATTATAATGCTGCCACACCACTCCCCCCCTGAGACCGAGGCTACGGTCGATAAAAGTCAGGGAACCGTACTGTTCGCCCTGAACGTGTCTTCCTAACTTCATGACCCGGTGATGAGAGTCCGGTTACTGGATTGGGAATGGTATAGGTAGGGGTGGGTGTAGGATTGGAAAAAGGTGTGGTTCCGGGAGCTGGACTGGGCTCAATTTGTAAGTAAGCTGGCTTGAGACGGTCAATCGATACCGTGACATTCTTTCCCCTGATCAAGATTTTAAAAAACTTGTCGTTTCTCTCTAAAACTTTGTGGGGGCCAGAGTAAGGGCACTGTAGTGCGCCTCGGACCGAGTCATCCCGAAGAAAAACGTGGCTAGAAGTGTTTAAATCTTTGTACACAAAAACTCTGTCTTTGTTGTGCCTGGAAGTAGGTGTTGGCCGGAGTTTAGAGATTATTCTGTGGAGTCGAGTGCTAAAGTCTGAGATGTCAATAGTGTCTGGAGTGGTGGTAATGAAAAAATTCTCTCGGCAGACGTAGAGGCTCTCCGTACACGAGCTCAGCGGGTGATGCTTGAAGGTCCTCTTTGAAACAGCTGCGGATGCCTAACAGAATGAGAGGCAGCGCGTCGACCCAGCTTGAGTCTGCGTGACACATGATGGCAGCCTTTAGTTGTCTGTGGAAGCGTTCTACCAAACCGTTACATGCTGGGTGATACGCGGTCGTTCTACGGTGTTTAAATCCAATCGCTTTTCCTAGGAACCGGAAAAGCGACGATTCGAACTGTCGACCGCGATCAGTGACATCCAAATCTGGATATCCACGATAGCAGCGTCTTCCCAACAGTTTCGGCGGTGATGTCTGCCATCGGTGTCACTTCTGGCCAACGGGTAAATCTGTCCACAGCTGTTAGACAGTACCGGTATCCCTGCGAAAATGGGAGAGGACCTATAATGTCGATATGAACAAAAGCAAACCTCGAGCGAGGTAGCTCGAATGTACTAATAGGCGAAGAGACGTGTCGATGTACCTTAGCACGTTGACAGGTTATGCATTTCCGAGACCACTCGCGGCAGTCCTTGCGCACGCCTGGCCAAACGAAACGTTTAGCAATTAACAATGCTGAGGCGTTGGTACCTGGGTGGCTAAGGCTGTGGAGGCTCTCGAAAAGCTGTTTGCGAAAGGGTTTTGTGACAAATGGCCTCGGTGCTGTGGTGCTTATATCACAGTATACTTCGGCCTTACCATCGTCGATCGGGAATTTTTGCAGCCGGAGAGAGGATTGCCCTTGTAATAGCTGCATGAGCTCCTCATCGTTCGCCTGCGATTCGGCCAACGAGGCGAAGTCTATTGGCTTCTGCAACTCTTCGATACGGGACAATGTATCGGCCACAACATTGTTTTTCCCCGATATATGGACATTCGCTGTCCGTTGTGAATTGTGATATGTAGTCGAGGTGTCTATACTGCCGAGTGCTACAGTTGACTTTCCGTTCGTGAAAAGCAAAACTGAGTGGTTTGTGGTCGGTATAGACTATAAAATGCCTCGCCTCCAACATATGTCGGAAATACTTAATGCCCTCATAAATGGCCAACAGCTCGCGGTCGTAGGGCGAGTATTTCTGCTGCGAAGTGGTTAGTTTTTTCGAAAAGAATCCGAGAGGCTGCCAGTCTCCGTCTTTGAACTGCTGCAGTACCGCACCCATAGCTTGATCGGACGCGTCGGTAACCAGGGCCAGTTTGGCGTCGCAATCTGGGTGAGCAAGCAAGGCGGCATTGGAAAGACTTAACTTACAACTCTCAAATGCTTCTAATGCATGCCCGGAAATAACGACGGGCTGTAGCGCCTTGACGGAGCCAGTGAGGAGTTCGGTTAAAGGTGCTAGAGTTTTGGCGGCTTGCGGTAGGAATCGCCGGTAGAAGTTAACCATGCCCAAGAAACGGCGAAGTTGCCTTGTATTCTTGGGTATAGGAAAATCTCTGATGGCTTGAACCTTTGTTTCTAGAGGTTTGGTGCCAGTGCTGGAGATACGGTATCCCAGGAAGGTGACTTCGCTAGCCCCGAAGACGCACTTGGAGGTGTTTATGAGGATGCCGTAGTCCTTCATGCGGCGGAAAAGCTGTTGAAGGTGTGCCTCATGTTCCTCCTCGCTTCTGGAAAATACCAAAAAATCGTCTAAGTAACAGAAGCAGAAGTCCAATCCCCGGGTCATTTCGTCAACGAATCTTTGGAATGTTTGTCCTGCATTCCTTAACCCAAAGGTCATGTACGGGAATTCGTACAAGCCAAACGGCGTGGTAATTGCCGTCTTAGGGATGTCTGCGTTATTCACTGGTATCTGGTTATAGGCTTTCACTAAGTTTATAGTCGAAAAGACTTTACAACCAGATATGCTATGTGCGAAATCATGAATGTGGCGGATTGGATACCTGTCTGGGATGGTGCGTGAGTTGAGTAATCTATAGTCACCACAAGGTCGCCAGCAGTTGTCTTTCTTGGGGGCTAAGTGCAGCGGTGAGGCCCAAGGTCTCTTGGAAGGACGTGCTGTACCATTTGCCACCATAAGATCGAACTCCCCTCTGGCGATCTTGAGCTTGTCTGGCGCAAGTCTGCGGGGACTGCAAAAGATAGGAGGCCCCGGTGTGGTCCGTATGTGATGCACCGTGTTGTGTTTCACTGTGTGTATTGTACCACTTGGTCGAGTGATCTCCTGGAATTGAGAAATTATATGGTTATATTTTGAGTGCCCAGTCATGATCTTAACGCTCGATATCAAGCTGTCTCGCACGGAAATTGAAGCTACTGAGCTTAAATTAGTAGTATTGTCTATAAGGCATTTTTGTCTTATATCTACGATTAAATTATAAAAAGATAAAAAATCTACGCCAATTATGGCTTTATTTACGTCAGCTACGACAAAGCGCCATATGAAGTCCCTACGCAAACCGAAATTAAGTTTAAGTTCTATACAACCATATATATTTATCACAGTGCCGTTTGCTGCAGCCAGCTGGTAGTCTGTCTTCGCACGTCGTTGCCGGAGCGCCGAATGAGGGAACACGCATAAGTCGCTTCCAGTATCTATTAAAAACTGCATTTTGGAACTGCGGTCCGTGACGAAAAGGCGGCCGGCGTTGTTGGAGCAATCGTTAGCCGCCATTATCGATTGCTGGTCTCGTTTCCCGTCTTGTACTCACAGGGTGTTATGCACTTCTTTGCGCGATCCCCAAATTTTAAATGGTACCAGCATATTTGGTACTTATTGTGATTGGAGCATGATATCCGAGATGATGATTGGCTAAGTTGCCGTGATGGTTTTCTACCTCTATACCTGGAGCGAGATGGTATTCGATTGTTGTCCATTAAAGTCCTTACTTGTTTTGTCAGTTCGGCAATTTGTCCGGCCATTGTGTCTATGGTTGCTTCAAGCCTGGAGGTCGCTGATGTTGTTGCAACCTGTGGCGTTGTAGGTACGATGTCGTGGACGTTATCCGCTAATGTAGCCAGGTCTTGTAGGTCCATGGTAGGGTTTGACGCAATAACTGTCTGTAGAACGCGCGGGAGGCGGCTAGTCCATATGTCCATTATGAATTCATCGGGCATGTTGGGTCCTGCTAGCTGCTGTAGGTGCCGTAGGAATTGCGACGGCTTTCGGTCACCGAGTTCCTCGGCTTGCAAAAGTTGCTGTACTTTTTTTTGTCTGGACAGTGATAGGCGTTTAATAAGTTCGTTTTTTAGTTTCACGTATTTACCTGTCGCCGGTGGAGTCTCTATGATGTCTTCCATTAATTCTATATGCTGTCCGTCCAGGTGTGCGAGAATGTAGTAGTACTTGGTGTTATCATCGCTTATCCTGGCGAGTAGGAATTGCGCTTCTATTTGCGTGAACCATGTCTTTGGTTTATCTGCCCAAAATGGGGGAATTCTAACGCCGATTCGGTTGAGTTCCGCTGCCGGGTCCCGTTCCGTCGACACGCGGTCACATTTTTTATGCGTTGTCGGGTACCTACGCTTCGTGGAGAGTTTCCCGATTTGAATGACTCGCTGCTATCGCTCATTTTTTTTTTTTTATTGCAGTGAATGGCGAGACGAGCAAGCCGTTCGCCTGATGGTAAGCGATACGACCGCTCATAAACAGTAGCAACATTCCACTGCGCTCGCCATCCTGAGACATAAGATGTTAAGTCTCAATATGTCCAGTAGTTACTCTGGCTACAATGTCCTTCAATCCGAAACACAACAGTGCATTTAAGCAGTGTTGTTTGACGGGAGAAATAGACATTGCGGTGGTACCTACCCAGATGGCCTCTCACATATGAGAGACCTACCACCAGTAAAGACAGAACACTACGCTCATGGCGCGTAGTGTTCTGTCGGGGTCACCAATTATGGTTTTACTAGTGGTTAGTGCAGCTCACTAATGTCTGAAGGTGCAGGCCACGGGAGAATAAATTATGCACGAGTTCAGTGTCCAATATGTGTAATCTTATCCACCTTACAATTCATATACACAGTTCTTATAATTAACTAAGCTAAGATTCCACAAGCGCTAGAACGCACGTAAGCAACGGCAAATAACTATCGGCAAGAAGCGAGCGACATGCACCGAGCGGCGAGATCACGATCTGACTGACTGCGTGGACAAAGTGAAAGTAACGGTCGCCCGCGCCGCGCCGGCTCGCGCAGCGCGGGGGTGTTTCGTGTATCTTCGGATGCTCTCGGCGCGCGCCCGAACCAATGGGTCGGCTGCGCTTGGTGCCGAGCGCCGAGTGTTGTTTCGTTCGACTGGAGTGTCGATTCTGTTGGCAGCTGTTAGTACTAATTAATATTATAATGCTGCCACAGACCAAAGCCAACCTCACCTGCTCGCGGTGCACTCTGCTGACCTTACGAACGAGGCAATGGTGAACCTTTGGTTCCCAATTTATGGGTTGTGGGGGTCAGACGGCGGGTCGCCCCATGTAATACCAAAAGCTCCGTCATATCTAATGGTATGGAAAAAGGGAACAGTGCTGGTACGGCTAGGGCGTCGCCGCAAAACGACGCGCAGGCCCATCGCCCTAAGCCTGTGACAAGTGGGCAAGGGCTACCGCGCACGGTACGGGCGAGGCCAAAGACGTGAGTACCAACCAAGCTCAGTTTCGCCACATGGAACATTGGCTCTCTCACCGGTAAATGCCGAGAGCTTGCAGATGTTCTCGAGAGACGTCGGGTGCAAGTCGCGTTTCTTCAAGAGACGCGATGGAAGGGTAGCAAGTCTCAGGATATCGGGCAGGGTTACAAACTGATTTACAGTGGATCTCCCACTGGCCGGAATGGGGTTGCCGTAGTGTCGTCTTCGAGCGTTCGGGAGAGTATTCTTGAAGTCGACAGACGGAGTGACCGGCTTGTGCGGGTTAAAGTAATGATTGAGGGGGTTGTTACCAACTTGATCAGTGCTTACGCCCCGCAAGCGGGTTGTTCGGAGTCGGAGAAAGAAGCCTTCTGGACCTTTGTTGATGATACTATGCGTAATCTGCCCCAATCCGAGAGCATTGTGGTGGGTGGGGACCTGAATGAGCATGTAGGTGAGGACCGTCGGGAGAATGTGACTACGTTCTTCCAAAAGAAACCCGAACAGACAGAAGTCACATGTGTAATTTTCATGCACATGTGACTTCTGTCTGCTGTAAAGCAAATAAAGCACTTGGCTTTATAATACGCATGTCAGCAGAGTTGCGTGATACAAATGTTATTAATTTATTATATAACGCCTATGTTCTGAGTATTCTAGAATACAACGCAGTGGTATGGGATCCACAAGAAATAAAATACTCAGTCATGTTGGAAAGGGTGCAGCGTAAATTCGCTCGGCACTTATATAAAAGGAAGTATGGATACTACCCGTATCTCTATCCTTCATTGTTTGTGTCAGGAATGATAGGACGAAACACTTTATCCTTAAGACGGAAATTGGCAGTTATTATGCATTATTGTTTGCTACTAAGGAACAAGATAGATAACCCTGTTGTACTGGCGCAGATTCATCTATACGTGCCTCAACAATATTTAAGGACTGGTAGTCGGCGACGACATCAGCTGTTCGCCTGTCCAGCTCCTGGGTATGTTAATAGAACTCCAACGAGCAGAGCAATTAGCCTATTAAATACATTCACAGGCCAAATCCATAACGTCGATATTTTTAATGACAATCTTCATCTAATATTTAAATATGCCACGTGGGTATTTGGTGTTCAGGTGTGATTGTTGTGTTTTGTATTGTATTTTTTCTCTTTTTTTTTATTTTTTTTGAATGATTTATAACTGTGTTGTTTATTGATATGTTATCCATGTTAGTAATTTTTTATTTTATAATTGTTTGTTTTCTATTTTTAAATTTTAGCTTTAGTTGTTTGTGTAGATGATTATTAGCGTAAAATTGTTTAATTTAATTTCATGTAAACGTTTTGGCACACGCTGTATGTTTATCATGTAAAAGATTTTTATAAATAAATAAATAAATAAATAAATCACATACAAAAGTGGGCCCCACTCAACACAAATTCAAAGACTACCTGCTCATAATGAGATGCCACATCAGCAAAGTGACCAACTGCAAGGTTATCCCGGGAGAATGTCTCACGACACAGAATCGTCTCCTTGTTATGGATGTGAAGGTAAGACCGAAACCCAAAGTGACCGAGTATCGAGCACCAAGGATAAAGTGGTGATTGCTGGATGGACCTGCTGGGCATGGTTTCCGCGAAGCTCTGATCCCCTTATTAGAAAATAGTATGGGGATCGAAGATGTGGGAGAACTGTGGGGCGGCATTCAGTAAGCAATCACCACCTTTGCGAAGTCGATGCTCGGAACAACTAAGGGCGGTCGCACCCTTAGCAGGGAGACTTGGTGGTGGAGTGGGACAGTCCGGGAGGCAATTCTCAGGAAGAAGACACTCTTCAAAAAGTGGCAAGCGACTTACTCTCCTGAAGACCGCGCTGCGTACAACCTCGCCAGACTGTGGAGGGTCAAAAGCTCATCGGCTTGCAAAGACTCGGGAAAAGGCGACACTCGACATTACCAAATGTCGATAGTGTCAAGGATTCCCGAGGCACCTTGGTATGTGAGGCTAGCGTGTTGAAGGGGAGGTGGCGCTCTTACTTCCACAGTTTATTTAACACCATACCTTTGGGAGTGTCCTGCCCCGAATTGCCCCCGAACCAAGGTCTTGTTGCACCTGAAGAAGTTCTCTGTAGTCTTTATCGCATGAAGAACCGGAAAGCGGTAGGGCCTGACCATTTTCCGATAGAGGCGTGGAAGTCGTTGGGGATTCATGGTGTGGAGCTTCTTGCTGCGTTATTTAACCGCATCCTGCATACCAAAAACATGCCTGACTCATGGCGGTTGAGTGTGATAACTCCCGTGTACAAGGGTAAAGGCTGTGTTCAGGAATGCGGTAATTATCGTGGCATTAAGGTCATGAGTCATACCATGAACCTCTTCGAACGCGTCATCGAGTCCAGGCTCCGCCAAGAGTGTACTGTCTCTGAGTGTCAATACGGCTTCCGTCCTGGCAGTGGCACTACCGACCCGATATTTGCACTCAGGATGCTTGGCGAGGCATACAGGGCGAAGAAGACGCCACTGCACATGGCTTTCTTGGACCTGCAGAAGGCCTTCGACTGTGTGCCGCGACGGGCAATCTGGTGGGCGATGAGGGTGAAAGGGATACCGGAAGCCTATGTGGACATTATCAGAGACATGTACCTCCGATCTGAGTCCTTCGTTCGGACCGCCGTTGGCAATACGAATCCTTTCCCGATTGATGTCGGTGTGCACCAAGGCTCGGCGCTGAGTCCATTCCTCTTCAGTGTTGTGCTCGACGCCATTACGTCTCACATCCAGGATCCTGCGCCCTGGTTGTTGACGTATGCCGATGACATTGCACTGGTAAAGGAGGACCGGCGACTTTTGGAGCGCAAGGGCAACCGGTGGAAGGAGACGCGCGAGAGCGGTGATCTGAAGTTAAATGTGGCGAAGACCGAGTACATGGCTTGCGGGAGTACGGACCCCCAAAGCATCGTGATAGGGAACGAACTTGCCGTGAAGACGGACAAGTTCAAGTACCTTGGGTCCATACTGCATGAGTCCGGTGACATCGACCTTGACGTCAAAGTGGAGGGAGGTCTCGGGCATACTCTGCGACCACAGGATGCCGATGAGGCTCAAGGGTCTCATCTATAAAAGCATCGTGCGGCCGGTGCTCTTGTATGGTTCTGAGACGTGGCCTGCCCTCAAGCGGCACGTCCAGGAGATCCACGTCGCGGAGATGAAGATGCTGCGGTGGATGTGCAACGTTATGCGTTTGGACAAAATCCGTAACGAGCACATCTGTGGCAGTCTTGGTGTCCGCGATGTGGCTGATAACTCCAGGAATCCCGCTAGAGATGGTATGGTCACGTCCTAAGGAAACTGCAGGAGTACGTCGGTAATGTGTGCCTGAGCCTCAATATTCCCGAACCTCGACCGCGGGGTAGACCCACGAAGCGCTGGCTCGATGTCGTTAAGGAAGATATGAGGGTCAATGGCCTTACTATTGAGGATGCCGAAGATCGGGCGAAATGGAGGAGAATTTGCCGGAAGGCGGACCCTGGCACCGGCCGGGATAACGCCAGGTAGAAGAAGAAGAAAAAGATATTTTTGATGGGATCTCACGTCTTTTTGTAGAGTCCTACTTTTTTCCTTTTCGGTACTTTTTATTTCTAGAATATATATTACGATTTTTCTTAAAGCCTCTGTCTTATGGTTTTTTTCGTATTTTTGTAGGTATCAATTTATCACAAATATAGCGGATTTGATTATAAGTGTTCTTTCTTTCATGGATATAATTGATATTTTCGAGCTATTAATTTATTTGCAAGTTTTTCTTCGGCATGTTTTTCTAGAGGAATGTTGTATAGTTTCGTGGGCTGAATACACCCTTTCCCTCTCTATACCCCCCTCCTGTTATGCCTCATATATATAGATACCTATCTACAACTATTAATCCATTATATACGGGTACAATGAATCATTAACTGCAAATGTAACTTTGTAATCCTATACATTTATATGGGATTACAAAGTTATTGACACAGTTGGTGTATCTAGAAAACTAGACAGAAATTATGAAATGTTTAAATTTTCCCTTAATTTAGACACTAAATAATAATTATATTCTAAATTTGAAGGTTCTATGTCTACTAGAAGTGCCTTAGACTTTTGATGATCGGTCAGTCAGTCAGTGAGTGACAAAATTACGAAAGTTGGACAAGTTATAATTCTTAAACTACTGGTTCAAATTAAATGAAATTTTAAATATACTGTGTTTATACAATGCCTGCTTAGTAACTGAAAATTCAGGCTTCTTGCTTTAACCACGACGAAGTTATGGAGGGTTGAAAATGGTCTGAATTGCTTCGAAAAAAGGATGGTACGACTGTGCCGCTTTTTAGCTCGACTTGGAGGGGGCACTGCCGTGCCCCCAGATAAGACATAAGTCGTTTCTCATCTCATCGCATATTATGTTAAGTTTGTCACCCACGTCTACAATGCGTTGAGGTGATCATTTTCTGCCCCCAAAGAATCCCATATAATTCTTTATTTTTTTCGTCTTTATCAGTTAAGGTGTGCATGATATTATCTTTCTTAGTTTAGAGTAAGCATGCATTACTTATCAAATGCTACTTCTTGGGCTATTATCCCAGGTTGGGCAATCAACTTAATGAGAGTTTTTGGGCTCTAAAATATTATACGAGTCTTTCGAGAGGGGTATTTTTTGTTTGTGACATTGACTCAGTATGCCTTTGATGACATTAATGGATTATTTGTTCATTTATTCTGATGCATATTATATAAAATCGTAGTATGTATACATATGTAAACGTAGTAGTATTAAAGCTTCACCAACTAGTTTTGATTTGAAGTGGTAGAGCCACGCCATTTTCAGTCATAATTCAGCGTGAATTGGGCAGTGTCATCCACGGCAGTACCACTGGCCCAAAGGAAATCGACGTATAGCGGCAGTTTTGCTGCCCTATTTCGTTTAGCGAGTGAGATTGCCGGATGCCCAATACTTTTTTCTTATTCCTATAATTGTTCGTTCGCGCTCCCCTCCTAATTTGGTGGGTCGGTGACACATCCATGATACAGGCGTTGTATGTACATGGTCAGCAGTGATCTCTTACCATCAGGTGTCCTGGTTGCTGGACCTATGCAATAAAAATAAATCTATAAAAATCTTGCCTCAAATCTCTGGGGCGTAGCACGCATCTACTACTAATTGTATTATTTTTTTGTTCATGCGGGGAAACCACATTTACACAAAAGTTGAAAGTAGAACAATTGTGTTTGATTCACCGATAGGCACACTAATCAAAACCCCGAGTTGCCCTCTTCAGTGCAATCGCAACGGCCCCGGGAACCCGAAGCAAGAGCGCTCCAGCTTCTACCGAGACACCAACTTTAACCTTACAAGATGCAAGCCAGTTGTATTTTTTATTGCAATGGCGAGACGAGCATGCCATATTAATATACAGTTGTTATTCTGGCTATAATGTTTTTCTAAATCAAAAGTCAGCAGTGCATTTACATTTATTACTATATTAAAAATAAATGTAACATTACTAGCGGATTCCATGGCCCGTATACTCTCACCTTTCCCTGCGCCGAGGATAATCGTTGATTTATGGCTAATATCGTACATGATTTACCAGTTTTCTTATTCATTTTTTTCTTTCACTCCCATTGCCGCTTTGCGAGCGCGTGTATTGAATTTTATCGCCATTCGTATTATTGCTTTTGTTCTTATAAAATGTCTGTGTTTCTTTTGCTTTATGATCTTTTATTGATTTGTTGTTTGTTTGGTAAAGTGTTTAGGGCCGGGCAAATTTGTAATTAGAGAAAGTAGCTGTGTTTGTAATGTTTTGCTAACGAGGAATTTTTCACCTTATTAAAAGAACTTCATTCGATCGCAAAACCTTGGGTTCGGGCCTCAAGTTGTATATTATGTTTTTTTGTCAGCCCATATATTTCCCCTGCAGAGCAAGGGTCTTTTCTAGAATCAACAACGCTGGATAAGTGCAGTTTGACTTTACATAACATAGAGATTCTTACAAATCGCTATTTGTAAGAATCTCAAAGAAGGGTTTTAAAGAACCGTTAGAATTACTATAAGACTTCTCACACTAAGCAAGCCCTGTCACGTAAGATGTTTGAAAATTAGGTAAGTTGTCACTAGTAACACAATTAGGAAAACCACATACCAATAGGCACTAACAATAAGTAAAATACTAAGAATCAACACATCAATCTAATACAATCACATATTCGTGGGACATCAAGGTTTTTGTTATACGGAATTAATAATATTATTAATAACTATAATGTCCGGCCTATGGTAATGAGTGGTTGGGTCAGTGTGTAAAAAAGTAGGCTTTATGGATTTCGTTCTAATATTACGTCTGGTGTGTATTGATTTATTATTTATTACTCATTTATTAAATTATTTTAATTAAAATTAGTTAAGGCTTTCGATATTTTTTAAAAACATCATTACCATATATCTTTGTTGCTATTCTTTATGACATGAGGTATTTATACTTCAAGTTTTGGTGGGAATTTGTGAAAAAGTGCTTTATCTTCTTAAAATACAAACAAACAAATAAAAAATATTCTAAAATCATAAAACTCATAAAATAAGATTATTCTTCTTAAGCTTTAAAATAACGTGTTGAAAATATTCCGTTTTTTTAGTGTGACAAAATTATTTCACATGCGTATTGATTTTATGAATTTTCTTGGTAGTTCGTTAGAGGATTCATCGTAGTTATCGTGGATTTTCAAACCCATTATAATCCAGTATATAATTCAAAGTGCGTGGTGGCCTGTTGGTAAACGGACTAGACGCGACTGCCAACATGTTCACGGTGGTCGCGGGTTCGAATTCCAGGGCACACCTCTGACTTTTCGGAGTCATGTGTGTATTGATAGTCAATCACCACGCACTAAAACGGTGAAGGAAAACATCGTGAGGAAACCTGCATACCATAGCCGATTTTATAAAAATTTCTATGGTATGTAAGTCCGCCAACCCGCACTAGGCCAGCGTGGTGGACTATATGGCCTAACCACTCTCAATCGTACTGTCGATTGTAGAGGAGGCCCGTGCCCTGCAGTGGGACGTATATGGGCTAATACAGATACAGATATAATTCGACAGAGCGAGAACCTCGATGATCGACAGAGCTCCCGTTACCCCATAACACGCAGCGACTCAGACGTACAGAATGTGCCAACTTACCATTTATATATCTACGGGTTTGCTATGATACCGGTGTTTTGACCCAAACTTACGCTCACCAGGTTAAAAGGGTTGTTATGGCACAAATTGAGCAACCTAATAACTAATCCATAAGGACTATCTTTTATCAATAAATGAGCGAAACAGTACTGTGACAGCGGGCATTTGAGCAAATGTGACGACATGCGGACATAGTGCACTGTATTAAATGTTGATGTGGAATAATGTGATGTGAAATCTTAAGTAATGACATAATAACAGAGGTATTTCTAGACAAGCTATAAGATTAAAAATACTTAACTTGGCTTTGGATTTGGCGAACCTATAACCAATAAGAAGAGACAAATATAATAAAATAACAAAGTAAATGCAATATTATATTTGAAACAAAAATGACAAACAAACATAAAAACATACAACAGTAAAAACTACACCAATATTAATATAATTTAATAACAGTATAACAATATTGGTCGTGGTAGATTTTAATCCATTTACACGCGCTAGGCGCGGCACTTTCAGTTTTGTTACATACTTAGTGTTAGAAGCATCTTTACTACTGCTGTTTACATCTGAATCTATCATAAGCAGTATCCTGTTCGGTAGCTTATGCACTTGTGTCGTCGGTGGTAGCGTCAGCGTCGGAGGTAGAGTCAGTAGTTGTGTCGGCATCTGTGTCGGCGGTGTCGGCAGCATCAGTAGCGTCGTCGGAGGTAGAGTCAGTAGTTGTGTCGGCATCTGTGTCGGCGGTGTCGGCAGCATCAGTAGCGTCGTCGGAGGTAGAGTCAGTAGTTGTGTCGGCATCTGTGTCGGCGGTGTCGGCACCATTAGTAGCGTCGTCGGAGGTGGAGTCAGTAGTTGTGTCGGCATCTGTGTCGGCGGTGTCGGCAGCATCAGTAGCGTCGTCGGAGGTGGAGTCAGTAGTTGTGTCGGCATCTGTGTCGGCGGTGTCGGCAGCATCAGTAGCGTCGTCGGAGGTGGTGTCAGTAGTTGTGTCGGCATCTGTGTCGTCGGTGTCGGCAGCATCAGTAGCGTCGTCGGAGGTGGAGTCAGTAGTTGTGTCGGCATCTGTGTCGGCGGTGTCGGCAGCATCAGTAGTGTCGTCGGAGGTGGAGTCAGTAGTTGTGCCGGCATCTGTGTCGGCGGTGTCAGCAGCATCTGTAGCGTCGTCGGAGGTGGAGTCAGTAGTTGTGTCGGCATCTGTGTCGGCGGTGTCGGCAGCGTCAGTAGCGTCGTCGGACGTGGAGTCAGTAGTTGTGTCGGCATCTGTGTCGGCGGTGTCGGCAGCATCAGTAGCGTCGTCGGAGGTGGAGTCAGGAGTTGTGTCGGCATCTGTGTCGGCGGTGTCGGCAGCATCGATAGCGTCGTCGGAGGTGGAGTCAGTAGTTGTGTCGTCGGAACTAGTCTCATCGCTTGAGTCGGCAGTAGTGTCTACGGATGCGCCATCAGTAGTAGTAGATTCATCAGCTTCTACATCAGTCTTGGTATTAGGATCTGAAAATAATATTACACGTTATTAAAGTTTACACTTGTGGCAAAGTGATGGCACCTGTGGTGCGTTATAAATTAATATTCGAGTAAATGTAGAAAGGAAACTTTGCTATAAACAAATACATCCAACAGTCACATACATAGTCTTTTTAAGTTTATCGCCGAAAATATCAATATCCATATGTTTTTCTTACAGCTTGGTTGCATTATTGAGATAGACGAGGAAGAGGAGATTGGTTGGATATGGATATGAGTTTCGAGGTATTCTGCTTGGTGTTAATTGAGAAGTTATTCAATATGAAGCAAGTATCAGAAGTATTACATTCTTTATTTTGTGGAGTAAGTTCAAGTTGAGGGAATTTCTTTGCAAAAATACCTTTTTCTTTAACATGGTAGCTTAGATCTATGTGAGAATTTGATAGGGTATTTTTTTAACTCTCACAATTCTGCTTATATGTAATTTATACAGAGGTGACAAACTGTACGACAATATTCTAATATATTCCTTACAATTAAGTATAGTAATGTAAAAGATATACTTTTGAATTCTTTTGCATATCTTAGTACAAAAACTAAAGATTTATTTTCATTCTTTTTGAAGGGTAAAATAACTTAGAGATTTCCAGAGATACGCTGAACTGATTCTGTCATAGCCTATATGCGTTCCACTGCAGGACACGGGCCTCGTCTACAATCAAGAATACGGTGGAGAGGGGTAAAGCTATATTGTCCACCACGCTGACCTAGTGCAGGTTGGAGAACTTTTACACAACATAGAAATTCTTCCGAATCGCTATGGTGTGCAGGTTCCTTCACAATGTTTTTCTTCGCCGTTAAAGTGCGTATTGATTGACTATGAATACACACTCCAAAAAGTCAGAGGTGTGAAATTTGAATCAGCACTCACGGCAAACATGTTGAGCTCGATTGCCCGGTGTAAATGAAATCATCTCCCTGTCGATTCTGGCTTAATGGAGTTGTAGCAGCCGGTGTAAGGGCAGAGACTGTCCCGCACTCACACCCACCACTAACTCTTTTGAGCCAGGATCAACAGTGGCACACAATGTAATGACACCGAGCATTGAAGCTCGGCGTGTCTCCGGGAATGTCTAACTTGTCCTTAACCCGCAACGAAATTAATCAAAAAGAGAAATTAATTGGAGGAGTTGGAAATCAATGTTTGTCCACTTCCCTCCGTGCAAAGCGGGTGACAAAACAATGAACCAAACAGGTAAATAACCTCGTATAAAGACTTTTACTCACCAAGAAAATTTTTGATGAAGTTTCCTACTTTCTCCTCCACATGCTCTACATCAATTCCTACACGCTGTATTATCTCACCCATGTTTTGAGGAACGGGAGTCGATTGGGTGATGGTAGCGATCTGAAACATTTAAATAATTGTATTACCACGAGCTACGGAATGCGCTATAGCTGTAATAAATGCCATCCCCGAATGTCACACAGGCTGAAGAAGATGAAGGAGATTGCCCATTCATAGTGTTGCTAAAAAATATCGTCGTTCCCGACACCGATACTGCTTAATGTTCAGTGTAGAATTTTCTATGGTTTGTCCTTAAAAATTTTCCTGTGCTAACTCGGGCCACAGATTTTTATAAATTAAAGTAATTTTCATCACATTTTATATTTTATTCACACATGCAAGACATTTTTTTTTAAATTCATATCAATTATTTTTAATGGACTTCAAGTTTATATCTCCAAAAACTCCGGGCCTGGCCGGAATCATGTTTATATTTATTGAAAATATATATTACACCCTACACAAAAAGTATATTTCATCGCAACACAAAAATGTTTAGTCTTTTATAACAATTGAGTAAAAATGTGTGCGAACGTGTATGAGCCAAGTGTGATGTGATTAATAAACAGCAAAATTAACAAATATTCATCAGTGCGAATTGAACGAGATGAAAATAATAGTTTCCTAGATATACGCGTATGTTACTCATAGATATAAAACTAATATTTCTGGATTTTATCTCGGATTTGGTTTAATATTTCAAGATAAAACCCAGCGAACTCTCTGCATAGATCGTATCGCAAAAAAAACTTAATATTATTTTTTCAAGTTAATAATTGTAAAATAAGTGTTTTAATATAACAGTCACAGGAAGGTAGACTATTACCTCAATCCGCCCCGTGACCACGAAATCTGTAGAGTAATCGAAACTTCTTGCCGGGAAGTTAAAAAATGTAAAAAATAACGAAACCTTTAAAAATTGTTTTACTTTAATGAATAGAAATTATTTTAAAAGATAACTTACCACCACGACGAGTGAGAGAATCAGTTGAGTGCGTTGCATTTTGGATGAGTTCTTGTCGAAGCTATGACTTGAATGATTTTTCAGCAATTAGCTCGGCTTTTATACCAATTTCTTGTTTGCATCCCATTGAAATATTGCAGTTGTTTAAATATATAATGCGGATGTATTTTACGCTGTATAGAATTTTCTTCTCATCTCCAATTTGCGAATAAGGCGATTATTTGCCCAAGTGATATTGAACATAACTTTTGCAAGGACCGAGAACACGTACATAGGTAAACAGTTCAAAAACAAAAGGCTTAAAAATCAATATACCTAATGTAATTTCACTTTTGCTATAAATGTTTCAAAGCTAGTCTATCCAGCGACTTCCTTTTTTTTTGACGAGGGTAATAACTATTTATGGTCCTCTTCCCGCAGCCCCAGGGGAGAGGCGCAGGTAGGATTTGTCGGGGTCACCGGCCTTCCAGCCCGGCGCTTGGTTGTTAATGCCAAGCTGGGTCCCTAACGCTGATATCCTACGCCGGCATACCGACCGAAACCCCTCGTTGGCCCTCTTCACGCATATCAGGATGACTGCGGACTCTGCTAGCGTGATTCGCCCAGTACTATTCCGCAGTTATCCTTTGTAGTTCGGAGACCTATAGCTCCCCCTCTCTCCATAATCATTAGCCTCATGCAGGCGTTCATCTCGGGATAACTTTTTAGTGTGGATGCCCCCCAAAAGCACCCAGTAATCCCGGAGGTCCCATTTAGTCGCCTATTACGACAGGCAGGGAATACCGTGGTGGAATTCTTTTCGCCCCCTTGCCACAGGGTGGGGCGCCAGGTCCAATTATGCCCATTAAACTGGCGCCGTCTTCTTTGGTGTCTCTGCCGATGGGCTGGATCGGTTCTGTCGCGATCCCTTTCGGCGCTCTCTTTCTGTGAGATCACTCGCTCACAAAAAGAGAGCACCGCATGCCACGACCTTCGATTCCCAACCATTGAGACTATGACGGCCGGGAGTGTCAGGTCTTCTCAGGCTCGACATTCCACCAGTGTATGCTGTGCGTCCAGGCACTTGTCACAGTGGTGACACACCGCGCGGACTCCTCTTTCCATGCCACTGGCCACAGGTAGGTAATGTCCAAAGCAGCCATGCCCGAACAGTACCTGTGTCAAGCAGAAAGCCAGTGCACCGTGGCGCCTGTCCATCCATTGATCGAGGACAGGACGCACTGCCTCGACTAATAGCACCAGCACTGGGATTTCCCAGCCTGGTTTGCCATTCCTCCAAGGCGGCTCTGCGAAAGGAGGCCTTTTTTGCCTCTATCTCCCTGAGGACCGGCATTGCCCCACGTCTTATGGCCTCTTCTCGCCAAATCCAGCGATTTTCTACAAAGTTTGCACACTGCGCTTTTAGCTTACTGTCAACACGAAAACTCTTCGATCTCATCATCACGAGTTTAGGCCTGGAACTCCTTGAAGCAGGTCTATTTTCAGCAGTCCATCATCCTATGGCGAATTATATCATGATAAATAATTCCAGATGAATTTAAATCCAAGTGGATATGAAATGGGTACATTGTCCAATCGCAAAATATTGTTGAATTCAAGTGGTACTGATATTATTCGTATCACTCGAATGCGTTAAACTGTCTGAGTGACCCACACAAACGCCCTGATATTAATGTTTATCATCATCATCATCTCAGTCACAGAAGTCCACTGCTGAACATAGACCTCCCCTAAGGACCTCCACATCGACTTGTTAGAAGCGGCCTGCATCCAGCGACTTCCTGCAACTTTAGCCAGGTCGTCCGTCCACTTTGTAGTCGGGCGACTGAAATTTCGCTTGCTTGTATGTGGACTCCACTCTAGAACCATTCGGCCCCAACGGCCATCAGTCCTACGCGCTATGTGCCCGACCCACTGCCACTTCAACTTGCTAATACTAATATTAATGTTATATGGGCACTCAATTTTGTTGGGCTGCATGAGTGCCATTTGCCTTCGATTGAAAGTCTATCAATGATGAATGTGATTAAAATGGAATGCAGATCTCTTCTATGGATTATATTACTTTGATAATCTGCATAATTATGTAAGGTTTGTATTGACGTTGACACATCGACATTTAAGCATTTATAAGTTCAGCCATAAGAGGGAGCCACATGTGAGGCGAATGTAAGAAAACGCATAGTTAAATTACGAATGTTGTTTAATAATTTCTTTAAAACTCAGTAATGTGAATTTGCTTTAATTTAAATTTCAATATAGTGTGAGTGAGCATGTGATTCGGTCGTGTTTAAAGTTATTTCAATTTTTATAAGATATTTAAAAAGTTCGTCAAACAAAAAGCAATGATATGTCAGTGAAAATAAAGACAATTATAGTTTGACTCTAACAGTGGAGTTACGACACTTCATTGCCGAGTTGTTTACTTCTTAACTCGTCGGAGAACAAAAGGACTGCACGCAGTGAATACGATAAGTTGACCGCCCGTCTATTGTGATTACTGCAGATAAAATTAAATAAAAAATATATTAAAATCAAAATATTTACATCGCTCAAAATGAGTCTACTACGCTCACCTGATAAAATTTCCAAGAATTTATTGACCCCTTTGAATCGCAACTTGAACAACATAAAAGATCAATAATCTTCGGTGATTTTAATATTGACTTGCTCTCAACCGAAAAAATGACACTAAGATACAGATCGATTATTGAAGAAGCAGGCTATTGCATAATAAATCCAATCATGGAAAAATACTGCACCAGAGAAACGGAAACATGCAAGACCATTTTGGACCATGTCTATACAAATTTGCTCGAAGATGAGTTCCATTTCTTCATTATAGATTCTGCGATGTCTGACCATAAACAAATACATTTAAAACTATTAAAAAGAGAAATAGCCAACAAGAAAAGCATAAAATACGATGCAATAGATTACAATAATCTCGTAAAATGCATGAAAAAATTAATAGATGGTATAGATGAAGATTAGAATATTTATTCTAATATAGAACAAAAAATCCTAATAAGTATTAAAAAAGTACGATTATTAAAACTAAAATCTTGAACCTACCAAAGAACGATTGGATCAATAGAGAGATTATTTATGGGATAAATACACGAAATGCAATGTGGAAAAAACTAAAGAAAGAACCAAATAATGAGAAGATACGTCAGGATTTCATAGAAGAACGGAGGAAGGTCACAAGAAAAATTACCAAAACGAAAATGAAATATTTTCATGACATTTTTAACAAATGTAACAAAAACCCAAAGAAAACTTGGAATCTAATTAACTCGCTATCGAAAAACAAATTTAAGTCCAACTACGTACCCACAAAAATACAAAATGAAAACATCTTAATAACAGATCCAGAGCAAATTTGTGAATGTTTTAACAAATACTTCACAACTATTGGAGTCCAGCTTTGTGCTAACATACCAGCTAAATACCATGCAATGACTAACTTAAGCGCAAACCAAAATATTGGTTATCCAAGTAGCTTATCTCAGTTCCAACCTACTTCAGCAGATGAAGTGTTAAAAATTATTTCTGAATTTGATTCTAATGTAAGTGCAGGCATTGACGGAATAACTTCAAAATGCATAAAATGCCTCAAATTTGTAATAGCCGAAAGACTCACAGGCTGTATCAATAAATGTCTAGTAGATGGTATATTTTCAGATTCTTTAAAGGTGGCGAAAGTAACACCCGTATTTAAAGCGGGATCTAAATTGGACCCTGGGAATTACCGTCCAATTTCTGTCTTGCCAGTAATTTCTAAAATATACGAAAAAATAATTCACAACAGATTATCTGAGTATCTAGATTCTATAAATGTCTTATTTTCTAGACAGTATGGCTTTCGTCCAAGAAGTAACACTTTATCAGCTACAGTGGACCTCGTTACAAAAATTAAAAATAATATTGACTCCAAAAATCTGGCACTAGGTATATTTATAGACTTGAAAAAAGCTTTCGACACGGTCAGTCATTCTATTTTACTACACAAATTAAAATCTATTGGAATAATAGGGAAAGCATATAATATTTTAGAATCTTACCTACTAAATAGATACCAGGTAGTTAAAATAAATAATACTGTGAGCTCTGCCTTGCCTGTCACCTGTGGCGTGCCACAGGGATCCATCCTAGGGCCTTTATTGTTTTTGATATACATCAACAATTTGTATAAGGTGGAACTACAAGGACATTTAACATTATACGCAGATGACACTTGTCTATTTTACTTCGGACGCTCACTTACTGATATTATAACAACGGCCCAAAAAGACCTAGACTTGCTTTCAGAATGGTTTCAATATAACCTTCTGACTATAAACATCTCAAAAACATGTTACGTAATCTTTGCAGCAAAAAATAAAAATATAGACGATAGTTTAAATATATACAGATGATTTCTCCGTAAAATCGTTGTTTAAGATACTCATTGTAAAAACACCTCACGACACAGGCTTAGCCTAGTGTGAGATGTTTATGGAATTATTAATATGTAAACACGGAATAAGTTAATAAACGTTTTTATTATTATTTCTCTTTATTTTAAATATTTTTTTTTACATTTTTATATATATAGTAAAAAACAAAATACATATAAAAATATAAAAAGTTATCCAACGATGGCGAGGCTCGAAACCCAAGCCACCGGTGGTTAGGAGCCCAAAGTGAGGAACCGCCTCACAATACGTGCCGTGTCAAGCAATACTGCCTTCTGAATCTGACTTCTGACCCAACAGCCGATTGAGAGCCTCTGTAGATGTTGGTCGAGGCTCTTTGGTATCAACCCATGGGCAGAAACGACAATCGGGACAATAATTGTTGAGTCGACATCCCACATGTCGGTAACCTCGTGTGCCAAATCTAAATATTTAGACATTTTGTCTTTTTCAGCTTTGACAAGGTTATCGTCATGCGGGATGGTGACGTCAACAAGTATAGCCCGGCGCGCCAATCGATCTATTATCACAATGTCAGGCTTATTGGCTAGAATAGTCCTGTCTGTGATAATAGATCGATCCCAATACAGCGTTGCATGACCATTTTCGAGAACTGGTTGGGGCACATACTGGTAATATGGCACTTCAGGAGTCACAAGTCCATATCGAAGGGCAATTTGCTGGTGTATGATCTTGGCTACTAGGTTATGTCTATGTAAATACTCGCCGTTAGCAAGATACGAACAACCGGAAATAACATGCCTGATAGACTCACCAGGACGGTGGCATGCCCGACAGATGTCGACCGTACCGTCCTTCAGGATGTATTTCCTATAGTTGTTCGTCTTAATAACTTCGTCCATAATTGCAAAGACAAAACCCTCGGTTTCCCCAAAGAGGTTACCGAAGCGCAGCCAAGACACAGACGCTAGTCGGTCCACATCAGGCCCATGAAGGGCTCGATAGAACCGACCGTGCAGCTCTTTGCTCTTCCATATGTCCTCGCGATCCTTAATGCCTACCACCAGAGGTTTCCGCCAGTTCTCAATCGCCAAAGAGAGCGGGGTAAATCCTTTATCTACCATAACTGTTGTAGTTATGGTAGATAAAGGATTTACATGCATATTAATTCCTATGCATATCCACATCACTGTGAAGGAAATAATCCCTGAGATTGCACACCTCGCGATTATGCAAGTCCTTAGCATTAAGAATACCTCGGCCCCCACATCTCCGCGGGATGTACAATCTCATCACTGATGATCGTGGATGATGCATACGATGTGCAGTCAGGAGAGTTCGGACTTTACGATCCAGGGCGTCCAATTCGGTCTGAGTCCATTTGAGTATGCCAAAAGAGTATATGAGTACAGGCATAACCCAACCGTTAAAAGCGCGAATCTTGTTTCCACCGGACAAAAAACTGTTAAGTACTTTTGTCAGGCGGCTAAAAAAACGCTCTTTCAACGATCGTTTTACATCTGCACCCATGATACCTAGAGCCTCAGGCATACCCAAATATTTGTAGGTTTCCGTCACAGAGAGGGATCTGAGCCTTACAGTCTCTGAGACTAGTATGTCATCAGAGACCGCAACCTCCCCTCGCTTCACATGGATAACCGCACATTTATCTACACCAAAATCCATATTGATTGAATTGCTAAATCTTTCCGTTATTTTTAACAACTCAATCAATTCGGTTTGTTTCGATGCAAATAACTTGAGGTCATCCATATAGAGCAAGTGAGATATAGGCTCAGAGCCTCTCCGTAGACGGTAGCCTAACCCTGAATCCAACAACAGAGTGCTGAGGGGATTCAGGGCCATGCAAAACCACAGTGGACTCAGACTGTCGCCCTGGAATATACCCCGCTTGATTCTAATCGGCTCGTCACAATCAGGAGGAACCGTACCACCTGGATATCTCAGGACAGTGGTCCACTGCCCCATACAAGACCCAAGGAAGTTGCATAAATTTGTATTAATTTTATACAAATTTAACACCCTCATGAGCCATGTATGGGGCACCGAATCATAGGCCTTTTTATAATCTATCCAGGCAGCCGATAAATTCCTTCGGTTGTGACGAGCCTGTTGGCAAATGTTCATTTTAATGAGAAGGAGCTCCTTAGTACCACGGGACCCATTCATGCAACCTGTTTGGCCGGAAAAAAGAATTTGGTTAGAATTTATATGGTCTGTAATTTTAGATCTAATTATGGAGGTCAAAACTTTATAAATAGTGGGTAGGCATGTGATGGGTCTATAATTTTTTGGTTCCGTGGTACAACCGGACTTAAAGAGAAGGTGAGTGACACCTGTTGTCATAAATGTTGGAAGGGATCCCCGCTCAAGCGCATTCTGGAATTGCGCTGCTAATCGAGCATGCGAACTTGGAAACCATTTTAACCAGAAGTTGTGCAGACCGTCCGGGCCCGGCGACTTCCAGTTTTGCGTCTGTCTAATTGCAGTTAGCACATCTTCTGGACTGATTAAAATGGTTTCCATAGCCGGTATTGCCTCGCAAGCTCGATCTACAACACTAAACCAGGAGGCTTCAGTGTGAGAGACAGGCGACGACCAGATATTCATCCAGTACTCACGCATTTCGTGAGCAGGAAGCCGCCCATCCACCACACCTTGTGGAGGATTCTCCCAACATCTATAAACACTCTTTTGGTCAGTTTGGAACTTGCGATTTTGTTGGAAACGATCCCATCGCCTCCTGTAGCGACGAATGCGGTTCGCCCATGCATAGACTTTTTGTTTAAAGAAGTCTATGCGTTCTGTGACGCAAAGCCTATAATTTCGAGGACTTGTGTTGGTCCCCGAAAAAGCCTGCGTCACAAAACGCATAATATTCGGCCTGCTGTTTCCTTCTTTAAAAGAAATCAGTTTGCCGATGAGAGTTCGGGCCCTGTTGATACGATCCTCGATCCTACGCTGCCAGGCAGGCACAATCACAACACCTCGAGTGGCTTTATACTCATTTGGAAATTTTATATTAGCCACTCGACATGCTGCGACGGCCGCGCAGTAAAGGATCGAATGCGTATCAACAAGATCCCGACTGGACTCCAAGTATGTAGTTAACATGGAGTCCAAAGCTCCCATCAGCGCCAAATTTCTTCTATGCGTTGGCAAACGTGGCAGACGCGGTCTACAAGACGCCGATAAAGACGCAAACTCCAAAATCGCACATTCCAAAGCTCCTCTCAGTTGCTGTTTAGCTTGGGGACTTACGTTGTCATCCAAATTGTCCGTCAGCTCGAAATCAGCAACAGGTGTTGGTGTTGGGCCTGCCGCTTGATCTCCACTGACGGGTGACACATGGTCATCCGTACAAAACACAAGTCTGTGCGCAACCGCTCAAGTGTGTCATCATCCAACAACTTACGCCGCTGAATAAATCGCACTTGATCCGACAGTCGTTGGGACGATACATCAACCGTTGGTTCCAAAGCCTGAAACAGAGACAGCATTTTAGCGCGATACGCAGTGAGGTTAATTCCTCCCTTTGTTGCCCCAAAGTAGGCCCGCATGACATTCTCATTGATTTCTCGAGTCCATCTCATGCGGCGCACTACCCCACCGGTAGCGGGGACCGTAGGCGGGACACTCGGCCCCACAGGTCCCAAGCCCACCGCTGGAGGGGGTCGTCCTCTTCGTCGCGCAGGTCTTGGTGGCGGCGGGGACGACTGCAACTCGCCGTGTTGGCTCGACGCGTCGTTGTCCGACGTCACTTCGAATACGTCCGAAGCCGACGCCCACGACGCGGAGCTCGACGAGCTGGGAGATGTTAAATGTGCGTTCCGTTTCTTTCTGGCTTTATTATTGATCATCGTTTTGGTTTTTATTTATCATAATTTGTAAAATCCTTTGACATTGTCACACACTGTCACTCTATTATTTTTTATTATGATGAATTGTTGCTTATTTACTCTATTTCTTCGATAAAACATTATGTGATTGTAGAAAGGAATCATTTTGGTTACTATTTAGACATAAATTGTGAATATTGTGTATTAAACAAAATATATGTATATATATTTTCAAATGGATGATCTTTTGGTGTTGCCGTATTATTATTATTATTATACATAAATGGCAGAATCATAGACAGGAAAAATCATGAAAAATACCTTGGATTGATCCTTGATGGCAAGCTCACATAGAAAGCACATATTGACTACATAAAGCCAAAACTAACATCCTTAACAGGAGTTTTGCGGAACGTAGTTGGCTGTCTTCCTAAGAAAATTAGGCTTAATATTTACAACTCTTTAGTTAAACCACATCTGGAATATTTAGTGGAAGTATGGGGAACTGCAGCATCGTCACACCTTAAAGATCTCCAAGTTACACAAAACAAAATTATTAAAGTCTTATTCCATTATGATCTTCTTACACCGACAAAAAACCTATATACAGACACTAAACTAATGAATCTAGAAAACATATATAAACTTAAAACATGCATATTGATACGTAAAATCATAAATGGTGAAATGCACTTGGAAATAAATTTTATAAAAAATAGCCAACTACAAAATAAAATACTGAGAAACGCTGAACATATACACTTACCTTTTCCAAGAACCCGATATGGAACTAAAAACTTAATGTACGAAGGAGTTAAATTATACAATAAATTACCAAATGCACTAAAAGACATAGAATCTAATAATATTTTTAGGAGATCACTTAAGTCTTATTTATTGGAGAACTAGATTTTTGCAGCTTCTTTGTCCGACTGTCGTTTTCTGTTGCTTTTTTCTTTAACATGTTTCATTTCTTTTCTTTTTTTTTCTTAATTTTAATTTTTCTTTTTTAGTCAGTTCAATGTGTTATCAGTTAACATAAATTGTATAATATCATCTGGTTCCGAATTCCTAATATTCTACAAAGCCATAAGCGTTTTAGATGTGTAAGAAATTACCAGCATACTGCTATTCTTGTTATTTATTTTTACCTATAAAGTATTAGTACCTTTTGTTTGTAATTGTCATGATTCCATAACATAACTTAATTTCGTTTCAGCTATGTATTGCATGCTCACTTTATGTTAAAATAAGTAAATTAGTCTTGTAAGTGAAATTGTAAAATTTCTTAAGACAATAAAGATTCTTTAAACCGAAAAGTGCAAAAGACGATTCATGTTTTTCTAATAAGAAAAGTTAGTAGTTAGTAGACATTTAACTGTCGATTCTCTGTATTATTTTAGTATTGCATTAGTGAATATCTGTTATGTAAAATTTATAGATGTAGGATTTGAATGTTATGATGAAAGATGAGTAGAATGGAACGTTGGGCGAATGATTGATATGGAACGTGGTCTGTGTGAAAGAGATGACTAATAAAAGTATTTAAGATGGAAAGAGTAAGAGGATGAATGATATAGATGTTGAAGTATGCAAAGACGGAATAGAAGAGAACAGTCTGGAAGACGACGGAAGACGTAAAAGACGTAGAAGACGTGAAGTGACGACGAATTTATTTAACAGTAAATAAATTGAATATTACCAAGACGATCCTAGTTTGATTTGACCCGAGGCGGAACTATTCCCACATATTTTTGGGTGCTCGTCCGGGATAGTTCCGTATTTCGGGTCAAAAGAAGAAGCAAGCAGAAGACGAAAGACTACTACGTGAAGAATGGATGGACTAATGAGGAAATTCAGGTGGAAGTCAAGACCGATATTTAGTGGTAATGACGAAACCTACACATCAACAAGATGGATGCAAGAAATAGAAGACATTGGCAAAATGTTCAAATTAACATCCAGACTGACGCTGATTCTTGCCAAAAAATCATTGACAGGCACCGCCGAAAAATGGTTGAGAGCTGAGGAACCATTCACGACACTAGAAAATTTTAAAGCCGAAATAATAAAATAATTTTCGCCTAATGAAGAAGGTTATTGTGATGTGTTTGGTGATAATGCATCGGAATGCAAAGAACAATTGGGCGAAAACATTCAGACCACAACGAATGAGAAGTCGAGCTGCCTCATGGTTATGCGAACTCCATGTGTCACGGAGTGCAAACCTAGCGCTCCCAACGACGACAATTGCCATGACAACGTATTTGTCAGTTGTACACAGTGCAAAAGTGATGAATTTGGAGATGAAGAAAAAATTGCAAATACGACGAGAAACGACGGAAATGTTGAAGACGCTTACAACAAGGTTTTCGGAAATGTTTACAATGAAGACGATTGTGCTCCGAACATTTCTTGTGTCGTGAAAGATGATCAGTTTGACGAACATAAGATCGAGGAAGAGCAGAGCCAACATGAGGTAATTCGCTGTGTTGCAAATGATAACACTGCGCAAAAACAAGAGGAGCCTATCATGTTGCGCAATGTGTACCAAGACGACATACTAGTGGCTCAGCTACCAAGACAGATTTCTTTAGAAGGCGGGAAAATGGTTGGCAAGGTGATTGTAAGTGATGTAATGGTGCAATCACTATCAAACGTGTCAAAGTCAGGAAAAGGAGAGTTTGTGAGCAAGCATACTGAACTAAAGACTTTAAAACAGCTTCAGGATTTCATAGGACAGTATTTTGGAAAACGTATTAAAGATTTTGTGAAACCGATAGATGATATATTGAGATGGGAGTTACTGCTAAACCAGTATAATGACCTAATTGAAAACATACCAAGAACATTTCAAGATAGTTGGATGATTTACAATAGGAAAAGGAAGAAAACTCTAAATTGTTTTGTATCTGGATATGTATCAAACGATGCCACAGAATGGGTCGCCCTTCGTCTCAGAAGAAACCTAGGCCCATCCTCGTTAAGCTCCAGGATGTTGATGTTCGCGACAAAATTTGGTTCAGTAAAACCAAACTCAAGAATATCGGCATTACGTTGTCTGAATTTCTCACGAAGACACGACACGACGTTTTTATGTCTGCACGGGAGAAGTTTGGCGTGAGTAAGTGCTGGACCAGGGAAGGCAGCGTTTATGTGCTCAGCTCTGGTGTTCGACATCGCGTGGCGTCGCTGAGTGAAGTTGGCAAAATTCCGGCGGATGCCGATAAGACGGTTCCAGCGGCTAAAACAACTGCGCCTAAGACCAGACGAGCTGCGGCTAGCAAAAAGTGATGTGTGTATTATTTTTACAGCCAGGTAAAACACAGCTTCCACCCACTATTTTTCTTACTTTTTCAAATTGTATTACTCGAAATGTAAATAAACAACTTAGCTTGTAGGTAGTTATAGAGCCACAAAGTTATCTGGCCCGGTGGCCAAAACTGGAAACAAAGACGTCATTTGAAATTGTCAATCTAGCTGCCAGTCGCTGACATATCCGCCATTGGTTGTTTACTCAATGTATTTATTTTTCCTGCATTATTTAAAACTAGTGAAAAATGCCGAAAGCTTTAAAAAGTGATGCTAGGAACTTTATATTTCAGGTATTAAATGTTACGTAGGATGAAAAGCGTCTTCCGACATCAATAATACCCTTCGAAAAATTGTATTAACGCGTAGCTGCCACCAAAGGTTTGTGTTGTCAACTTTATAAAATAAATTCCACGAAAACAGAATTATGTACGTACTAGTAGAATATAATATATAAGTACATATCATTAACTAAAATGTATCTTACTCGTCTCATTTTACGTTACGTGCGTGGTGGCCTGTTGGTAAATGGACCAGACGCGGCAGCCAACTTGTTCACGCTGGTTGCGGGTTGGAATCTCAGGTCACACTTCTGGCTTCTCGGAGCCATGCTTGTATTGATAAAAACGCGCTATAACGGTGAAGGAAAACATCGTGAGGAAACCTGCATACCATAGCGATTTATTAGAATTTCTATGGTATGTAAGTCCACCAACCCGCATGGCCAACCCGAGGCCAGCGTGGTGGGCTATATGGCCTGTGATATGGCCTAACCCCCCGCAATCGTACTCTCGATTGTGGAGGAGAATACAGATACACTTTTTTAAGGGTTTTGGGGAGCGATTTGATAGAAATCGTGTGAAGGAAAAATAATATGCAGATGAAACTGGTCATTTTCTCGACACTATTGATCGGATTGAAAAATGTTACTTTACCCCATTTATTGCAATATCTATTTTTAATGGCAACACCAAATTCGATTACAGCGACTCTCTCACCGGGTCAGATAACTTTGTGGCTCTATAATAGGTTATGATCACAGTTATGATTTTTAAATGTCAACTCATTTGACAGATATTGAACGTTCCGCATACGTCTGTTTTAAGTTGTTTAGCATTATTATGATTTTATTATTTGTTTATTATATTCTTTTTTTATTGTTTTACTGATTGCTTCTTGGTTTTACCTGGTTACTGTGTTTTTTTTTATACATTATGTTTATAACAATGATTTTTATTGTTAGTTTTTTTGTTTTAATTTTAATTTATCTTTGTTCTTTTTTCTGTATTTTTTTTTCCTTTTACTTTTGTAACACAACCGGCAGATGGATGTTAGTTTGCTTTAATTTAAATTATAGTAACATTTAGTTTTACATATATATTTTTTTATATTTATATATATATATATATATTTTTATTGCACATATTTAATGTGTTCGTACAGTAGCTACAGTGACAGCGAAGAGGAGTTTTTCTCAGCTTGTGAAGACAGCTTCGATAGTGTACCCTCTCTTGCTGAAACTCTTTCGTCGCAATTCTCCGATGTTCCTAAAAATTTTAATGTGGTTCATTTTAACGCACAGAGTATTCCGGCTCATTTCTCGGATATACTGGCAAGTTTTGACTGTACAAATATTCACGCTATTCTTATTTCTGAGTCCTGGTTAAAACCCTGTTTGTTGTCTACCGCTTACAATCTTCCTGGCTTCCACCTCATACGAAATGATCGTACAGTTGGTGGTGGGGGTGGTGTAGCGATTTACCTTCGATCGTACACTCCTTTTTCTATAATAAGTATGTCGCCACAACCCACTCCGCCAAACGCTGGAGAACATCTTTTTCTAGAGGTGGAACTCTCACACCAGAAACTTCTTTTAGGCGTATACTACTGTCCCTCGCTCCGTATTGACTTCTTCTCTTCTTTTGAGATAATTCTTGAAAATTTAGTCTCCTCGTACAGTCAAACCATAATTATGGGTGATTTCAATACCTGTCTCCTTAAAAATGACTCCCGTTCTTTCTCTCTTCAATCCATCGTTCATTCCAATAACCTGTTCATTCCCTCACTCTCCGCTACTCACCATTTTCGTAATTGTACTCCTTCCCTCCTTGACCTTATGTTTGTCTCGTCACCAAGCTATGTTGCCAAACATGGTCAATGTCCTGCTGATGCCTTCTCCTATCATGACCTTTTATTTTTATCCTATCGTGTCCGTCCACCCAAAGCCTCTCCTAAAATAGTTTTGCAGCGAAATTTTCGAGGGATGAATATTGCTGATCTTTGCAAGGATGCCGTCAGCATTGACTGGAGTACGCTCATGGCCTCTGACTGCGTCGATGCCAAAGTCAATATTTTCACGGATAAACTTATTAGGCTCTATGATGTACATGCTCCAGCCCGTAAAATCAGGCTTAAGCATCGACCGTCACCCTGGCTTACTGCTGATATCAAAGTATTACTTTCAAAAAAAGCTAAAGCGAAGTCCAGGTACAAATGTCGTCCCAGTGATTTAAACTGGGAAAAATATGTGACAATCCGGAATCACTGCAAAAAGGTATGTAGGAATGCTCAACGCCGTTTTATTCATAATTCCGTTGAAGATGCTGATCAAGCGAAAGTTTGGAAATTTCTAAAATCTCTGGGAGTCGGAAAATCGCGTCATGATTCAATTTCTAAAAATATTAATTTAAATTCTCTCAACCAACATTTCTGTTCTCCATCAAACTTAGATGGTTCTACAAAAAACAAAACATTACAATATCTTTCTACTTGTAAAACTCCCGATTGTCCCCCTTTCGTTTTCAAACAGCTTGCTGATTGTGATGTTAGGAAGAACATTACGCTAATTGCGTCCAACTCTGTTGGTAGTGATTGTGTTGGGCGTAATATGATTATCCCAATCCTTAATGAAATTCTTCCCATCATTTCCCATATTTTAAACTACTCCCTTACCAGTGGAACTTTCCCTACAGCTTGGAAAGAGGCCCACATTATTCCTTTACCTAAAAAAAGTAATCCTTCCATTTTTTCTGAATTCCGTCCTATTTCTATCCTACCTTTCCTTTCAAAAGTTCTCGAGCGCCTAATCCATTCCCAGCTTGCCGATTTCCTTTACAAAAACCATCTCCTGAACCCTCTCCAATCTGGTTTCCGCCCTGGCCATAGTACCACTACAACCTTGGTGCATATTACGGAGGATATCAGATCGGCCATGGAAGAAGGCAAGCTGACAGTCTTAGCGCTACTTGACTTCAGTAATGCTTTTAATACGGTCGATTTTGACGTGCTACTGCACTAGCGTACTGGGCTCTCTTAACATATCTCCAACAGCGGTTGTTTGGTTTCGTAGTTACCTGTTTGGACGCCGGCAGCGGATCTATGTCGATAACAACGTATCATCGTGGTGCTCGACTTCTGCTGGTGTGCCACAGGGCGGCGTGCTATCTCCCCTACTTTTCGCAATTTTTATCAACTCTATTAGTAATAAACTCCGTTCTTCTTAACATCTTTATGCAGATGATCTCCAGATTTATTCCCAGGCTCATTGGCTCCAGTTAAATGATGCTGTCTCGGCAATCAATGAAGACATTAAGCAAATAAGTGATTGGAGTAACGATTATGGACTAATGTTAAATCCAACCAAAACTCAAGTAATTGTTGTCGGCAGCCCCAGGATGATCTCTAAACTCGACTGGTCACTAATACCACCTGTCGTTTGCAATGGAATCACCATTCCTTACAGTGACAGTGTAAAAAATCTAGGTATTTACCTTGACAAATGTTTCACCTGGGGCCCGCAGCTCCGAGAGTTGAGTAGGAAACTGTTCGCCTCGGCTGGGTCCTTGCGGAGATTACGTAATTTTCTACCCATTGCCACGAGAATTTCGCTTGCACAATCCCTTCTTCCCATCCTTGATTATGCGGATGCCAGTTATCTTGATATTAGGAGGAGCAACTTAATAAACTTGAGCGCCTCCAAAATTTCTGTATTAGATTTATATTTGGATTACGCAAATATGATCATGTTTCAGAGTTTCGCAGAAAGCTCAAGTGGCTACCCATACGGCTTCGTCGGAATACACACATTCTCTATCTTCTTTTTAAAATTCTCTTTAATCCTCTCTCACCCCCATATCTTAGAAATAGGTTTGAATTCCTACATGACTCACATTCGAAGTTTCTTAGGTCATCGGAAAACTTAAGACTGAAAATTCCCGTGCATTCCACTTCCTTTGTAGATAAATCTTTCACAGTACAAGCTGCACGGTTGTGGAATGCTTTACCGGTAACAGTAAGAAGGGCCAAACCTCTACCCATCTTTAAAAGAATGGTTAAAGAACATTACTCTCTGGCTGAATGAGGACATTAGTAATTGTATACTTGTTCCTTTGTGTATTTATACTTAATTATATGACCTTTATGTTGTGTAGATATGTATGTATATATATGTATATATATTGTATGTATGTATGTTGGTATGTATATGTGTATATTGTGTAAGTATATTTACATGGGATATTTACTTATGTATGTATGTTTATTTATATATGTTGTATATAGACACTAATATCTACAGATATTATTCGTACACCTGATGCTGCCCCAATTTTCGTCCTTTTCTCTTATATCCATCAAATGGTTGTCTGTCAGAAATTGCCTTGTGCGATAAGACCGCCAATTGTACTTTTTTTTTCTAGTTTGTATTGTTTCCTTTTGTATTTATTTATGGTGTACAATAAAGCTTATATAAATAAATATAAATAAATTGTGTATTTAAGATGTGTAATTTGTCATTTGTTTCTTAGGATAAGATGTTTTGGTAAGATGTGCTGTAAATTTATTGATGACGTTGTATTTAGTTGTTGTATATTTTGTGTTGTAAATAGGACCTGACTGAGGGCAGTCAGATATCAGTATGGCCGAGATGTAGGATTTGAATGTTATGATGAAAGATGAGTAGAATGGAACGTTGGGCGAGTGATTGATATGGAACGTGGTCTGTGTGAAAGAGATGACTAATAAAAGTATTTAAGATGGAAAGAGTAAGAGGATGAATGATATAGATGTTGAAGTATGCAAAGACGGAATAGAAGAGAACAGTCTGGAATACGACGGAAGACGTAAAAGACGTAGAAGACGTGAAGTGAAGACGAATTTATTTAACAGTAAATAAATTGAATATTACCAAGACGATCCTAGTTTTATTTGACCCGAGGCGGAACAATCCCCACATAGATATACTTATTTAATAAATAATGCTCGTATTATTGCTTTTGTTCTAGGAAAATGTCTGTATTTCTTTTGCTTTACGATATTTTATTGATTTGTTGTTCGTTTGATAAAGTGGTTAGTGCCAGGCAAATGTGTAATTAGAGAAAGTAGTGGTGTTTGTAATGTTATGTTAACGTGGGATTATTCATATTATAGCCATATGCCCAAATGCCCATATACTTATGCCCATATACTTCCCCTGCAGAGCACGGATCTCTTCTAGAACGGACAATGCTGGATAAGTGCAGTTTAACTTTAAATACCATAGAGATTCTTACAAATCGCTATGGTATGGTATGCAATTATCCTTTTTATTTTACTAGTGGGGTAGGTCTCTCATATGTAAGTAGTACAAAAGTTTTAAAGAACCGTCTGAATTACTTCTCACGCCAAGCAAGACCTGTCACGTAAGATGTCTTTGAAAATTAGGTTAGTTGGCGCCAGTAAGACAATTAAGAAAACCACATTATCTACTAACAAAAGACAAAATACTATGAATCAACTCATCAATTTAATACAATCAGATATTCGTGGGACATCAACGTTTTTGTTACACGGATTTGCTCAAATGGCTATGTTTGAAGGAGGAGCGGTGGCACCTGATATGTGAAAATTAAAAAGTTTATTTTTTATTTTTATTGCAATGAATGGCGAGGCGAGCATGCCGTTCGCCTGATGGTGAGCGATACGACCGCTCATAGACAGTAGCAAAACCAAACAGCTACCTTGAATTACAAGGCAATGCTTGGCATTCCACTGCGCTCGCCATCCTGAGACATAAGATGCTAAGTCTCATCATGTCCAGTGTTAATCTGGTTACAATGTCCTTTAATCCGAAACAAAACAGTGCATTTAAACCGCTGTTTGGCGGGAGAAATAGACATTGCGATGGTACCCACCCAGGCGGCCTCTCACATATGAGAGACCTACCTCCAGTAGTTATTTTAGTGATATTTAAGGTAATTTTAAGATTATTACATGTAATTAGTAAAACTGGTTTTTGCAAGATTCTGTAAAGGTATTTCGGTAGTTTTAGGGTTTTAAGTGATACGTGAAGCTGGAACGGGAGAATACCAGTAGTTAAGAGAAATATTGGGGCTTTGATGACTTTATTAAGATGCCAGACACTAGTTATTTCTTCTTTCAGCTCTATGTATTTAGACAGTTTCTCTGGTATCGTGTTCTGAAGATTGTGCGTGTTTGAGAATGAAATAATAATCAATAGGCCACTTTTACAAACTTTATTAATCACTATAATGTCCGGCCTATAGTAATAAGTGGTTCGCTCTGTGAATAAAAAAAGTAGAATTTATGTTTATGGATTTCGTTCTAATAGTACGTCTGTGTATTTTTTTATTATTATTCATTTATTATTATTTTTTATAATTATATTAATTAAGGTTTTCTATATTTATTAAACGTATTATACCAAGTGTCTTTGTAGCTATTATTTATGACATGAGGCATTTACACTTTGATTTTTGCTTGTAATTTGTGAAAAATAACAAACTACTTTATCTTCTTAAAAAACAAAAAAGGTTTTTTTTTTAGAAAAACATAATACTGATAAAATTCGAATATTATTCTTGATATTTAGAATAACTTGTTGAATTTTGCAATCTTTTTTAGTTTGACATAATTATTTCACGTTCATCTGCGAGGTCATATTATGATTGGTCTTGGTAATTCGTTAGAGGAATCAACGAGGTTATCGTGGATTTTTAAATCCATAATAATCCAGTACATTATTGCACAGAGCGAGGTTTGATCTCGATGATCGACAGAGCTCCCGTTACCCCATAACACGCAGCGACTCAGACGTACAGAATGTGCCAACTTACCATTTATATATCTACGGGTTTGCTATGATACCGGTGTTTTGACCCAAACTTACGCTCGCCGGGTTAAAAGGGTTGTTATGGCACAAACTGAGCAACCTAATAACTAATCCATAAGGACTATCTTTTATCAATAAATGAGCAAAACAGTACTGTGACAGCGGGCATTTGAGCAAATGTGACGACATGCGGACATAGTGCACTGTGTTAAATGTTGATGTGGAATAATGTGATGTGAAATCTTAAGTAATGACATAATAACAGAGGTATATCTAGACAAGCTATAAGATCAAAAAAGACTTAACTTGGCTTTGGATTTAGCGAACCTATAGGTAAACAATAAGAAGAGACAAATATAATAAAATAACAAAGTAAATGCAATATTATATTTGAAACAAAAATGACAAACAAAAATAAAAACAGACGACAACAGTAAAACTACACCAATATTAATATAATTTAATAACAGTATAATAATATTAGTCGTGGTAGATTTTAATCCATTTACACGCGCTAGGCGCGGCACTTTCAGTTTTGTTACATACTTAGTGTTAGAAGCATCTTTACTACTGCTGTATACATCTGAATCTATCATTAGCAGTATCCTGTTCGGTAGCTTATGCACTTGTGTCGTCGGTGGTAGCGTCAGCGTCGGAGGTAGAGTCAGTAGTTGTGTCGGCATCTGTGTCGGCGGTGTCGGCAGCATCAGTAGCGTCGTCGGAGGTAGAGTCAGTAGTTGTGTCGGAATCTGTGTCGGCGGTGTCGGCAGCATCAGTAGCGTCGTCGGAGGTAGAGTCAGTAGTTGTGTCGGCATCTGTGTCGGCGGTGTCGGCAGCATCAGTAGCGTCGTCGGAGGTGGAGTCAGGAGTTGTGTCGGCATCTGTGTCGGCGGTGTCGGCAGCATCGATAGCGTCGTCGGAGGTGGAGTCAGTAGTTGTGTCGTCGGAACTAGTCTCATCGCTTGAGTCGGCAGTAGTGTCTACGGATGCGCCATCAGTAGTAGTAGATTCATCAGCTTCTACATCAGTCTTGGTATTAGGATCTGAAAATAATATTACACGTTATTAAAGTTTACACTTGTGGCAAAGTGATGGCACCTGTGGTGCGTTATAAATTAATATTCGAGTAAATGTAGAAAGGAAACTTTGCTATAAACAAATACATCCAACAGTCACATACATAGTCTTTTTAAGTTTATCGCCGAAAATATCAATATCCATATGTTTTTCTTACAGCTTGGTTGCATTATTGAGATAGACGAGGAAGAGGAGATTGGTTGGATATGGATATGAGTTTCGAGGTATTCTGCTTGGTGTTAATTGAGAAGTTATTCAATATGAAGCAAGTATCAGAAGTATTACATTCATTATTTTGTAGAGTAAGTTCAAGTTGAGGGAATTTCTTTGCAAAAATACCTTTTTCTTTAACATGGTAGCTTAGATCTATGTGAGAATTTCATAGGGTATTTTTTTAACTCTCACAATTCTGCTTATATGTAATTTATACAGAGGTGGCAAACTGTACGACAATATTCTAATATATTCCTTACACTTAAGTATAGTAATGTAATAGATATATTTTTGAATTCTTTTGCATACCTTAGTACAAAAACTAAAGATTTATTTTCATTCTTTTTTGAAGGGTAATGATAACTTAGAGATGTCCAGAGATATGCTGAACTGATTCTGTCATAGCCTATATGCGTCCCACTGCAGGACACGGGCCTCCTCTACAATCAAGAATACGGTGGAGAGGGGTAAAGCTATATTGTCCAACACGCTGACCTAGTGCGGATTGGAGAACTTATACACAACATAGAAATTCTTCCAAATCGCTATGGTGAGCAGGTTCCCTCACAATGTTTTCCTTCGCGGCTATAGTGCGTAGTGATTGACTATGAATACACACTCCAAAAAGTCAGAGGTGTGAAATTTGAATCAGCACTCACGGCAATCATGTTGAGCTCGATTGCCCGGTGTAAATGAAATCAACTCCCTGCCGATTCTGACTTAATGGAGTTGCAGCAGCCGGTGTAAGGTCAGAGACTGTCCCGCCCTCACACTCACCACTAACTCTTTTGAGCCAGGATCAACAGTGGCACACAATGTAATGACACCGAACATTGAAGCTCGGCGTGTCTCCGGGAATGTCTAACTTGTCTTTAACCCGCAACGAAATTAATCAAAAAGAGAAATTAATTGGAGGAGTTGGAAATCAATGATTGTCCACTTCCCTCCGTGCAAAGCGGGTGACAAAACAATGAACTAAACAGGTAAATAACCTCGTATAAAGACTTTTACTCACCAAGCAAATTTTTGATGAAGTTTCCTACTTTCTCCTCCACATGCTCTACATCAATTCCTACACGCTGTATTATCTCACCCACGTTTTGAGGAACGGGAGTCGATTGGGTGATGGTAGCGATCTGAAACATTTAAATAATTGTATTACCACGAGCTACGGAATGCGCTATAGCTGTAATAAATGCCATCCCCGAATGTCACACAGGCTGAAGAAGATGAAGGAGATTGCCCATTCATAGTGTTGCTAAAAAATATCGTCGTTCCCGACACCGATACTGCTTAATGTTCAGTGTAGAATTTTCTATGGTTTGTCCTTAAACGTTTTCCTGTGCTAACTCGGGCCACAGATTTTTATAAATTAAAGTAATTTTCATCACATTTTATATTTTATTCACACATGCAAGACATTTTTTTTTTAAATTCATATCAATTATTTTTAATGGACTTCAAGTTTATATCTCCAAAAACTCCGGGCCTGGCCGGAATCATGTTTATATTTATTGAAAATATATATTACACCCTACACAAAAAAGTATATTTCATCGCAACACAAAAATGTTTAGTCTTTTATAACAATTGAGTAAATATGTGTGCGAACGTGTATGAGCCAAGTGTGATGTGATTAATAAACAGCAAAATTAACAAATATTCATCAGTGCGAATTGAACGAGATGAAAATAATAGTTTCCTAGATATACGCGTATGTTACTCATAGATATAAAACTAATATTTCTGGATTTTATCTCGGATTTGGTTTAATATTTCAAGATAAAACCCAGCGAACTCTCTGCATAGATCGTATCGCAAAAAAAACTTAATTTTATTTTTTCAAGTTAATAATTGTAAAATAAGTGTTTTAATATAACAGTCACAGGAAGGTAGACTATTACCTCAATCCGCCCCGTGACCACGAAATCTGTAGAGTAACCGAAACTTCTTGCCGGGAAGATAAAAAATGTAAAAAGTAACGAAACCCTTAAAAATTGTTTTCTTTAATGAATAGAAATTATTTTAAAAGATAACTTACCACCACGACGAGTGAGAGAATCAGTTGAGTGCGTTGCATTTTGGATGAGTTCTTGTCGAAGCTATGACTTGAATGATTTTTCAGCAATTAGCTCGGCTTTTATACCAATTTCTTGTTTGCATCCCATCGAAATATTGCAGTTGTTTAAATATATAATGCGGATGTATTTTACGCTGTATAGAATTTTCTTCTCATCTCCAATTTGCGAATAAGGCAATCACTTGAGCTAATAATCATTGGCTCAAGTGATATTGAAAATATAATTTTGTAAGGACCCGAGAACACCTAAACCGTTGGAAAACACAAGGCTTAAAGATCAATATACCTAACGTAATTTCACTGTAGCTATAAATATTGGAAAGCTAGTCCATCCAGTGACATTCTGCAAATGTTACTGGGTTATTGTCTTGTGGAGCTAGTAGCATACTGCGCTTACAACCTACTGTCAACACGAAAACACTTCGGTCTCATCATCACGAGTTTAGACCTGGAACTCCTTGGAGAAGGTCTATTTTCAGCAGTGATCTTCCAGTGTAGATATGTATCATGATAAATAATTCCAGATAGATTTAAATCCAAGTGGATATGAAATTGGGACATTGTCCAATTGCAAAATATTATTGAATTCAAGTACTGATATTATTCGTATCACTCGAATGCGTTAAACTGTCTCAGTGACCCACACAAGCGCCCTGATATTAACGTTATCATCATCATCATCATCTCAGTCACAGAAGTCCACTACTGAACATAGACCTCCTCCAAGGATATCCACATCGACCTGTTTGAATCGGCCTGCATCCAGCGACTTCCTGCAACTTTAGCCAGGTCGTCCGTCCACCTTGTAGGCGGGCGTCCGATATTTCGCTTGCCTGTACGTGGCCTCCACTCTAGAACCTTTCGGCCCCAACGGCCATCAGTCCTACGCACTATGTGCCCAACCCACTGCCACTTCAACTTGCTAATCCTAATATTAATGTTATATGTGCACTCAATTTTGTTGGGCTGCATGAGTGCCATTTGCCTTCGATTGAAAGTCTATCAATGATGAATGTGATTAAAATGGAATGCAGATCTCTTCTATGGATTATATTACTTTGATAATCTGCATAATTATGTAAGGTTTGTATTGACGTTGACACATCGACATTTAAGCATTTATAAGTTCAGCCATAAGAGGGAGCCACATGTGAGGCGAATGTAAGAAAACGCATAGTTAAATTACGAATGTTGTTTAATAATTTCTTTAAAACTCAGTAATGTGAATTTGCTTTAATTTAAATTTCAATATAGTGTGAGTGAGCATGTGATTCGGTCGTGTTTAAAGTTATTTCAATTTTTATAAGATATTTAAAAAGTTCGTCAAACAAAAAGCAATGATATGTCAGTGAAAATAAAGACAATTATAGTTTGACTCTAACAGTGGAGTTACGACACTTCATTGCCGAGTTGTTTACTTCTTAACTCGTCGGAGAACAAAAGGACTGCACGCAGTGAATACGATAAGTTGACCGCCCGTCTATTGTGATTACTGCAGATAAAATTAAATAAAAAATATATTAAAATCAAAATATTTACATCGCTCAAAATGAGTCTACTACGCTCACCTGATAAAATTTCCAAGAATTTATTGACCCCTTTGAATCGCAACTTGAACAACATAAAAGATCAATAATCTTCGGTGATTTTAATATTGACTTGCTCTCAACCGAAAAAATGACACTAAGATACAGATCGATTATTGAAGAAGCAGGCTATTGCATAATAAATCCAATCATGGAAAAATACTGCACCAGAGAAACGGAAACATGCAAGACCATTTTGGACCATGTCTATACAAATTTGCTCGAAGATGAGTTCCATTTCTTCATTATAGATTCTGCGATGTCTGACCATAAACAAATACATTTAAAACTATTAAAAAGAGAAATAGCCAACAAGAAAAGCATAAAATACGATGCAATAGATTACAATAATCTCGTAAAATGCATGAAAAAATTAATAGATGGTATAGATGAAGATTAGAATATTTATTCTAATATAGAACAAAAAATCCTAATAAGTATTAAAAAAGTACGATTATTAAAACTAAAATCTTGAACCTACCAAAGAACGATTGGATCAATAGAGAGATTATTTATGGGATAAATACACGAAATGCAATGTGGAAAAAACTAAAGAAAGAACCAAATAATGAGAAGATACGTCAGGATTTCATAGAAGAACGGAGGAAGGTCACAAGAAAAATTACCAAAACGAAAATGAAATATTTTCATGACATTTTTAACAAATGTAACAAAAACCCAAAGAAAACTTGGAATCTAATTAACTCGCTATCGAAAAACAAATTTAAGTCCAACTACGTACCCACAAAAATACAAAATGAAAACATCTTAATAACAGATCCAGAGCAAATTTGTGAATGTTTTAACAAATACTTCACAACTATTGGAGTCCAGCTTTGTGCTAACATACCAGCTAAATATCATGCAATGACTAACTTAAGCGCAAACCAAAATATTGGTTATCCAAGTAGCTTATCTCAGTTCCAACCTACTTCAGCAGATGAAGTGTTAAAAATTATTTCTGAATTTGATTCTAATGTAAGTGCAGGCATTGACGGAATAACTTCAAAATGCATAAAATGCCTCAAATTTGTAATAGCCGAAAGACTCACAGGCTGTATCAATAAATGTCTAGTAGATGGTATATTTTCAGATTCTTTAAAGGTGGCGAAAGTAACACCCGTATTTAAAGCGGGATCTAAATTGGACCCTGGGAATTACCGTCCAATTTCTGTCTTGCCAGTAATTTCTAAAATATACGAAAAAATAATTCACAACAGATTATCTGAGTATCTAGATTCTATAAATGTCTTATTTTCTAGACAGTATGGCTTTCGTCCAAGAAGTAACACTTTATCAGCTACAGTGGACCTCGTTACAAAAATTAAAAATAATATTGACTCCAAAAATCTGGCACTAGGTATATTTATAGACTTGAAAAAAGCTTTCGACACGGTCAGTCATTCTATTTTACTACACAAATTAAAATCTATTGGAATAATAGGGAAAGCATATAATATTTTAGAATCTTACCTACTAAATAGATACCAGGTAGTTAAAATAAATAATACTGTGAGCTCTGCCTTGCCTGTCACCTGTGGCGTGCCACAGGGATCCATCCTAGGGCCTTTATTGTTTTTGATATACATCAACAATTTGTATAAGGTGGAACTACAAGGACATTTAACATTATACGCAGATGACACTTGTCTATTTTACTTCGGACGCTCACTTACTGATATTATAACAACGGCCCAAAAAGACCTAGACTTGCTTTCAGAATGGTTTCAATATAACCTTCTGACTATAAACATCTCAAAAACATGTTACGTAATCTTTGCAGCAAAAAATACTGGTGAGTAAATAATTTACTGGTGGTAGGTCTCTCATATGTGAGAAGCCATCTGGGTAGGTACCACCGCAATGTCTATTTCTCCCGTGAAACAACACTGCTTAAATGCACTGTTGTGTTTCGGATTGAAGGACATTGTAGCCAGAGCAACTACTGGACATATTGAGACTTAACATCTCATGTCTCAGGATGGCGAGCGCAGTGGAATATTGCTACTGTTTATGAGCGGTCGTATCGCTTACCATCAGGCGAACGGCTTGCTCGTCTCGCCATTCAATGCAATAAAAAAAAAATAAAAAAAAAATATAGACGATAGTTTAAATATATACAGATGATTTCTCCGTAAATCGTTGTTTAAGATACTCATTGTAAAAACACCTCACGACACAGGCTTAGCCTAGTGTGAGATGTTTATGGAATTATTAATATGTAAACACGGAATAAGTTAATAAACGTTTTTATTATTATTATTATTATACATAAATGGCAGAATCATAGACAGGAAAAATCATGAAAAATACCTTGGATTGATCCTTGATGGCAAGCTCACATAGAAAGCACATATTGACTACATAAAGCCAAAACTAACATCCTTAACAGGAGTTTTGCGGAACGTAGTTGGCTGTCTTCCTAAGAAAATTAGGCTTAATATTTACAACTCTTTAGTTAAACCACATCTGGAATATTTAGTGGAAGTATGGGGAACTGCAGCATCGTCACACCTTAAAGATCTCCAAGTTACACAAAACAAAATTATTAAAGTCTTATTCCATTATGATCTTCTTACACCGACAAAAAACCTATATACAGACACTAAACTAATGAATCTAGAAAACATATATAAACTTAAAACATGCATATTGATACGTAAAATCATAAATGGTGAAATGCACTTGGAAATAAATTTTATAAAAAATAGCCAACTACAAAATAAAATACTGAGAAACGCTGAACATATACACTTACCTTTTCCAAGAACCCGATATGGAACTAAAAACTTAATGTACGAAGGAGTTAAATTATACAATAAATTACCAAAGGCACTAAAAGACATAGAATCTAATAATATTTTTAGGAGATCACTTAAGTCTTATTTATTGGAGAACTAGATTTTTGCAGCTTTTTCTTTAACATGTTTCTTTTTCTTTTCTTTTTTTTTTCTTAATTTTAATTTTTCTTTTTTAGTCAGTTCAATGTGTTATCAGTTAACATAAATTGTATAATATCATCTGGTTCCGAATTCCTAATATTCTACAAAGCCATAAGCGTTTTAGATGTGTAAGAAATTACCAGCATACTGCTATTCTTGTTATTTATTTTTACCTATAAAGTATTAGTACCTTTTGTTTGTAATTGTCATGATTCCATAACATAACTTAATTTCGTTTCAGCTATGTATTGCATGTTCACTATATGTTAAAATAAGTAAATTAGTCTTGTAAGTGAAATTGTAAAATTTCTTAAGACAATAAAGATTCTTTAAACCGAAAAGTGCAACAGACGATTCATGTTTTTCTAATAAGAAAAGTTAGTAGTTATTAGACATTTAACTGTCGATTCTCTGTATTATTTTAGTATTTCATTAGTGAATATCTGTTATGTAAAATTTATAGATGTAGGATTTGAATGTTATGATGAAAGATGAGTAGAATGGAACGTTGGGCGAATGATTGATATGGAACGTGGTCTGTGTGAAAGAGATGACTAATAAAAGTATTTAAGATGGAAAGAGTAAGAGGATGAATGATATAGATGTTGAAGTATGCAAAGACGGAATAGAAGAGAACAGTCTGGAAGACGACGGAAGACGTAAAAGACGTGAAGTGACGACGAATTTATTTAACAGTAAATAAATTGAATATTACCAAGACGATCCTAGTTTGATTTGACCCGAGGCGGAACTATTCCCACATATTTTTGGGTGCTCGTCCGGGATAGTTCCGTATTTCGGGTCAAAAGAAGAAGCAAGCACAAGACGAAAGACTACTACGTGAAGAATGGATGGACTAATGAGAAAATTCAGGTGGAAGTCAAGACCGATATTTAGTGGTAATGACGAAACCTACACATCAACAAGATGGATGCAAGAAATAGAAGACATTGGCAAAATGTTCAAATTAACATCCAGACTGACGCTGATTCTTGCCAAAAAATCATTGACAGGCACCGCCGAAAAATGGTTGAGAGCTGAGGAACCATTCACGACACTAGAAAATTTTAAAGCCGAAATAATAAAAGAATTTTCGCCTAATGAAGAAGGTTATTGTGATGTGTTTGGTGATAATGCATCGGAATGCAAAGAACAATTGGGCGAAAACATTCAGACCACAACGAATGAGAAGTCGAGCTGCCTCATGGTTATGCGAACTCCATGTGTCACGGAGTGCAAACCTAGCGCTCCCAACGACGACAATTACCATGACAACGTATTTGTCAGTTGTCATCATCATCATCATCATATCAGCCACAGGAAGTCCACTGCTGAACATAGGCCTCCCCCAATGATCTCCACAATGACCTGTTGGAAGCGGCCTGCATCCAGCGACTTCCTGCGACCTTAGTCAGATCGTCCGTCCACCTTGTAGGCGGGCGTCCAACACTTCGCTTGCCTGTACGTGGCCTCCACTCGAGAACCTTTCGGCCCCAACGGCCATCGGTTCTACGAGCTATGTGCCCGGCCCACTGCCACTTCAACTTGCCAATCCTATGGGCTATGTCGGTAACCTTGGTTCTCCTACGGATCTCCTCATTTCTGATTCGATCTCGTAGGGAAACACCGAGCATAGCCCGCTCCATGGCTCGTTGAGTGACTTTGAGCCTTTTAATGAGGCCCACAGTGAGAGGCCACGTCTCGGTGCCGTATGTCATCACTGGTAACACACAACTATCGAAGACTTTCGATTTTAGGCACTGAGGTATATTATTTTGTCAGTTGTACACAGTGCAAAAGTGATGAATTTGGAGATGAAGAAAAAATTGCAAATACGACGAGAAACGACGGAAATGTTGAAGACGCTTACAACAAGGTTTTCGGAAATGTTTACAATGAAGACGATTGTGCTCCGAACATTTCTTGTGTCGTGAAAGATGATCAGTTTGACGAACATAAGATTGAGAAAGAGCAGAGCCAACATGAGGTAATTCGCTGTGTTGCAAATGATAACACTGCGCAAAAACAAGAGGAGCCTATCATGTTGCGCAATGTGTACCAAGACGACATACTAGTGGCTCAGCTACCAAGACAGATTTCTTTAGAAGGCGGGAAAATGGTTGGCAAGGTGATTGTAAGTGATGTAATGGTGCAATCACTATCAAACGTGTCAAAGTCAGGAAAAGGAGAGTTTGTGAGCAAGCATACTGAACTAAAGACTTTAAAACAGCTTCAGGATTTCATAGGACAGTATTTTGGAAAACGTATTAAAGATTTTGTGAAACCGATAGATGATATATTGAGATGGGAGTTACTGCTAAACCAGTATAATGACCTAATTGAAAACCGACCAAGAACATTTCAAGATAGTTGGATGATTTACAATAGGAAAAGGAAGAAAACTCTAAATTGTTTTGTATCTGGATATGTATCAAACGATGCCACAGAATGGGTCGCCCTTCGTCTCAGAAGAAACCTAGGCCCATCCTCGATAAGCTCCAGGATGTTGATGTTCGCGACAAAATTTGGTTCAGTAAAACCAAACTCAAGAATACCGGCATTACGTTGTCTGAATTTCTCACGAAGACACGACACGACGTTTTTATGTCTGCACGGGAGAAGTTTGGCGTGAGTAAGTGCTGGACCAGGGAAGGCAGCGTTTATGTGCTCAGCTCTGGTGTTCGACATCGCGTGGCGTCGCTGAGTGAAGTTGGCAAAATTCCGACGGATGCCGATAAGACGGTTCCAGCGGCTAAAACAACTGCGCCTAAGACCAGACGAGCTGCGGCTAGCAAAAAGTGATGTGTGTATTATTTTTACAGCCAGGTAAAACACAGCTTCCACCCACTATTTTTCTTACTTTTTCAAATTGTATTACTCGAAATGTAAATAAACAACTTAGCTTGTAGGTAGTTATAGAGCCACAAAGTTATCTGGCCCGGTGGCCAAAACTGGAAACAAAGACGTCATTTGAAATTGTCAATCTAGCTGCCAGTCGCTGACATATCCGCCATTGGTTGTTTACTCAATGTATTTATTTTTCCTGCATTATTTAAAACTAGTGAAAAATGCCGAAAGCTTTAAAAAGTGATGCTAGGAACTTTATACTTCAGGTATTAAATGTTACGTAGGATGAAAAGCGTCTTCCGACATCAATAATACCCTTCGAAAAATTGTATTAACGCGTAGCTGCCACCAAAGGTTTGTGTTGTCAACTTTATAAAATAAATTCCACGAAAACAGAATTATGTACGTACTAGTAGAATATAATATATAAAAGAAAGAAAGAAAGAAAGAAAACTCATTTATTAGCCACAAATAAAATGACGCACACACTCGTTTAACATAAATTTATATATATAGCTAACAACAAAAAGACAGTAAAAGGGAGTTTGTACGTCGCATAAATGTGACACGTAGGTGACCACTCAGCTTATTGCTGCACTGCGACGCGAGCCACAGCGCAACGCTGGTTTTCAGTGGTCACCTTGAGTGACATTCGAACGCCAGCTTACATACTAACATAAATTAAAACATATTGTATAATTAATACTTAAAAAATAACAATAAAAAAAAACAAGTCATAATAAGGATTAATAACCAAGGAAACAAGTAAAATATAAAAAATAAAAATCTACTACACAAACAGTACAACACATACAAAGAAAAAGCAAAAAATAATATCTAAACTAGTTTATACAATTATAGTAATAATTATGAACTCAACGCAAAAACAAGCCTTTGCATAATGCTCTGTCCCGCTTCCGCTCGCACAACACATCAGCATTGCACAATAATAATTATAATACAAAATGCTCTCTGCAGTCTGCATTCGTCGGGCGACGGGGACGTGAGAGGACGATATTAAGATGTTATTTATTTGTTTAGGTACTTAAAAAGACTTAACTAAACAAGACACTGGCTTTACAATTGGGTCTGTATCAAAAAGTAAGGCAAACTAACTATTGATTTATTGATTTATGTGTTGTTAAATAATTTAGGAAATGTTATAGTTATAGTTAATAAATAATACATGCTTACATAAATGAATTTTGACTAAGATTCACAGCTTTGCTTTTGATCTGCAAGAAGAAATTGTTTGTACAACCGTTTAAAACTGTTCTTACTATTTTTAGATCGTATAGGCGGCGGGACGTTATTCCAGCAGCGCGTAGCCGCGTATTTAAAAAATCCTCTAAAGGCCGCGGACCTGAGTACATATCATTAACTAAAATGTATCTTACTCGTCTCATTTTACGTTACGTGCGTGGTGGCCTGTTGGTAAATGGACCAGACGCGGCAGCCAACTTGTTCACGCTGGTTGCGGGTTGGAATCTCAGGTCACACTTCTGGCTTCTCGGAGCCATGCTTGTATTGATAAAAACGCGCTATAACGGTGAAGGAAAACATCGTGAGGAAACCTGCATACCATAGCGATTTATTAGAATTTCTATGGTATGTAAGTCCACCAACCCGTATGCCCAACCCGAGGCCAGCGTGGTGGGCTATATGGCCTGTGATATGGCCTAACCCCCCGCAATCGTACTCTCGATTGTGGAGGAGAATACAGATACACTTTTTTAAGGGTTTTGGGGAGCGATTTGATAGAAATCGTGTGAAGGAAAAATAATATGCAGATGAAACTGGTCATTTTCTCGACACTATTGATAGGATTGAAAAATGTTACTTTACCCCATTTATTGCAATATCTATTTTTAATGGCAACACCAAATTCGATTACAGCGACTCTCTCACCGGGTCAGATAACTTTGTGGCTCTATAATAGGTTATGATCACAGTTATGATTTTTAAATGTCAACTCATTTGACAGATATTGAACGTTCCGCATACGTCTGTTTTAAGTTGTTTAGCATTATTATGATTTTATTATTTGTTTATTATATTCTTTTTTATTGTTTTACTGATTGCTTCTTGGTTTTACCTGGTTACTGTGTTTTTTTTTATTCATTATGTTTATAACAATGATTTTTATTGTTAGTTTTTTTTTTTAATTTTAATTTATCTTTGTTCTTTTTTCTGTATTTTTTTTTCCTTTTACTTTTGTAACACAACCGGCAGATGGATGTTAGTTTGCTTTAATTTAAATTATAGTAACATTTAGTTTTACATATATATTTTTTTATATTTATATATACCGGATATCTCAAGACTGCTACCGAAAACGAAGCCGGGTGGTAGTTTTAGTGGCTACAAACACAATGCAATTAAAAATTTCGCATAGAAACACGACAATTATTTTTTATGATTTTTTAAATATCGTCATTTTTGGGTGGTAAATCCATAGTTTTTGCTAAAATAATAATTTAAACTCTTTCATATCTTAGAGTATTTATAAATTAAAGGGTATACACTATTATTTTAGGAAAAAATGTATTTACCACCAAAATATGGCAATAGGAAAAAAATTACAAAAAAAAATTGACGCTTTTTTTTTGCAACTTTTTCTGTTGAATTGTGTCTGAAGTCGCTTAAACTACCACCCGGCGTCGTTTTCGGTAGCAGTCTTGATATACCCTGTATATATATATATATTTATTGTACATATTTAATGTGTTCGTACAGTAGCTACAGTGACAGCGAAGAGGAGTTTTTCTCAGCTTGTGAAGACAGCTTCGATAGTGTACCCTCTCTTGCTGAAACTCTTTCGTCGCAATTCTCCGATGTTCCTAAAAATTTTAATGTGGTTCATTTTAACGCACAGAGTATTCCGGCTCATTTCTCGAAAATACTGGCAAGTTTTGACTGTACAAATATTCACGCTATTCTTATTTCTGAGTCCTGGTTAAAACCCTGTTTGTTGTCTACCGCTTACAATCTTCCTGGCTTCCACCTCATACGAAATGATCGTACAGTTGGTGGTGGGGGTGGTGTAGCGATTTACCTTCGATCGTACACTCCTTTTTCTATAATAAGTATGTCGCCACAACCCACTCCGCCAAACGCTGGAGAACATCTTTTTCTAGAGGTGGAACTCTCACACCAGAAACTTCTTTTAGGCGTATACTACTGTCCCTCGCTCCGTATTGACTTCTTCTCTTCTTTTGAGATAATTCTTGAAAATTTAGTCTCCTCGTACAGTCAAACCATAATTATGGGTGATTTCAATACCTGTCTCCTTAAAAATGACTCCCGTTCTTCCTCTCTTCAATCCATCGTTCATTCCAATAACCTGTTCATTCCCTCACTCTCCGCTACTCACCATTTTCCTAATTGTACTCCTTCCCTCCTTGACCTTATGTTTGTCTCGTCACCAAGCTATGTTGCCAAACATGGTCAATGTCCTGCTGATGCCTTCTCCTATCATGACCTTTTATTTTTATCCTATCGTGTCCGTCCACCCAAAGCCTCTCCTAAAATAGTTTTGCAGCGAAATTTTCGAGGGATGAATATTGCTGATCTTTGCAAGGATGCCGTCAGCATTGACTGGAGTACGCTCATGGCCTCTGACTGCGTCGATGCCAAAGTCAATATTTTCACGGATAAACTTATTAGGCTCTATGATGTACATGCTCCAGCCCGTAAAATCAGGCTTAAGCATCGACCGTCACCCTGGCTTACTGCTGATATCAAAGTATTACTTTCAAAAAAAGCTAAAGCGAAGTCCAGGTACAAATGTCGTCCCAGTGATTTAAACTGGGAAAAATATGTGACAATCCGGAATCACTGCAAAAAGGTGTGTAGGAATGTTCAACGCCGTTTTATTCATAATTCCGTTGAAGATGCTTATCAAGCGAAAGTTTGGAAATTTCTAAAATCTCTGGGAGTAGGAAAATCGCGTCATGATTCAATTTCTAAAAATATTAATTTAAATTCTCTCAACCAACATTTCTGTTCTCCATCAAACTTAGATGGTTCTACAAAAAACAAAACATTACAATATCTTTCTACTTGTAAAACTCCCGATTGTCCCCCTTTCGTTTTCAAACAGCTTGCTGATTGTGATGTTAGGAAGAACATTACGCTAATTGCGTCCAACTCTGTTGGTAGTGATTGTGTTGGGCGTAATATGATTATCCCAATCCTTAATGAAATTCTTCCCATCATTTCCCATATTTTAAACTACTCCCTTACTAGTGGAACTTTCCCTACAGCTTGGAAAGAGGCCCACATTATTCCTTTACCTAAAAAAAGTAATCCTTCCATTTTTTCTGAATTCCGTCCTATTTCTATCCTACCTTTCCTTTCAAAAGTTCTCGAGCGCCTAATCCATTCCCAGCTTGCCGATTTCCTTTACAAAAACCATCTCCTGAACCCTCTCCAATCTGGTTTCCGCCCTGGCCATAGTACCACTACAACCTTGGTGCATATTACGGAGGATATCAGATCGGCCATGGAAGAAGGCAAGCTGACAGTCTTAGCGCTACTTGACTTCAGTAATGCTTTTAATACGGTCGATTTTGACGTGCTACTTAGCGTACTGGGCTCTCTTAACATATCTCCAACTGCGGTTGTTTGGTTTCGTAGTTGCCTGTTTGGACGCCGGCAGCGGATCTATGTCGATAACAACGTATCATCGTGGTGCTCGACTTCTGCTGGTGTGCCACAGGGCGGCGTGCTATCTCCCCTACTTTTCGCAATTTTTATCAACTCTATTAGTAATAAACTCCGTTCTTCTTACCGCCTTTATGCAGATGATCTCCAGATTTATTCCCAGGCTCATTGGCTCCAGTTAAATGATGCTGTCTCGGCAATCAATGAAGACATTAAGCAAATAAGTGATTGGAGTAACGATTATGGACTAATGTTAAATCCAACCAAAACTCAAGTAATTGTTGTCGGCAGCCCCAGGATGATCTCTAAACTCGACTGGTCACTAATACCACCTGTCGTTTGCAATGGAATCACCATTCCTTACAGTGACAGTGTAAAAAATCTAGGTATTTACCTTGACAAATGTTTCACCTGGGGCCCGCAGCTCCGAGAGTTGAGTAGGAAACTGTTCGCCTCGGCTGGGTCCTTGCGGAGATTACGTAATTTTCTACCCATTGCCACGAGAATTTCGCTTGCACAATCCCTTCTTCTCCCCATCCTTGATTATGCGGATGCCAGTTATCTTGATATTACTGAGGAGCAACTTAATAAACTTGAGCGCCTCCAAAATTTCTAAAATTTTGTATTAGATTTATATTTGGATTACGCAAATATGATCATGTTTCAGAGTTTCGCAGAAAGCTCAAGTGGCTACCCATACGGCTTCGTCGGAATACACACATTCTCTCTCTTCTTTTTAAAATTCTCTTTGATCCTCTCTTACCCCCATATCTTAGAAATAGGTTTGAATTCCTACGTGACTCACATTCGAAGTTTCTTAGGTCATCGGAAAACTTAAGACTGAAAATTCCCGTGCATTCCACTTCCTTTGTAGATAAATCTTTCACAGTACAAGCTGCACGGTTGTGGAATGCTTTACCGGTAACAGTAAGAAGGGCCAAATCTCTACCCATCTTTAAAAGGATGGTTAAAGAACATTACTCTCTGGCTGAATGAGGACATTAGTAATTGTGTACTTTTTCCTTTGTGTATTTATACTTAATTATATGACCTTTATGTTGTGTAGATATGTATGTATATATATGTATATATATTGTATGTATGTATGTATGTTGGTATGTATATGTGTATATTGTGTAAGTATATTTACATGGGATATTTACTTATGTATGTATGTTTATTTATATATGTTGTATATAGACACTAATATCTACAGATATTATTCGTACACCTGATGCTGCCCCAATTTTCGTCCTTTTCTCTTATATCCATCAAATGGTTGTCTGTCAGAAATTGCCTTGTGCGATAAGACCGCCAATTGTACTTTTTTTTTTCTAGTTTGTATTGTTTCCTTTTGTATTTATTTATGGTGTACAATAAAGCTTATATAAATAAATATAAATAAATTGTGTATTTAAGATGTGTAATTTGTCATTTGTTTCTTAGGATAAGATGTTTTGGTAAGATGTGCTGTAAATTTATTGATGACGTTGTATTTAGTTGTTGTATATTTTGTGTTGTAAATAGGACCTGACTGAGGGCAGTCAGATATCAGTATGGCCGAGATGTAGGATTTGAATGTTATGATGAAAGATGAGTAGAATGGAACGTTGGGCGAGTGATTGATATGGAACGTGGTCTGTGTGAAAGAGATGACTAATAAAAGTATTTAAGATGGAAAGAGTAAGAGGATGAATGATATAGATGTTGAAGTATGCAAAGACGGAATAGAAGAGAACAGTCTGGAATACGACGGAAGACGTAAAAGACGTAGAAGACGTGAAGTGAAGACGAATTTATTTAACAGTAAATAAATTGAATATTACCAAGACGATCCTAGTTTTATTTGACCCGAGGCGGAACAATCCCCACATAAATATACTTATTTAATAAATAATGCTCGTATTATTGCTTTTGTTCTAGGAAAATGTCTGTATTCTTTTGCTTTACGATATTTTATTGATTTGTTGTTCGTTTGATAAAGTGGTTAGTGCCAGGCAAATGTGTAATTAGAGAAAGTAGTGGTGTTTGTAATGTTATGTTAACGTGGGATTATTCATATTATAGCCATATGCCCAAATGCCCATATACTTATGCCCATATACTTCCCCTGCAGAGCACGGATCTCTTCTAGAACGGACAATGCTGGATAAGTGCAGTTTAACTTTACATACCATAGAGATTCTTACAAATCGCTATGGTATGGTATGCAATTATCCTTTTTATTTTACTAGTGGGGTAGGTCTCTCATATGTAAGTAGTACAAAAGTTTTAAAGAACCGTCTGAATTACTTCTCACGCCAAGCAAGACCTGTCACGTAAGATGTCTTTGAAAATTAGGTTAGTTGGCGCCAGTAAGACAATTAAGAAAACCACATTATCTACTAACAAAAGACAAAATACTATGAATCAACTCATCAATTTAATACAATCAGATATTCGTGGGACATCAAGGTTTTTGTTACACGGATTTGCTCAAATGGCTAAGTTTGAAGGAGGAGCGGTGGCACCTGATATGTGAAAATTAAAAAGTTTATTTTTTATTTTTATTGCAATGAATGGCGAGGCGAGCATGCCGTTCGCCTGATGGTGAGCGATACGACCGCTCATAGACAGTAGCAAAACCAAACAGCTACCTTGAATTACAAGGCAATGCTTGGCATTCCACTGCGCTCGCCATCCTGAGACATAAGATGCTAAGTCTCATCATGTCCAGTGTTAATCTGGTTACAATGTCCTTTAATCTGAAACAAAACAGTGCATTTAAACCGCTGTTTGGCGGGAGAAATAGACATTGCGATGGTAGTTTTAGGGTTTTAAGTGATACGTGAAGCTGGAACGGGAGAATACCAGTAGTTAAGAGAAATATTGGGGCTTTGATGACTTTATTAAGATGCCAGACACGAGTTATTTCTTCTTTCAGCTCTATGTATTTAGACAGTTTCTCTGGTATCGTGTTCTGAAGATTGTGCGTGTTTGAGAATGAAATAATAATTAATAGGCCACTTTTACAAACTTTATTAATCACTATAATGTCCGGCCTATAGTAATAAGTGGTTCGCTCTGTGAATAAAAAAAGTAGAATTTATGTTTATGGATTTCGTTCTAATAGTACGTCTGTGTATTTTTTTATTATTGTTCATTTATTATTATTTTTTATAATTATATTAATTGAGGTTTTCTATATTTATTAAACGTATTATACCAAGTGTCTTTGTAGCTCATATTTATGACATGAGGCATTTACACTTTGATTTTTGCTTGTAATTGGTGAAAAATAACAATTAAACTACTTTATCTTCTTAAAAAACAAAAAAGGTTTTTTTTTAGAAAAACATAATACTGATAAAATTCGAATATTATTCTTGATATTTAGAATAACTTGTTGAATTTTGCAATCTTTTTTAGTTTGACATAATTATTTCACGTTCATCTGCGAGGTCATATTATGATTGGTCTTGGTAGTTCGTTAGAGGAATCAACGAGGTTATGATGGATTTTTAAATCCATAATAATCCAGTACATTATTGCACAGAGCGAGGTTTGATCTCGATGATCGACAGAGCTCCCGTTACCCCATAACACGCAGCGACTCAGACGTACAGAATGTGCCAACTTACCATTTATATATCTACGGGTTTGCTATGATACCGGTGTTTTGACCCAAACTTACGCTCGCCGGGTTAAAAGGGTTGTTATGGCACAAACTGAGCAACCTAATAACTAATCCATAAGGACTATCTTTTATCAATAAATGAGCAAAACAGTACTGTGACAGCGGGCATTTGAGCAAATGTGACGACATGCGGACATAGTGCACTGTGTTAAATGTTGATGTGGAATAATGTGATGTGAAATCTTAAGTAATGACATAATAACAGAGGTATATCTAGACAAGCTATAAGATCAAAAAAGACTTAACTTGGCTTTGGATTTAGCGAACCTATAGGTAAGCAATAAGAAGAGACAAATATAATAAAATAACAAAGTAAATGCAATATTATATTTGAAACAAAAATGACAAACAAAAATAAAAACAGACGACAACAGCAAAAACTACACCAATATTAATATAATTTAATAACAGTATAATAATATTAGTCGTGGTAGATTTTAATCCATTTACACGCGCTAGGCGCGGCACTTTCAGTTTTGTTACATACTTAGTGTTAGAAGCATCTTTACTACTGCTGTATACATCTGAATCTATCATTAGCAGTATCCTGTTCGGTAGCTTATGCACTTGTGTCGTCGGTGGTAGCGTCAGCGTCGGAGGTAGAGTCAGTAGTTGTGTCGGCATCTGTGTCGGCGGTGTCGGCAGCATCAGTAGCGTCGTCGGAGGTAGAGTCAGTAGTTGTGTCGGCATCTGTGTCGGCGGTGTCGGCAGCATCAGTAGCGTCGTCGGAGGTAGAGTCAGTAGTTGTGTCGGCATCTGTGTCGGCGGTGTCGGCAGCATCAGTAGCGTCGTCGGAGGTGGAGTCAGTAGTTGTGTCGTCGGAACTAGTCTCATCGCTTGAGTCGGCAGTAGTGTCTACGGATGCGCCATCAGTAGTAGTAGATTCGTCAGCTTCCACATCAGTCTTGGTATCAAGATCTGAAAATAATATTACACGTTATTAAAGTTTACACCTGTGGTAAAGTGATGGCACCTGTGGTGCGTTATAAATTAATATTCGAGTAAATGTAGAAAGGAAACTTTTCTATAAACAAATACATCCAACAGTCACATACATAGTCTTTTTAAGTTTATCGCCGAAAATATCAATATCCATATGTTTTTCTTACAGCTTGGTTGCATTATTGAGATAGACGAGGAAGAGGAGATTGGTTGGATATGGATATGAGTTTCGAGGTATTCTGCTTGGTGTTAATTGAGAAGTTATTCAATATGAAGCAAGTATCAGAAGTATTACATTCATTATTTTGTAGAGTAAGTTCAAGTTGAGGGAATTTCTTTGCAAAAATACCTTTTTCTTTAACATGGTAGCTTAGATCTATGTGAGAATTTCATAGGGTATTTTTTTAACTCTCACAATTCTGCTTATATGTAATTTATACAGAGGTGGCAAACTGTACGACAATATTCTAATATATTCCTTACACTTAAGTATAGTAATGTAATAGATATATTTTTGAATTCTTTTGCATACCTTAGTACAAAAACTAAAGATTTATTTTCATTCTTTTTTGAAGGGTAATGATAACTTAGAGATGTCCAGAGATATGCTGAACTGATTCTGTCATAGCCTATATGCGTCCCACTGCAGGACACGGGCCTCCTCTACAATCAAGAATACGGTGGAGAGGGGTAAAGCTATATTGTCTAACACGCTGACCTAGTGCGGATTGGAGAACTTATACACAACATAGAAATTCTTCCAAATCGCTATGGTGAGCAGGTTCCCTCACAATGTTTTCCTTCGCGGCTATAGTGCGTAGTGATTGACTATGAATACACACTCCAAAAAGTCAGAGGTGTGAAATTTGAATCAGCACTCACGGCAATCATGTTGAGCTCGATTGCCCGGTGTAAATGAAATCAACTCCCTGCCGATTCTGACTTAATGGAGTTGCAGCAGCCGGTGTAAGGTCAGAGACTGTCCCGCCCTCACACTCACCACTAACTCTTTTGAGCCAGGATCAACAGTGGCACACAATGTAATGACACCGAACATTGAAGCTCGGCGTGTCTCCGGGAATGTCTAACTTGTCTTTAACCCGCAACGAAATTAATCAAAAAGAGAAATTAATTGGAGGAGTTGGAAATCAATGATTGTCCACTTCCCTCCGTGCAAAGCGGGTGACAAAACAATGAACTAAACAGGTAAATAACCTCGTATAAAGACTTTTACTCACCAAGCAAATTTTTGATGAAGTTTCCTACTTTCTCCTCCACATGCTCTACATCAATTCCTACACGCTGTATTATCTCACCCACGTTTTGAGGAACGGGAGTCGATTGGGTGATGGTAGCGATCTGAAACATTTAAATAATTGTATTACCACGAGCTACGGAATGCGCTATAGCTGTAATAAATGCCATCCCCGAATGTCACACAGGCTGAAGAAGATGAAGGAGATTGCCCATTCATAGTGTTGCTAAAAAATATCGTCGTTCCCGACACCGATACTGCTTAATGTTCAGTGTAGAATTTTCTATGGTTTGTCCTTAAACGTTTTCCTGTGCTAACTCGGGCCACAGATTTTTATAAATTAAAGTAATTTTCATCACATTTTATATTTTATTCACACATGCAAGACATTTTTTTTTTAAATTCATATCAATTATTTTTAATGGACTTCAAGTTTATATCTCCAAAAACTCCGGGCCTGGCCGGAATCATGTTTATATTTATTGAAAATATATATTACACCCTACACAAAAAAGTATATTTCATCGCAACACAAAAATGTTTAGTCTTTTATAACAATTGAGTAAATATGTGTGCGAACGTGTATGAGCCAAGTGTGATGTGATTAATAAACAGCAAAATTAACAAATATTCATCAGTGCGAATTGAACGAGATGAAAATAATAGTTTCCTAGATATACGCGTATGTTACTCATAGATATAAAACTAATATTTCTGGATTTTATCTCGGATTTGGTTTAATATTTCAAGATAAAACCCAGCGAACTCTCTGCATAGATCGTATCGCAAAAAAAACTTAATTTTATTTTTTCAAGTTAATAATTGTAAAATAAGTGTTTTAATATAACAGTCACAGGAAGGTAGACTATTACCTCAATCCGCCCCGTGACCACGAAATCTGTAGAGTAACCGAAACTTCTTGCCGGGAAGTTAAAAAATGTAAAAAGTAACGAAACCCTTAAAAATTGTTTTCTTTAATGAATAGAAATTATTTTAAAAGATAACTTACCACCACGACGATTGAGAGAATCAGTTGAGTGCGTTGCATTTTGGATGAGTTCTTGTCGAAGCTATGACTTGAATGATTTTTCAGCAATTAGCTCGGCTTTTATACCAATTTCTTGTTTGCATCCCATCGAAATATTGCAGTTGTTTAAATATATAATGCGGATGTATTTTACGCTGTATAGAATTTTCTTCTCATCTCCAATTTGCGAATAAGGCAATCACTTGAGCTAATAATCATTGGCTCAAGTGATATTGAAAATATAATTTTGTAAGGACCCGAGAACACCTAAACCGTTGGAAAACACAAGGCTTAAAGATCAATATACCTAACGTAATTTCACTGTAGCTATAAATATTGGAAAGCTAGTCCATCCAGTGACATTCTGCAAATGTTACTGGGTTATTGTCTTGTGGAGCTAGTAGCATACTGCGCTTACAACCTACTGTCAACACGAAAACACTTCGGTCTCATCATCACGAGTTTAGACCTGGAACTCCTTGGAGAAGGTCTATTTTCAGCAGTGATCTTCCAGTGTAGATATGTACCATGATAAATAATTCCAGATAGATTTAAATCCAAGTGGATATGAAATTGGGACATTGTCCAATTGCAAAATATTATTGAATTCAAGTACTGATATTATTCGTATCACTCGAATGCGTTAAACTGTCTCAGTGACCCACACAAGCGCCCTGATATTAACGTTATCATCATCATCATCATCTCAGTCACAGAAGTCCACTACTGAACATAGACCTCCTCCAAGGATATCCACATCGACCTGTTTGAATCGGCCTGCATCCAGCGACTTCCTGCAACTTTAGCCAGGTCGTCCGTCCACCTTGTAGGCGGGCGTCCGATATTTCGCTTGCCTGTACGTGGCCTCCACTCTAGAACCTTTCGGCCCCAACGGCCATCAGTCCTACGCACTATGTGCCCAACCCACTGCCACTTCAACTTGCTAATCCTAATATTAATGTTATATGTGCACTCAATTTTGTTGGGCTGCATGAGTGCCTTTTGCCTTCGATTGAAAGTCTATCATTGATGAATGTGATTAAAATGGAATGCAGATCTCTTTTATGGATTATATTACTTTGATAATCTGCATAATTATGTAAGGTTTGTGTTGACGTTGACACATCGACATTTAAGCATTTATAAGTTCAGCCATAAGAGGGAGCCACCAGTGAGGAGAATGTAAAAAAAATGTTGATAAATTACAAATGTTGTTGAATAATTTCTTTAAAACTCAGTAATGTGAATTTGCTTTAATTTAAATTTTAAAAGTGCAAAAGACGATTAAATTTTTCTAATAAGAAGAGTTAGTAGACATTTAACTGTCGATTCTCTGTATTATTTTAGTATTTCATTGGTAGATATTTGTTATGTAAAACTTTTTTTTGTTTTTCATTTATTTAGAGGAGTTTTAGTCAACTTTGACAATGTCACCCCCGTAATTCAACTTATCCTATTACAAAAAACCTTAAATACTATTAGTTTATTTCTTAAATATATAATATTATATTAATTGTTAACACCTAGAACATAAGTATATATAAATCAACATCTTCGCCTCGTCAGAATATGGTGAGGCTAGGATACTGTTGTAGAGTCCTATATCGCTACATCCAGTGAATAATACTCTACGGGGCCCTTCGCTCCGGACACACTCTGTTAGTGCGTGGTGCACATCTTCTATTATTGAACAGCTCGAACAAAGTGGAGACTGAGCTTTCCCCATAAGATGCTTAAATTTATTACCCATAATGTGACCAGAACGAAGTCTCAACAGAGATACCACAGAACTTCTACTCATGTTTATGTTTTCAAACCATGGGTAGCGAAATACCTGGCTTTGTATGGTTTTATACCATATACCTTTGACCTGAGAGCGTTTGTCAAAGTACTCTTGCCAATTTTGTCTACAGTTATCCTTAACATATTTTAATACTTCATTATGAAGGGGTTGACATAAGTATTCAATACCCTCCGTAACTGCTTGTCTTGCAGCCGTGTCAGCTATCTCGTTACCCATGACACCGACATGGGAGGGAACCCACTGGATAATCACTTGTTTATTCATGGTTTTCAATTTCAAGTACATCCAGGATAGTACAGGCAATCGGGAATCCTCGAAAACTCGAGGTTAACCGAGCCAAATGTTTCAGTGCGCTCTTTGACTCAGAGAAAACTACAAATCAGTGTTTGCTTACAGATAATATCTATGAGAGACTTTCCGCGATTGCAATCAATTCACTGTGCATTATCGAAATATTTGCATCTATTCTGAACTTGACTTGTAGATTCGCCTGAGGGTCAAAGAATGCCGCCCCTGAAATATTGGTATCCTTGGATCCATCGGTGAACATTTTGTAGTCTAAATTATATTTACCATGAACTAGTCTTCCAAGAATATTGTCTAATTCCGTTTTCCTTAAAGATTTTTTTGATGTAAGACCACCTTGTAGCCTGTGGACCTTGTAGAGACTAGGACGAATTTCCGTGCTTTCCGGCGTTTTTGCCATACCTATTACTGGAATCAAGTGTAACAGCTCACATATTAGGTCCCATTTAAATGTAATAAGGCTTTGATCCGTGGTGCTTTACAGCTGGCTTCTCCGGCTGTAAAAGTCTTTTTGCGAGGTTATTTACCTCTTTATTTCATTGCTTTGTCACCCGCTTTGCACGGAGGGAAGTGGACAATAATTTATTTCCAACTCCTCCTATTAATTTAACTTTCTGATTGATTTCGTTGCGGGTTAAAGACAAGTTAGACATTCCCGGAGACTCGCCGAGCTTCAATGCTCGGTGTCATTACATTGCGTGCCACTGTTGATCCTGGCTTACAGGAGTTGCAGTGGTGGGTGTGAGGGCGGGACAGTCTCCATGATGTAAGACCATCTATAGTGCAAACAATATTATCATATATGTCAAGATTACTTATCCAAGTCTTAAGAGAGAAAATACTCAGTATGGGCTCCGAGTGAATAGAAATATTTTGAACATCAACCACTGCTTGTGAAAGATTTTTATTGGTAGCGTATAGCACAAAATCATCCGCGTATTGTGATGCATATGTACATCCAACAATTTTACAAATATTGATAGTCACCACATTAAATAATAAGGGAGACAGTGGATCACCCTGTGCTAGACCAATTCCTGTAACTCGTCGAACTGATGTACTATTAGTAGACTCCATGGATAGAAATCTTTCATTTAAAAAACTCCAAAAATACTTACATAGCATGGCTCCTACTCCTAATTTATCTAAAATTTGCAATAAGGCCGTTATATTAACATTATTATAGGCATTTTGAATATCAACAAAACATCCCACAGTTGGGAAACTTTTAGTAAATCCAAATTGTATTCGAGTATTAACTTACCTAGCCAAATTGTCCATGCATGATTTTGATCTTATGAATCCGGTTGTCTCGTTAGACAAGAGGTTATTCTTTTCAAAAAACCATTCGAGTCGCCGGTTTAATATCAAATGGTAGATTTTACACGGACACGACATCAATGCAATGGGTCTGACACCAGTAGTATTATTAATACCATATTTCGGTATAGGAATGATTTTTATATTTCTCCATTGTTTAGGAACAAAGCTAAATTCTAAAAATTGGTTATATAACTTGACTAACATAATTTTCCCAGCAGCTGGCAGATTATCGATCATCGAATATGAAATATTATCTTGTCCCGGTGTAGTATCAGAGTGTTTTATATAGTTTTTAAGTTCCTGTACCGAAATTGGTGAACATAACTCCAAGTTTACAGAACTGAATGTCGGTTCCATAGGTGACACAAAATCCGGTGCTAAGTTACATAATGGTGAGTTTGCTGTATTATGGTCAATACCCAACTTTGGTTTATGATATCCCTTGAGCCATTTCATACGATGCCACATATCTCGTGCAGAAGTAACATCACTAATGTTATCACAAAACTGTTGGAAAGATTTTGAACGGGAACGACTAATTGCTCTCTGAGACTCACTAATTTTACGCTTTAAAATGTCTAAATTCTCTGGGTTAGGATTTTTCCTAATGTTTTTTAGAGCCAGGCGGCGCTCAGCGACTACCAGTGACAAGTCTTGCGACCAATAAGGTTTTGGTACAAATTTATTTGTTGAAAGTGGGCTTTCACAGACTCTGATGTTTGGAATGAAATCATCTGCTGCCTTATTTATAACATCAATAAATCCATTATACTCTTCTTGATTACTAGATGGTAGAATAAAGTTTGTTAACAATTCATCCACACCCTGTTTGTATCCGGTCTTCCGACCACGTAGGCAGGTCGAAAGTAACACATTGTGGGTCAAAAGTAACAGGCCAAAAGGGTTCGTAAAGAAAACAATATAACATATTTAATTAACATATTATTTATTTTAGGACTTTGTATTCAAAGAACTTGCATTTAAAATGCTCAAAAACTTAAAAAAAAATATTTTTGAAAACAAAACAACTTATAATTTCTTCTTCTAGTAATGAGATCAGTATTTTTTAAACTTTAAGTTATCATTTTTATAATCAGCCTTATTTTAATCAGGCTCACAATTGTGACATATATAATTGTCATCATCATGGACACATTCGGCATGTGACCACATTTTGCACGAGAGGCATTAAACCCACTGTTCATTTGGCCGGCTATTGCCAAAGGTTTCTAAACAAACGAGGCAATAGCAATCATCGTCATCTGATATGTTTTCCTTCTCTTCAGCTGCCTTCTTTGTTCTTTTTCCTTTTCCCTTTCCTTTCGTAGATATCAACTTTTTCTTGCCATTTCCAGTATCAGGTGGTAAAACCGTTCTCTTAACTGTATTTCTTTCTAGGTATTCTTCCTCAATTGCGTTTTTTTCAGGCGTGTCCGTCAATATTGCTGTCTTACGTTTTTTACGTCCTCTACTTGATACAGTCCTCGGGCCTGCTTGTGGTAAGGGTCTCAGATCTTTAGGTGTTAAATCAAATGGCTGAGAAGACTTTGCTTGCTGTAACCCGCTAGGTCCTGGTGTAGGCGAATGGGATCCTTGATTAAATGATAATAGATTGGACAAATTATTACTAACTGTATGCTCGATAGTTTGGTCACTCGACGCTGGAAGATTATCTATCTACTGCGGTATCTGGATCAACTTGGGTGGTGGTCGTTGCATCAAGGATACACACGTCATTAGATAGAATTTCACTGTTCATTTGTAAAGGCCGATCAGTAACAGACGATGGTGCATAATCAACAGCAGTAAATATATTCCTATTAAATGGACTTATAACGGTACAGGTAAATCCGGCTATTGCATTTCGATCGGTGACTGAAGCAGGAAATGCTTCTCTAACAATTCCAATCTTCATCAAGCTCCCGGTTTCTTTTGTCTGGTCTTCTCCCCTCTTCCGAATTGTTATCACATATTTCCATGCTCAATTCCATACCGCTTATACTTTCACTGCTCTTGTCATCTCACTGTCTTTATTCATAAAAACGCTCATGTCATTACATTCTTCTGTTTTATTACCCGATAATACTCGTTTATGCATAATTGCACTAATAAATTTCATTTTATAACGTGGGTAACATTATCGAACAAAACAAAAGATCGCACGGATAGGCTGCTCAAACCGGTTTTACATCGAACGCGAAGCCACGTCCTACGTAAACAAGCGCCTGAAGAAACGGACTCTCTGGTAACAGTTCTTCTGATGGTAAGCGATTACTGCCGCCCGTGAACATCCACAACGCTAGGATAAGGGATGTGTTGCCGGCCCATCAAATCAGAAGGAAAGCGGGAAAGTAACATGGTGTGAGGAAAAGGTTATTGGGCATCCGGAAATGTCATTCAACCAGTCACGTCGTGTTGGTTGCCTCTGAGGCAGTGGTACCACCTCGCACAAACAAGCCCATTCAGGCCGAGTCATAGCTGATAACAACATCGCTATGTAACTGTTTCATTGTAAGCCTCCGTAGCGCAGTCGGTTAGACGCCGCCTGTGAAACGAAAGGCCGCGGGTTCGATCCCCGCACCCAGAGAAATGTTTGTGCGGCCCACAAATATTTCTTTCGGGTCTGGGTGTTTGTGAGACCGAAAAGTCTCTCGTAGTTCCTGATACCTACGACACAAGATTCGATCTTACTGTAGGGTCAGGACTATGTATGTGACTGTTGGGCGTTATTAATATTATTAATAGTTTCTTTTTTTTTAAATGTGTACAAGAAAGTATATAAGTAAATAAATTAATTAATAAGTAGATGTAAAACTTAACAACCGTTGAGGAACAGAAAGACATATTTGCGATCACTAGCCTTGGTGCAAATTAAATTCATACGCAAATGTTGTCTTACTATGTAAATATGGAATTGGAAGCGTTAATTAATTTTATTATTTAACATCAAAATAAATATTGAAATTTACTGGTCGATAATTTAAGTGCAACATCTGTTTAAGCAAAGTATATTTCGAGTAATTTCTATTGAATTCTGTGTAAGCTTTCTTTATGTATCGATGTTACAATATATTACGCTTGTTTGTAGCGGTAATTGTTTTTCAGAGTCGAAAGTGCACGAAGATGCGAGAACTGACCTTGGGCTTACAACAAATCGTATTTAAATGTTTAATATTTTATACTTCCACGATATACCTATATACTGATTCTTCGTTCTGGGCGACTTCGCTTCACTCAGCCATAGTAATTATAATATTAACATATTCGTATCAAAAAAAATATATTGTAAAGGACCTGGCCAGTTTACAGTAGTGCCTAGTTGCTTTTTATCATGCACAGAAATAAGGCAATAATGTCATGAATATAAAAAATCTACTATTAATTATAGAATATGTCATATTTCTGTAGAACTTTAGGGAGTAAAATAAAGTTTATATGATTTTGCATTGATATCTACTCATTTCCGCCATTGTTGGCCCCACATAAACGTTTCGTTCGCAGTAAAGCAAGTGTAGGAAAAAGATAATACCTTTTTTTTTTTTTTTTTGTTGCATTGAATGGCGAGACGAGCAAGCCGTTCGCCTGATGGTAAGCGATACGATCGCTCATGAACAGTAGCAATATTCCACTGCGCTCGCCATCCTGAGACATAAGATGTTAAGTCTCAATATGTCCAGTAGTTGCTCTGGCTACAATGTCCTTCAATCCGAAACACAACAGTGCATTTAAGCAGTGTTGTTTCACGGGAGAAATAGACATTGCGGTGGTACCTACCCAGATGGCTTCTCACATATGAGAGACCTACCACCAGTAAACCTTTTCGTAAAATGATCCTTAAAAATCTATATTTAGGTAATATTATATATTAATCATCATCATCATCATCATATCAGCCACAGGAAGTCCACTGCTGAACATAGGCCTCCCCCAATGATCTCCACAATGACCTGTTGGAAGCGGCCTGCATCCAGCGACTTCCTGCGACCTTAGTCAGATCGTCCGTCCACCTTGTAGGCGGGCGTCCAACACTTCGCTTGCCTGTACGTGGCCTCCACTCGAGAACCTTTCGGCCCCAACGGCCATCGGTTCTACGAGCTATGTGCCCGGCCCACTGCCACTTCAACTTGCCAATCCTATGGGCTATGTCGGTAACCTTGGTTCTCCTACGGATCTCCTCATTTCTGATTCGATCTCGTAGGGAAACACCGAGCATAGCCCGCTCCATGGCTCGTTGAGTGACTTTGAGCCTTTTAATGAGGCCCACAGTGAGAGGCCATTAATAATTAATAGATTATAATAGGATATTAATAATTAATAGATTATATTAATTAACAATACTAATATATATAAAGTCATTTTTGCCATATATACTTACACATAATATGTTCTCCCCATTTTTACACATTTTCATTGCAACAACTAAACGCTACGTTATAATAATTGACAAGAGCCGAGCTTTTGAATTTTGTACGATAACTGTGGTAAAATACGACTCTAGGGCTCATTGAACGTTAGTGTTTCTATTTTGTGCCGTTACGATTATTTGTGAACCATTGCTACAAGAACTGGGATTGCCAGTTCTCGTATTTATTGTACTGTTTTGTTTTAACTTGATAAAATGATGATTTGCATTAACTGTGGAATAGCGACAGGGCGATTAAGGAGACATGCTATCTCCACATTGTCAGTTCATTCCAGAACGACGCTTTCACGATGGATACCAATTGAGGTACGTAGGTCTACTTATAAAACATTACAAACGCTTTTCTCTTGATTATGAATAAGAAAAGAATAATTTATTTGTATCGAAAATATGAATTACTAGCGGTCAGGCCCGGCTCCGCCCGGGTGCATACACGTTTTAAAATGGCGGTCAAAATGTTTAATTCTGACTATCAGTTTAGAATATCGACCAATTGGACCACGAAAAACGAACAAAATTTCCTCGTATTTGCTAGAAATATCACTACTGCTTTCCTCCTATAGGTCATAGCGTGATGATATATAGCCTATAGCCTTCCTCCATAAATGGACTACTCAACACTGAAAGAATCATTAAAATCGGACCAGTAGTTCCAGAGATTAGCGCGCTCAAACAAACAAACTCTGCTGCTTTATAATATTAGTATAGATGTACATTATGTCTTATTTCTATTGGTCCCAAACTAGGCGTGCCTGTATCTTGGGAACCAAGCTATGTAATATAAACATCAAGTGAGATGACTACAAAGTTAACAGTGTCATGTAGAGTTAATTATCATGGAAAACATTCGTATGACTTATATTATACTGACCTTAACTTATTTTTCAAAAAGTTGAATAAAAATAGCGACTTAAGTACATAACGAAGTCACCAAATAATATAATTATACAAATGATAAACATATGAAGATAGTATTTAGTATTATTAATAATTATTGATAAGTGAAATTCAAAAACCAATTAATAGGTAAAATCTAGAACTAGTTGTGGGTTGGAAGGGGAGGGGTAGTGCCCCATCTTCCCTGGTACCACTCCCATGGAAAGATAATTTAATATTCTGAGAAAACCCAATTAAAGTAACCAAACCTCAACCCAAGCCCGTTCACCCTTATCCTGTTGTGGCGGTTGCAATACGCCAACTTAGATATAGCTTTTAAAGCGGTTGCAATACGCCAACTTATATTTAGCTTTTAAAATAACACGCTTATTAGTTGTAATTTGAACATTATTTAAACACGCATTTCATTTTAAAATATGACTGCAGATGTTTAACCATAAAACATCTTCGTTTTATTTAAGTAAGAATTTTTGTGTACCTTATTGTATAATATTAGTTAAAAAGATGCTGTTCTAAATTATTGTTTCCTAATTGTAATGACCCGTTCATGCCGGGGCAATAAAACTGTATTATTATAGTTAAGTTCTTTAGTGGCGGTAATCCTTTGCAACAAATTTATGTTTTTTAGACAATAGTACACATGTTTAGGTAAACCTTTCTGTTTGGACAATAGCCCAGATGTTTGGGCCGACCTTAATTTTTAGTTGAAAGGATAGACCCTATTTTATGGCTTAAATATATTTTCTGGAAGATTTATCCAACCGATCCTCATTCGGGTAGTCCTATAAAAGGGTCGGTTTATTTGGATGAAGGAAGACAGTCTGCCATCTCTCGTCACGAGCACATCTCGCTCCGAGCCGCATAGTTATAATTTTACTCTGTCTATGAATGTATTAAGTGTTAATTTACAAAATATACAATAGTTAGTTCCTGGAAGTGAGTGCTTATTCTAATACCTACACTTATAACCACCAAACTGTTATTATGCCAACGTAGCAGGTCGTAGATGTAAAATAAACATATTGTAACATCTTATTGTGACCAAGTTCCACAATGAATATATTTGACATGATAACACAGAAGAATGAGGAAGAAATGTGGAGATCCGTAGGAGAACTAAAATAACCGACATAGCCCAGCGGATTAGCAAGTTGAAGTGGCAATGGGCAGGGTACATAGCGCGGAGAACTGATGACCGATGGGGTCAGAAAATGCTCGAATGGAGGCCACGTAGCGGAAAGCGCAGCGTAGAACGTCCACTCACAAGGTGGTCAAACGACCTGGTAAAGGTCGCGGGACGTCGCTGGATGCAGGCTGCCTCCAACAGGTCTCTGTGGAAATCATTGGGGGACGCCTATGTTCAGCAGTGGACTTCCTTTGGCTGATGGATGGATGGACACAGAAGAATAAATATACAACTTTAATGTCTTCATTCAACCTATGAATAATGCTTGTTGGCCATCCTTTTAAAGATGGACTTAGATTTGGTCCTTTTTACCGTTACCAATAAAGCATTCCACAAACGAGCAGCTTGTGCAATTAAAGATCTCTCTACAAAGCAATTTAGGGTGGACTAAAAATATTTAAATGATTTATTGTAGTTATTAGTATTTAAAATGGATATTTATCACATCAGCAATGCTATGCTTATAATGTTTAACTTGTATAATTAAGGTCAGGTCACGGTCAGGGATGCTCCTATCTAGTGGTCATGGCCTGCCCTAATATAGGTGCTACGAGTACGCGACCTCGGCCCCCGAGCTACTGCAGTCACCTTAACTTCCCGTCCGTGACTGCAGTATCCACTCCCTCAGGCCATACTCTCCTTCCCTATAACATCCTCTACCCACAAATCCTATTTCCTTTCCCCGGTTAATGGCGGGCAGCAGCGTCATTAACGCCAGTCCCCTACTGCGCTCGCCAACCCGCCTGCCAAGCGTGGCGAGTATTGGCAAATACCCCCTTAATGGCGACACAAATTGAGACCAGGCCCCCAGTCCCCGGCAGCCCCACTATTCCTGGCTATGGTAGCGGTCAAGGTTACGGTGGGGCAGGGGGTGCTAAGAATCCCCGGGTTGGCCCCGGCTACCACCCCCGACGACGACTGGCCCTGGTAACACACAACATACGCACGTTGAGGACAGACCAGAAGATTGTCGAACTGGAAGAAGAATTGAGCAGGTTACACTGGGACATTCTGGGGTTATCGGAAGTCCGAAGAATCGGGGAGGATACGATAACCCTGAAGTCTGGTAACCTGCTCTTCTACCGGGGGGACGACCAACAGTCCCTAGGAGGTGTCGGATTTCTCGTCCACAAGTCTCTCATCAACAACATCGTATCCATCGAAAGTGTGTCGAGCAGGGTAGTATACCTTATACTCAGAATATCTAAAAGATATTCGTTGAAGGTCACACAGGTATACGCGCCGACCTCGACACACCCAGATGAAGAAGTGGAGGAAATGTATGAGGACATAAGTCGGGCCATACATACTTCCAAAACCTACTTCAATGTTGTTATGGGAGACTTCAACGCAAAGTTGGGCAAGAGAAGCGATGCAGAGTTGAAAGTGGGGCAATTTGGACATGGGCAACGGAACCTCAGGGGTCAGAGGCTGGCCGACTTTCTGGAGAAAGAGGGACTCTTTGCGATGAACTCTTTTTTCCAGAAGCCGTCTCACAGGAAATGGACCTGGCTGAGTCCTGACGGTTCTACGAGAAACGAGATAGATTTCATCTTGACGACGAATAGACGGATATTCAGAGATGTATCTGTGATCAACAGGGTGAAAACCGGCAGTGATCACCGAATGGTTAGGGGCACACTGAATATCAATGTCCAAACGGAAAGGCGTCGCTTGATGAAATCTTCGCTCCGACCTACTCGCGCCCATATCCAAAACCCCGCGAGCATTCAACTCGAGCTGACAAATCGCTTTGATTGTCTAGGAGAAAACCTTGCAGTGGACGAGCTAAACAGCAGTTTGGTAGAAGCTGTCCATACGGTGGGATCTAAGTATTTTAGACCTCGCCGTAGAGATAGACCACAAACACTCTCGATCCACACTCTTGACCTCATGGCCGAACGTCGATCTTTAGCGCTGCAGTCTTCCTTTGACGCCGAAGCATATCGGCGGCTCAATAGACAGATTTGGAAGTCCTTGCGACACGATGTCCGTGCTCACAATACTGTGAGCATTAAGGAGACAATTGAGCGGAACGGAGGCTCCAAAGTGTTTGCAAGAGACTTGTCTATTGGGCAAAGCCAGTTGTTTAGGCTGAAGACGGACGACGGCCGCGTGGTATCGACGAGGGCAGAGGTATTAAGAGAGATCGAGAGGTTCTACGGACAGCTTTACACCTCGGTTGCCCAACCTGCTGTTAGCTCGGCCGAAGACCCGAGAGCCGAGTTGATCCGACACTTTAGCGATGATATCCCGGACATCAGCCTGTGTGAGATTGAAATGACCCTGAAGCAACTTAGAAACAACAAGGCGCCGGGCGAGGACGGAATAACTTCAGAGCTTCTGAAAGCGGGCGGAACGCCGGTACTGAAAGTCCTTCAGAGGCTCTTCAATTCCGTTCTCCTCGAGGGCTCAACGCCAGAGGCATGGAGCAGGAGCGTGGTGGTACTGTTCTTCAAAAAAGGTGATAACACTTTGCTGAAGAACTACAGGCCCATCTCGCTCCTGAGCCATGTCTATAAGTTGTTTTCGAGGGTCATCACAAATCGTCTCGAACGCAGGTTTGATGACTTCCAGCCTCCCGAACAAGCCGGTTTCCGAAAAGGCTTTAGTACCATAGACCACATCCATACGCTTCGGCAAGTTATACAAAAAACATGAAACATGTTTCTTTGTTTTAGAACCCAATGTGTATAATAACAAATATTAAGGATTTGTATATGATTATGTGATTATGATTTTGATGTGATTATGAAAAGATTATGACGAGATTATGATGAGATTATGATTATGATCCCTTGGCTTTTGTCTAACATTCACTGGCTGCGGGTGATTAAGCTTCACTGACTGCGGGTGTTTGATTGTACAAAGCAAGGTGTATCAAAAAGATGTGATGTGATTATGATGTGATTATGACGAGATTATGACAAGATTATGACAAGATTATGACGAGATTATGACGAGATTATGACGAGATTATGACGATATTATGACGAGACTATGACGAGATTATGACGAGATTATGAGATTATGATGATGATTCCTTGGCTTTTGCCTAACATTCACTGGCTGCGGGTGATTAAGCTTCACTGACTGCGGGTGTTTGATTGTACAAAGCAAGGTGTATCAAAAAAAAAAAATAATAAAGACAATAATATACTTTTTTTTCAGATAATAGATAATGTACTTGAATGGATTGTTAAGTTATTTGTAACAAATAAAATCATATGACGACCGATCGAGAAAACAAATAAAAATAATAATATGGCAAATCTTTGTAAGACAAGTCACAAATATTTATTTTACTAAATTGACCAAAACCAAGCCCACTGAGTTTGACTCGCTGGATCTACTCAGAAATGGGTCGCGCCGCGTAGTATCCAGTGGTAAAGTAAAGCCCGCTGAGTTTGTTCGCCGGGTCTTCTCAGTCAGGGCCGCGTTGGATCCGGCAGTAAGCCTAAACATACGGGACGTTTCGGAAATACTTATGGTCGTTGTCTTAAATTGGACCCAAAATAAGCCCGCTATGTCTTATTCGCTGGATATACTCAGGACTGGGTCGCATCGCGTAGTTCCAGTGGTAGTGTAAGCCCACTGAGTTTGTTTCGCCGGGTCTTCTCAGGAAGGGCCGCGTTGGATCCGGTGGTAACAATAAACCGCTACGCACCGTTGTAATAATATTCATGGTCCACTAATTAATTTAATTTGACTAACGTACATATTGTATTTCTTTGAAAAATAAATTACCATAAAGTCATAACTAATACTTTAAATAAAATAAGAATAAAAAGTAAACAAATAAATAAAACTAATTTTAAATAAAAATAAAATTAATTTAAAATAAATAAATTACATAAATAAATTAATTAAACCAAGAAATTAAAATAAGTAATACTAAGTATAGGAAATATATTGTATATAGAGATTAAGTTCTATGTGAATTGACTTGTCATAAGAGCTTTTAAATTGCCTACGTGACTAATAAATACATTTCATTCCAAGATATTAGGCAGAAAATTAAGTAGAGCAACGAGACTGGACCGTGTTAGAATATTTTATTGTACTTCGAGAGCGAAGTACATGTCAGTATGGCCGTGTTAGAATACTGTCACAAAATACCGCAACATTTTTATAAATTTTATTAAAACTACCCATCGTATGATTCACAAGTAGTGGGGAATCGGTAATATAAAGCGTTGTCTCACTTGGATCGTCACTTTTCGAGTGACAACGACAGAGGAAGGACCTTATCCTCGCCGGTAGCAACCAGGATGGGCAAGTTAAGTTATTAATATGATGTTTCGTTGCTCATTGCTCAGAATATTTAAATATTATTCTCTAACATTGTAATTATCGATTGTCGTTGAATTAAACCATATTATTATAAATAGAAATATAAATAACATTTAATATAATTGATAATTTTGTAACATTATAATAATTATTAACCATTATGTTAAATGATAAATATTAAAAATTATATGGTTAAAATATAATTATAGATAAATCTATTGAAATATACATGTTTATATTATTTTATATACCTTTTCCCACAAAAATTCTAACACATTCATAAAAATAAAGTACGACGATGACGTTTTTTTTTTTTTCATGAAAAAAATGGTGTCTGCTAGGGCCCCTGGATTCGTTAAGTAAACAGGTTTAGATATTTCAATGATTTTATGTGTTTTAGTGTATTATATAATTTCATAATATTAAATATCTTTTTAATTATGAATTCGGAGACAAAATCTATTTGTAAACGTATTTTATCAAGTTCTATAAATTGACAGATAACCTACAAACCTAACCTAAAAATAACATATATTTTTGTAAATATCTAAAACCCCTAAAGTTCCTAGGCTTTGAAACTTTTACTGTCTTGTCTATCTTGGAACTAACATTATCCCAACAATGCAAAACTCATTGATGTACTGTACAGTACTAGGCAGAGCGCCATACTGAAACTGGCCATGTTTTACAACAAATTATTAATGAACTGCTCTGATTTAAACCAACTTGTATTTTTTTTAATAATCACTACATTGTAAACTGGTTTTGAAAGGAGCAACTGAGTTTCTTGTCCGTTCTTCTCTAGTGAAAACTGCTTTTCGAATCGGGTGGTAGATAAAAAAATGACTGAATCTAAATGATGTTGAACATTTTAATGGATTCAATAAATTATTTTCATTTTCATTTTTATTTTCATATACGGCAAATACAGTTGATCGTAAAAATAAAGAAATTATTAACAGAACAAAACATAAACACATAACACATCAAAAAATAATAAAGAATATATGGGTGCTTTAGTAGAGTCCTCTGTTGACGAATATAATTAAAACCAAATAAAATGAATTATTGTCAATGTTGTTATTTTACCACGAGACGGTGCCTGGATACGTACCACGGCAATGTCTGTTTCTCCCGCCAAATAGCAGTATAAATGCACTGTTGTGATCTGATTTGTGGGACATTGTAGAGAGCAAACTACAAGACAGTGGTCTCAATAGACTTTAAGCATCTTATGTATTAGGATTGTGAGCGCAGTGAAATACTAAGCATTGCTTTGTAATTCAAGGTATTGTTTGGTTCTGCTACTGTTCCGGTGAACGGCATGCTCGTCTCGCCATTCAGTGAAATAAACAAAAACTGACATCCCGACTCCCAAGCGTAGGGCGAGAGTGCATGTAAGGGTTACGTGAGAAATAGTATTATTTTGATAAACATGACCTCTTTCTTTTAATTTGCTGTATATAATTATTCTCCAGAATATGATCCTATCAGTTACATTATACTAACTTGTAACCCAACAAACTGATTCGGCAATAAAAAAATAATAAGGGGCTTTATGATTATGCAAGCTGATCTTCAAAATTCCATTAAAGCATTAGGATTATTAGTACTCGCTTCTATTATCTGGTATTATAAATATTTTATTCACTTCACGGTTGGTACTTAACGATATTGTTCGTGGTCTATCTAATAGATTTATATATAACATTATGAAGGTAAATTTAGAACCGATGCAGTGCTCATACACCACGCCATTAAGTTCAAGAGACATATTACTGATTAAGGTTTCGTATTGAAGCAGCAGATGATGTCGGTGCAGACTGTGTGCGATATCAGTTTCTATTTTTACATAAAATTCTGCTTCGGATTCTACCACGAGTTCAGAACCCAGCCCGCAAGATGTATTGCGAAATGCTACTGCCTTTTTATTTTCTTATCTATATCATCTTTGTATATTTTATCAGTATCCGCTGGTAGTATGCCACCTTTTGTATACATTGAGTCTGTGAAATATTTAACTTTCTTTTTACTGTCAGCGGTAAAGAAGAATGACTACTTGGTGCGATATTACAGGAAGATTTCGCTCGTAGATACATCCCACGCGGGTAAATATAACCTGCTGCGGACTTGTATCATCACTTTCATTTATTTTCTCGCTATTCTTAGGCTTAGTTTATTTATTTTCAATATTTGTTTCTTATTTAAGTCAAACCTATTTAGATTACTTTATACTTTGGACTTATTAGCGTGGTATTTTGATACCAATCTATGGTTTGATTTGTTATTTGTGTTTAGTCTATTGTACTGTCGCGTGAGAGGCATGCGGCATATGCTGGAGAGCAATAGCTTCGACTGCAGATCTCAAGGACAACACCATCCGCGCACATGCATACACATGTACCAGATCATATGAAGCTTCTGGTAATAAATCATATTTGGGAGTCATCTTATAGGTGTTTGGTATTCCATAACAACAAATCTCATATTGATGTATTTCTTGTAATTTTTCAGACGTCAGTCCATTTAATTTTTAAGGTGCCAGTGTCTTTGTGGAGATTCATGGAATATTTCATGTTTATAAAGCATCAGGTAAGGTAATAATAGATTTAGCAACACTACTAAATTTTCCTCATTTTAGTAAATTATTAGTAACTATAGTTAATTTAATCACGACCACTTAAAACTGTGTAGTTTTTAGGGTTCCTGTATCTATGTAACTTTAATTGAATATTGATAATGAATGAACAGGTGTAAATTATTGATTGCTCTAACATTTTTAAAAATAAATTGTTTACTCTTAATTTCAATTTTGGCAGAATAATCGTATTTTATTTATCGAATTATTGTTTGTGACGTCTGTTACAGACGGTGCAGTCGATACTATGTGTATTTATGTCAATAATGTCGATTATGTCGCACGTAAGTATTAATTTCGCTACTCAATTAACGCGCATACGCAAGTGTAGGCTCGATGTAATTAAGGGCAATATAGCTTGCGCTACGACCATTAGGTACTGGTATTCGCGTGAGCTTGAGGTTAAATGGGTTGCTCAGTTGTTTGTCGCAGTTTTTTATTATACCCCGCAATCTGTAAAATGTTATAGTTTATTGAATTATATTATTTATTTATTACTCGTCCTACACTTTATGTTAACAATTTTTACTATGGGTGTATATTATGAATGTGTAATAATATTATGCTTTATATTGACCTTGAGGTATTGTATATTGCGAATTCCAATTCCTACAAATTGTCTAGTTGCTAGTAATTGTCTCCATGTTTCTGAATCCTACTCTGCTATATATATTTCCTTTAATTGTCCCCATAACGATGTCCATGCTTAAGAGCGTTTATACCCTGCACGCGCTTTTTGGCTTAAAAACAGGACTTTTCAAATGAGTTAATAGCCACCAATAAACAATTTAAAGGAAAAATAATTAGTACTAACTTTAGAAAAGGTTGTCATCTAGTGATTTTGGTGGAAAACATTATAGATTGATGGATAATTTGTGAGTACTATAAGGATTACTGAACACAAGTTTCGTTATTTAGGCTTTAAATGGCAATTTAGAAGCTTAAGATATCCGAAACCACTAAATATAAGATGAAAATAAAAATATTATCAGACTAATAAGACCCTTATGGAGGGATTTTGCTGAGAAAAATAATCTTTTTGTGTTTAGTTCCTGAAAAATAAAAATTTAAACAATACGAAATTATTCAGAAACTCTCGTCAAGAACATTTTTTTTTCACCAACTTATCGTACATAATTTTTTATAGCCATTGCATATTATAATAGAAGAACATCTTATCAATAGATTAAAATTACAATTTTTATATTTCAACAAAATTAGTTTTCATGTTTTCTACAAATATTTTAAAAACCACTATAAAACACGCTGTCCGACGTGGATCAAATCAGACCGCCACAAGGCCTTCTAGAGGGAGGACGTGTCGCTCGTCGCTCCGACCTGGCTGCAGTCGATTATTGCCGCGCGTAGTGAAAATAGCCACGCGCGGACTGCGATTACCACATCTTAGTACTTTGGTAGTAAAATATTTAATTATTTTTATTACCTACAATGATTTTGTAGTGAGTATAAATTATGTTTCAGGTAATATAATGGGATTTAATTCCGAGGCTAAATTATGTTATGTATTGTAATATAAAATTAAATATATTTCGTAATTGTAAGGGGTTGTAAGGCCCCTAACACTATTTATGTGTTCGAACACGAAATGATTGAAAAAACGTTCGTAGTGTCTACTGATGAATCGTTTTGTGTTCTTCGGGATAGGGTGAAGAGAGTAGAACAGGAGAACTATAATGACTATTTACGTAGGATTCAAGACGCAATAACTAAACAACCGTCCACTTTCTGGTCGTTTATTAAATCGAACAAAACCGGAACCAACTCGCTCCCTTCTAGTCTACACTGTGATGGCAGATCGGCCGAAACAGGAGAAGACATTTGTAATCTCTTTGCAGCCTATTTTAAGTCTAATTTTCTTCCTTCATCACTATGTCATGTGACACCTACTCCTCAAACATCTACAAAAAATGTTAATACACTCAATGATATTCGTGACGTCGAAATTAAGAGTGAAACAGTTTTAAACTAATTAAATCTTTAGACTTGACAAAGGGTTCGGGGCCGGACCATATTATGCCTGTGTTTGGAACTGTGCTGAATCTTTATTACTGCCACTTACTATTTTATATAAACGCTCAATATCTGAGGGCATTATGCCGAGTATATGGAAATCAGCATTTATAACACCGGTGCATAAAAGTGGCAGTAGAAATTATGTAAAAAATTACAGGCCTATTTCCAAATTATGCGTTTTTGCGAAATTATTAGAACGAATCGTCTACACTCAATTATATAATGCAATTTCTTCTTTCTTTATAGATGAGCAACATGGCTTTATTAGGAACCGGTCTACCACATCTAACCTTTTATCCTTTGTAGACTTTACATCATCAAACATGGATTCTGGCGGACAAGTAGATGCTATTTTTACTGATTACAGTAAGGCGTTTGACAGGATTGATCACGTTATTCTTTTACAAAAGCTCCTTTCCGCGGGAATCCATGGTAACTTATATATGGATTTTTTCTTATATTGAAAATTGTACACAAGCAGTAGTGGTCAATGGTCAAGTGGTCAAACGCTGATGACATGAAAATATTTCGGAAAATTGACAACCCGAACGATTCTTTGCTCTTACAGAACGACCTAAACCGTTTTCAATGTTACTGTTCTCTTAATAAGCTTGATTTAAATGTTAAAAAATGTTATTTTGTCACATTTACGCGCAAGTTTAAGCCATTAAAAAACAAATATTTTATATTAGGACGAGAGTTACAGAAAGTAGATGTAGTGCGTGATCTGGGTATCTTACATGATTCTAAATTGACATACGAAAAACACATCGACCATATTGCCAAAAAAGCTAGGAAGGCTCTGGGTTTCTTGATCAGGTCAAGCTCGGAATTTACAAGTATAAAAGTGATTAAGATCCTTTATTGTTGTTTGGTACGAAGTAGTCTCGAGTATGGTTCCCAAGTTTGGAATCCCCATTACAACACTCATAGTAAGCGACTCGAGTCCATTCAGAAAAAGTTTTTACGGTTTCTGCAATTAAATTAAATTAAATTAAAGACAAGTGCTACGACCCCGCCTATGACATCAGGTGCCGCAGACATCATATTTTACCTTTATATGAACGTAGGAACATTGCAGACATTGTCCTTCTAAGTAAAATAGCTCAGAATGAAATAGACTCCTCATATCTCTCAAAAATACTCTTAAAAGTACCGCTTAGGACAATTAGATCGCCCGCAATTTTAGCTTTACCACATATGACTTCAATCTATTGACAGAACTCATTTTTTGTAAGAGTGGCAAAGAAATGTAACGAATTAATTAACATTTCCTGGGATCTGGACTTATTTCATTCTAAGCCTTGTATGCTGAAAAATAAGTTAGTGAAATATTGGTTTAATGGTTCTCTGACGGCAATGATTAGCAACTTATTTATACCCCTGTAATCTAGATGTATAAATTTAGTTTGATGTAATGTTTTTTTATTTAGTTGTAATGTTATTCATTGTTAACTATTTTATTAACTGTTGATTGTTTTTCTTTAATATTTTTACATAAATAAGCAAGCCTTATATTAGTAACATACTTGCGAAAACATGTTATGTGTTAATAGCCTATTCCTAGTTAATAAGTCTTATTGTAATATTACAATTAAAGCTTTGTTTTCCGAATAAAAAAATAAATAAATATAAAATATAATAATCTCGTACTTACCGTTGATTTTGTCAGCCATCCTGGCAGACCTGACTACTGAAGAGATTCAAGATATGTCTGCGATCGTTTTAGAGAGACGCATCCACTGTGACAGTGAGCATACCGACCATATCGTTCCTTAACAGTCTTAGCTGTAATCTGTCTCAGCCCATAAACGCTCCACTGTAGGGCACGGGCCTCCTCTACAATCGACAGTACGATTGAGAGTGGTTAGGCCATTATAGTCCACCACGCTTGCCTAGTGCGGGTTGGCGGACTTACATGCCATATAAATTTTTATAAATCGCTATGGTATGCAAGCTTGCCACGGTGTTTTCCTTCACCGTTTTAATGCACCGTTTAGCTAGTGTCTGTTTTGTTTCTGTACTGTTCTATTACGAGTACATCAATTCATGCTTATCGCCCGTTTGCAAGTATTCACATAACATTAAACATTATGCCGACGATGCCAAATGGAGAAGACTCAGCTGAAAGGCGGTCCCTGGCATTAGCCGGGGTAATGCCAAGTAGAAGCAAGGATAATAACCTCTGCAAATCTTTGAAGCAGTAACTGTACAAAAAACGTTCAAGTGAAACTGACATTGCGCTGGAACCTACCTAGGCGGCTTCTCATATATGAGAGACTCACCACCAGTAAATGTGCATAGCATAACCAAAATTTTTAATAAAAAAATAAAAACCGACTTCTAAACAAAAAACCGCTAAAAACCAAAAAATAACTAAATTATAAGTACCACTGCAAAGCAAAAAAATAATATTTGTTTCATGGAACTTGCGCTTGTTGATTAATTTGCTTAATGACTTGACTAGCCAACAAATCAAAATATATGCATAACATATCGAAGGCGGGCCGCCAAGTACCAAACATGTAGGACCTATGCCTTATATTAATTTAAATATCTATATGTTTGGTACTGGGCGACCCGCCTTCAATATGTTATGCATATATTTTGATTTGTTGGCTAGTCAAGTCATTAAGCAAATTAATCAACAAACGCAAGTTCCATGAAACAAATATTATTTTTTTGCTTTGCAGTGGTACTTATAATTTAGTTATTTTTTGGTTTTTAGCGGTTTTTTGTTTAGAAGTCGGTTTTTATTTTTTTATTAAAAATTTTGGTTATTTTTATCTTTTTAGTGTTGATAGGAATCAAAATGAAGAAGATTTGGTCCCCACAAGGAATATGTTCTTTCCGATGATAATGAAATCGCTAAAATCGGCTAAAAGCTGCCAAAGGTATTGGAGTATTCATATGTTTATTATTTTTTCTCTCCCCCCCCCCCTCCCTTTGCCCCTACCCCTTTTCCCACCACCACTGTATCTTAGCTTTTATACCGAACCCAATGCAAAAAGAACCATTGGAATCCTACTAAAGTTTGAAGAGTTCTACACTCCAGGTCCGAAAATGATCATCAGATCTCCATGCTGTGTTCCTGAGATCAACCTGTCAATACATTCTTCCCAATGAAAAAGAAATCACTAAAATCGGTTAAATCCTGCCGAAGATATTAGAATTTACGTGTATTTTAATTTTATCACCTACCCCCCCTCGACCCCCACCCCTTTTTTCCTCTCTCACTGTAAATTAACTTTTATAATGAACCTAATGCAAAAAGAACCATTGGAATCCTACTTAATTTTAAGGAGTTCCCCTCCCCAGGTCCGAAGATATTGCTCAGATTTTCACCATATTTTTATGGGACCAAATGACAAGCATCAGCTTTCAATCAAAGAAAGAATGGTCGAAATCGGTTCACACAGTACAGAGAAACGAGGTAACAAACATAAAAAAAAAAAAGCAACATACAGTCGAATTGAGAACCTCCTCCTTTTTTTGAAGTCGGTTAAAAATATTGTTTTATTTGCTTGTTTTGCTATTAGACGAACGCGATCGTGCCGAGATCCAGAAGCTGTTGGATTGCATGCGCAGTCAGCCATTCAGCTACATGCTGTGGCGCGTGGTACCGCTCAACCTACGATGCCTACTCACTTCATTCTCCTGCGGCATCACAACCGTCATTGCAGTATTACAAGTTACGGGATATTCAATGTAAATTAATCTTTATTACGACTACTTACTTGCAAGATGTGAAGATTTCTAGAAGTGACTGGCAACTCGGCATGAATGGGCAAGGTCGTCCAAGATGGTTTTACTGTCTCACAGGAAATCGAAGTGAAGTGTCTTCGCCGTTGTATCTCTTTCTGTGAGTGAGATTGACGGTTGCCCATTACCCCTTTCTTCTACCAACCTTTTTTCTTCCTGTTCCCCTTTCAGTTTGATGGGCCAGCAACACATCCATAATCTAAGGGTTGTGAATGTTCATGGGTGGCAGTGATCACTTACCATCAGGTGTTTAATGTGCACGTCTGTTGGACCTTCAGAATCAAAAAAAATTGAAATGTGCCACTAAAAGGGAATTAAAATCTTTTTTCGAAGTCATTTGCCTCTAGTTTTTTTGCATTTGCCTCTATAGTTCATTGTTGTGTCACCCGCTTTGCATGGACGAAAATGGACAATCATTTATTTTCAACTCCTCCTATTAAGAGCCTACCTCGAAAAATATTCGCAGCATTCTGGGGCGTGGTTAACGAAAGTTGCCGCATCACGCCGCGGCACTGCGCTACTGGCGCACATTCCCCGATTAAATATTATCTACTGGTATTATTAACATTAGTAATAACAAATTAATGTAGACCTATGTATATTTATAATCCGTATGATTCTGACAATGTGCCTATATATTGTTTATCATACTTTTGTATTGATAAAAAAATCTATTATAATCTAAGTGTTAAAACACGAACTTTAAACTATTACTTTACGAAAACCTCAAAAACATTTACAATAATATCTGTATAAATACAAGATAGGTACCAATTGTTTTGCCGGTCACTCACTCTACTAGTGTGAAGCGCTAATCGCCTAGGCGCCCTTTGATAAATGCCGCCAAAGGCATTGCGCCTAGCGATGATTTATTTGTTTCTACTTCATTTGACCTGTGATTTGACCACTGACTTTCGCCTATAAAAGAATGTCATTCTTAGTTCTGCTGTTTTGTGATTTTTGACTTACGATACAACTGTAAAATTAACAAAAATGTGTGAAATAAATTTGAATTTTGTAATAACAACCAAACTAAACTGACTAGGTATTCCTGAAGTATGTACACAGAGCGGAAACGATAAGTAATTACATTAGATTATTGTTTAAATTCCACATAAAATAATTATTATTGATTTTCGAACTGTGCGGTCACACCGGCGCTCACGCTCTTATTATTACTGCTATGCGCTTGGCGCGAGAATGACGGCGATCACACCCGCCCGTTCCAGTTTGAACCTTCTTTACAACCAAATAGGGATAATTTTTGTTTAACAATGTTTCTTTTATTTACGCTAGACAAATTTTTCGGCGAAATTATTTGATATCAATTACAATTATTTTGCTTTTGTTATATGAAAAGCATTGTAAATATTAATTTTATAGTAATACTAGCGATCGGGCCCGGGTCTGCCCGGGTGCATACACGTTTAAAAATGGCGGTCAAAATGTTTAATTCTGACTATCAGTTTAGAATATCGACCAATCGGACCAAGAAAAACGAACAAAATATCCTCGTATTTGCTAGAAATATCACTACTGCTTTCCTCCTATAGGTCATAGCGTGATGATATATAGCCTATAGCCTTCCTCGGTAAAAGAACTACCCAAAACTGAAAGAATCATTCAAATCGGACCAGTAGTTCCCGAGAGTAGCGCGTTCAAACAAACAAACAAACAAACAAACTCTGCAACTTTATAATATTAGTATAGATATAGACTTTCAGTGACATATAAAATAGATTCGTATAAAAAATATTCTAAATCTGGGGGTACGGCAATGCCCCCACCAAGTCGAGCTAAAAAGTGGCACAGTCGTACCATCCTTTTCTAGAAGCAATTCAGATCATTTTAAACCCCCCATAACTTCGTTGTGGTTAAACGAAGCAAGAAACCTGAATTTTCAGTTACTAAGCAGGCATTGTGTAAACACGGTATGTTTAAAATTTCATTCAATTTGAACCACTAGTTTAAGAATTGTAACTAGTCAAACTTTCTTAATTTTGTCACTCACTAACTGACTGACCGATCATCAAAAGTCTAAGGCACTTCTAGCAGACATAGAACCTTTAAATTTAGAATATAACTAGCTGTGCCCGCGACTTCGTCCGCGTGGAATTTAACAAAAACTTTATTTTTCTAAAATAAAAGAACTTTTTTATAATAAATGTAGCCTAAGTTACTCCTTATTATATCAGCTACCTGACAAAAAAAAGTCCCGTCAAAATCGGTCCAGCCATTTCAGAGATTAGCCGGAACAAACAGACAGACAGACAAAAAAATTTTAAATATCATTTTCGGCACAGGTATCGTGTATATAACGATATGTAGTAGGACATTTTTTTTTATTTTCACTCTTAAAACAGACACTTCAATTTTATTTATACCGGGTATCTCAAGACTGCTACCGAAAACGAAGCCGGTTGGTAGTTTTAGTGGCTACAAACACAATGCAATTAAAAATTTCGCCTAGAAACGCGACAATGTTTTTATATGATTTTTTAAATATCGTCATTTTTGGGTGGTAAATCCATAGTTTTTGCTAAAATAATAATTTAAACTCTTTTATACCTTAGAGTATTTATAAATAAAAGGGTATATACTATTATTTTAGGAAAAAATTATTTACCACCCAAATATGGCCATAGGAAAAAAATAACAAAAAAAATTGTCGCTTTTTTTTGCAACTTTTTATGTTGCATTGTGTCTGAAGTCGCTTAAACTACCACCCGGCTTCGTTTTCGGTAGCAGTCTTGATATACCCTGTATGTATAGATTAGTGTTTAGTGTCTTAAGTAGGGAAAAATTTAAACATTTCGTAATTTCTGCCTAGTGTTCTAGATACACCAACTGCGTGAATAACTTTGTAATCCCATATAAATGTATAGGATTACAAAGTTACATTTGCAGTTAATGAATAATTGTACCCGTATATAATGGAATAATAGTTCTAGATAGGTATCACTACATAGTATAAAACAAAGTCGCTTTCTCTGTCTCCTTGTGTGCTTAAATCTTTAAAACAACGCAACGGATTTTGATGCGGTTTTTTTAGTAGATAGAGTGATTCAATAGAAAGCTTTACCTGTATAATAACATCCATTAAATAGTGGAGAAATACTGTTATATTTGAGGTTTCTAATGTGATGTCGTTAATTATCAATTTTTTCCGCTTACATTGCAAACGCAGGCTAAACCCTACGAGATTTATCAAAATAATGTAGTAATTATTTGTACACATTGAAAAGGTCTACAGAAAACTCCGCGATGGTATATGTCCATCTCTTATGGATATCCCACAATAACAGTTTTTTGTCATTTACTTTTTACGAAAAATACAGCATTAATCCTTCTCCAATTAAAAAGCTTAAATACATTGTTGGTTTAATATAGATCTATATGGTCCTTTACAGCACGAGATTTAAATGAATATTTTCGAAGATATTACAGATTTAAAATTGCGGGACGTAGCGCTTGCGGCGGTACTGGCCGGCCAGGGCGGCAGTAGCGTGCCTGAGTAGAAAGGTTTATATGTATAATAATAATACGTACATATTTTTGTACAGAAATCTATTTGTACCCGGGCGAAGCTGGGCCGGGTCGCTAGTCTATAAAGGGTATATCAAGACTGCTACCGAAAACTAAGCCGGGTGGTAGTTTAAGCGATTTCAGACACAATGCAACAAAAAAAGTTGCAAAAAAAAGCGTCAAATTTTTTTTTATATTTTTTTCCTATGACCGTATTTGTGGTATATATACTTATATAAATGTATATAAGTATGTATATGTAAAATACTTATGTATGTGTATACAAGGTATATCAAGACTGCTACCGAAAACGAAGCCGGATGGTAGTTTAAGCGACTTCAGACACAATGCAACAAAAAAAGTTGCAAAAAAAGCGACAATTTTTTTTGTTTTTTTTTTCCTATGACCATATTTGGGTGGTAAATACATTTTTTCCTAAAATAATAGTGTATACCGTTTTAATTATAAATAATCTAAGGTACAAAAGTGTTTAAATCATTATTTTAGCAAAAACTATGTATTTACCACCCAAAAATGACGATATTTAAAAAATTATAAAAAATATTTGTCGCGTTTCTTTGCGAAATTTTTAGTTGCAATGTGTTTGTATTCACTAAAACTACCACCCGGCTTCGTTTTCGGTAGCAGTCTTGAGATACCCGGTATAATATGTATGTATATGTGGTATGTATATATATAATGTATTTATATGTTTTTTATGATTTTATTTGTCTCCATGCTTTCGTTATCTTTATTTTACACCCTATCTTTTTTCCTGCTCATATATCCATCCCATGGTTGTCTGGTAGAAATTGCCTTAGAGCGATAAGACCGCCATTTGTACTTTGTTGTTTTGTATTATCTCTAAACTGTTATTCCTTTTTATTGTGTACAATAAAGAATTAAATAAATAAATAAATAAATATTTGGGTGGTAAATGCATTTTTTTCCTAAAATAATAGTGTATACCCTTTTATTTATAAGTAATCTAAGGTATAAAAGCGTTTAAATTATTATTTTAGCAAAAGCTATGGATTTACCACCCAGAAATGACGATATTTAAAAAATCATAAAACATAATTGTCGCATTTCTTTGCGAAATTTTTAGTTGCATTGTGTTTGTACTCACTAAAACTACCACCCGACTTTGTTTTCGGTAGCAGTCTTGAGATACCTAGTATATAAAAGGCATAACAGGAGAGGGTATTGAGAGGGAAAGGGTGTATTCAGCCCATGAAACTGTACAAAATTCCTCTAGAAAGACATAACGAAGAAAAACTTGCAAATAAATAGACTAAATAGCTCCAAAATATCAATTACCATAAAAGAAAGAATACTAATAATCAAATCCGTGATATTTGTGATAAATTGACACCTACAAAAATAAGAAAAAACCATAAGACTTTATGAAAAATTGTTGGTGATATTCTAGAAGTAAAAAGTACCGAAAAGAAAAAAAAGTAGGACTCTAAAAAAAGACGTGAGATCCCATCAAAAACATCCTGTAAAAAAATTCAGCCATCCAGCAGCATTATGTATGAATTGTACGATACATTATGGTTTCATGCGATGGCCAAGGCGATCCATTTATTTATAACGTAAAGAATTTTTAATATGTATATGATAATAGCTTACGTAATAACTTTATACAGAAGGTCCCTTACGCAAGGACTAAATAAATTAATCGACTTGGTATCGGTATATGCATGTAGCATCTCACAATTTTTTTAGGTAGAAACCCTGAGCTGCGAGACTTGGAATTTTTTTACAGGATGTTTTTGATGGGATTGTGTCTTCATCTGTCTATTGATAGAGGTGCTCCCGAAAGGTACTATTTTTCTAATGGTATTATACTGGATGGTTTTGAAAAATATCACAATATTATGATGGCCAGTTCATGACCAGACACAAAACAGTTCAAAATGGCGGCCTCAACTATCAATTCTGACTTACTCATTCAAATGAAGGAACCATTAGATATCGATTTAGATATCAATCGAATCAAAAGTAAAAAAGTTCATAATGGCGACCATAATTTTCAATTCTGACTTTGAATTTAGTGAAACGGAATAATATGGTAAAAAGGTTTTTCTATTTAATTCACTATTAATATATTTATTGGGCAAAACCCGATTAAAAGTTATAAGTAAATTCAATTGATAATAAAAGTTGGTGCGACCTTGGTGGGAATATCGCGTAGCCTTCATATTATAGGAGCTAGCAACAAGAAATATTGTGATATCAGATGAAAATATTTTTGATGAAAAATAATGATAATATATACTGAAAGAACAATACAACGAGAAATGAATTTATTTTAACCGAATTAATTCGATGACAATGATCGCAATTTCCATATCATAGGGATTACGTTGGATCCCTTATTTTCATATTTCTCGTATGTCGTGGATCTACATACATACATACATAAACTCACGCCTTTTTCCCAGAAGGGGTAGGCAGAGGTGCCAAGACCCACATTTCGCCATGTATGTTCCGTCCCACGATGTGATAGGTGGCGAGCCTATCGCCATATCGGGCACAAATTCCTGACTCTGGGCTGATAATGAATAGAAAAATCCAATATCACTTTGCCCTACCCGGGATTCGAACCCGAGGCCTCACCTTTGTAACCGTACCTTAGTACAACTACGCCACTGAGGCAGTCTACAAGTCGTGGATCTACAAGCTCAGGTAATAGTTGAAAGTTGAAATTAATCGGCCAATTGTCAATTCAAGTGCGTGGTGGCCTAACTACTCTCAATTGTACTCTCGATTGTAGACGAGGCCCGTGCCCTGGAGTGGGACATATATGGGCTGACACAGACTTACCAATTCTGACCTTGAATTTAGTTTATGGAAATGAAGAGTCTCTCAGATATCGAATTACAAACCAATCAGAACAATAACAAAAAAATCAATAAAAATGCTGACCACATTTTTTTTCTGAGAATATTTTCATGTTTTCATGAACGAAGGTTCTTTCAAATATCGATTTGGAATCATTCGGATAAATAACAAAAAAACAAAAATTAAAATGAGCCGGACTCGAACCCGAGACTTCAGCGTCGTAATCATATTATGAGGCAAAAATGTATAAAATTTCACGGGAATAATAACAAAAAAATCAATGAAAATGCGGATCACATTCTTTTTTCTGAGAATATTTACATTTTTTCGGAACGATGGTTCTTTCAAATATCGATTAGGAACATTTCGGATAAATAACAAAAAACAAAAATTAAAATGACCGGGACTCGAACCCGAGACTTCAGCGTCGTAATCATATTATGAGGCAAAATGAATAAAATTTCACGCGAACAATAACAAAAAAATCAATCAAAGTGCGGACCACATGTTTTTTTTCTGAGAATATTTTAATTTTTTCGGAACGATGGTTCTTTCAAATATCGATTTAGAACCATTCGGATAAATAAAAAAAAAACAAAAAGTAAAATGACCCGGTTTCGAACCCGAGACTTCAGCGTCGTAATTATATTACGAGGCAAAAATGTATAAAATGTTACGCTCCCTTCGACTAATTTCGTTGAGCGCTTATACGTAAGTCAATGACCTTTCTCTTTTATTTTGGTAACTTAGCTAGTTAAAAATGAACTTAAAAATTAATATATACTGCTATTTATTTTTTAAATATATGTAAAAAAATTAAAATGTACAAACAAAAAAGAGTACCACCTAAAATAATAAGAATTACGTAAATTTGAAATTACGTAAAAAAATAATCGGCGGGCTAGAATTTCGAAACGTCGAGCGCAGATCCATCGTCCACCAAGGCCCGCGGCCGTCTGACGGGAACGCCCCCAATGAGATAGCTTATATGGCCGTAACGTACAAGAATGGGATAGGATGGCCCATGCGCTTCTCAAAATAAAACAACATAAGCGCCAAACCATATTTTATTTTATTGTCATCGTACTATTTACTTTTTTCTTGATTTTTTCTCGCGAAAAAATAATATTTAAAAATATGTTTATGTCAAATTAATCTTGAGTTTCTACACGGGGTAAGTTAGGAGTTCTGAGTTCTTAAAAAACTTAACAGCTGCTACTTTGGACTGTATTTTTGTTAAGGCAAAGTGGCGTAATCATGTATTTTGATTCATAAAATTGTTAATTATATCATCAATTAAAACATATCTGAAAATGTACTACCTAATCTTAGTAATTTATGATATGTAGGCTTTTAAAAAAGCCAAATTTTTCGAGGTATCCCCTTAAGTTAATTTTCTAATTAATTTCGTTCCGGGTTAAAGACAAGTTAGACATTCTCAGAGACTCGCCGAGCTTCAATGCTCAATGTCATTACAATGCGTGCATGTTGGTCGTGGCTTACAGGAGTTACAGTGGGTGGGTGTGAGGACGAGACAGTCTCCAAAAAGGAATGCCCAACTTGCGTACAGATTTAGGTACCAAAAATAATGCATGCATGTAACAAAATGAAATTAATGTCTTTTTACGGTATTTCATATAATAGTATCATGTTAAACCATACACACTTTGAAATTAATCAACAATTACTCGTACTTGAACGGCTCTCAATACTCTTTGACACGTTTCTTTCTTTAGCGTCTACATCGTCATTCTCCTTTTACGATTAATAAGTTTATTGTTAATATATTAAATGTAAATAGAAGTGTTTTTGTAATTACAATTAAGTAGTTTTAATTCAAAAACTAAAATTTTCTTTACAAAATGATCTTTTCATTATATTTCCCTTTTAATCTTCTTTTATATGAGATTTAAGATTACCTAATAACTTTTATACACAAATTGATGTTAAAACTATTATTTACGGATTTATCGCGGAATTGGTTTAATTTTTAAATTTTTCGGACTCCGCCCCGCCACGTGATCATGGAAGCTGTAAAGTAATCGAAACGTCGGGAAGTCAAAAATATAAAGATTAAACTAAATCCTCCATAAAATGCGTAAATAATAGTTTTATTTCAATGTTTAACATTAAACCTAAGAAACCATTACATAAATTGATGAGACGTTACTGACTTGGATGCGGTGATATTTAATCTCATCAAAAACATAAATATGAAAACAGCATCAAGTTCAATATTATGATTCCTTGGTGGTTCACTTCTAAGATAATAGAAGTAAGATCTAAAAGGATGCCAAGTTCACTTGTCAGTCTTGAAATTTATTTATAACCTTACTAGCGACCCGGCCCAGCTTCGTCTGGGTGCATATATTTTTTGATTCCACTCCACACCAAATACATGTTATTTTTCTTATAAACTCTTGTATACCTAAACTTGACGTAGCTGTCCTACTGTCCGGCTCAATCCCGTCTCATCCGTCTGTTCAGTCTCTTCCCAATCCATCCCGTCCTTTCTCTTTATTATCCATCCCGTCTTATAACGTGCATTTATATTTCGTCCTATCAAATCTGTCAGCTATCCCAGCCTTCACCCGTACCTTCCACTCTATTATATCCCGTCTCTCCATATACATGTACATATAAAGATTGCCTTATGAAATTTTTGTGCAGCAGAAATCGTAATAATTTAATTTCACCACAACTTCAAAACCAAACGTCCAATTTTAATCATTCAAATACCAAATATTATCAACATAAACTGTACTTATTGATGAAATAATTTATTTTGATAGGGATTAATAGCATGAGTAAAATAAACGCGTTTAAATGTAGTCCAAAAAAAATCAAGATTTTTTAAATAAAAATGTGGTTGTTGTGCCTCACTCGACATAGATAGGTATAGTGTGTCGCGGACTTTTTTGTAGATATTTATAAGATCTACAATTAATTATAACATTTTATGGTTCTATCTTTTGTAGTTTAGGCAGCGTACGCAAAATAAGTAACTTCTTTGGTTGATTTTTTTCAGTTTGTGTCCGAAAAATCCAAATATCTTACGGAACCCTATTTTTTTCCAAAATAAAATATAGTCTATGTTACTCGTGAATAATGTAGCTTTCGAATGGTGAAAGAATTTTTAAAATCGGTCCAGTAGTTTTTGAGCCTATTCATTACAACCAAACAAACAAAGTTTTCCTCTTTATAATATTAGTGTAGATTTTTCATTTCCAAGTGACATTCTATCTTGAAAAGAAGTAAAACTTATTACGTGTGAATATTATTTATTTAATTGTCCTATATTTATGTAGCTTCATAATATACTCTTTAGGTTACACAAAATAAATTTCGGAACGCATGAATAAATATTTGACAACCAATTTAAATGTCAACCACTTTTCATTATTGTCATTAATTTACATCTTTAAAATCTAAAATACGCCATTAATCAAATATTGTGGATATATTTTGTCGATTCGAAACCTTTATTTAAATACGTTATTTAATTTGAGGGAAGAGTTTACCGCATCGACGGTATGAACATTAAATGTTTGACAATGTTTGACAGTTACAAACCCATGAACATTTTGTATGGCAAAATGTTTTTTCCTTTATTTTATACTTTCGTCAATTTAATCGAGATAAAAACTATCTCACCCTTTAAGTTGGAACAAATAACACATATCTACAAAATTTGATTATAATCAGTTGAGTGGTTTAGGAGCCCATCGCGTACAAACAACGTGACACGTGAATTATATATATTAAGATATATTTTATAACGATTTGAAATGTATTTTTTCTTATAACTTAGGATGAAGTCCAACGTCTGACTTGCCTAGTTTACATATAATAGAAATTATATGAACAGTCATGGGAGATCACTATGTTCGATTGCTGGTTTCCATCAGCAAACCAAATTCTTATAATAAGAATTTACAGCTTTAGTACTTGGGAGGGCTATAATATATTACTTATCTTTTAAGAATAGACAAAGTACTAAGAATCAACAAATCAAAAACTTGAATTTAAATTACGAAGTTATCAAAACTGAAAAGTGATAAAAATAAAATTCTTAAATACGATGAAGTCTCTTTCATACATTTTTTCTGTAACACCATAGAATAAATACAAACATTTAGATAGTTATAACAACATTTTGAGAAGATATTTGTAAAAATAAAATTACGAAACGCAATTGAGAATATATCATACATTTTTCTAAATAAATTCAAAGCTACAGAATTATGAAATTGCTATAACAATATATAACAACTAGCGGCCCGGCTTCGCCCGGGTGCATATAGATTTCTCTACAATAATATGCACGTATTATAAACATAAACCTTCCTCTTGAATCACTCTATCTATTAAAAAAACTCCATCAAAATCCGTTGCGTAAAGATTTAAGCATTCACAGGGACATAGGGACAGAGAAAGCGACTTTGTTTTATAGTATGTAGTTTCGGGAGACCAAAAACAAAAATTAAATTCTAAATATTCAAAGTTATTATAGGAAGGATAATGCTTTGATTTTAATTTTGAGACAATACATAATTAAAATTTTGTCAACAATGATGGTTTTTGTATACTGAACTCTTTTTTAATTTATTTGATATTTGTTGATGAACCTTATTTTTGTTGAATTTACATTTAATCATTAGTCTTACCATCATAGTTTCAATTACTTAAATTATCTATTTTAATTTTGTATAGCCATTGACTTATATTCTACCGATAGACGAGGCGCGTCATAGAAACTATTTGTCCCGTATTTGTCAAAAGCTCAGTAGCGACATCTAGTACGTTTACTTGAATATTACAAATTATGGTCAAAGATTATTAGACAGACAAGACAGTTCATGTCAATAATAGCTTTGCCTAAGATACTGCCTAAGTATAAATACCGTCATAGCAATAATATATTTGTAATGTTTTTGTTTATTTACGTGATTCATTCATGGAAATGATGTAAATGAAATTAAATACTCTTACAAGTGTACAAGTCTGTCAAGCAGTCAATCAGTGTACAATCAGTCTGGCATTTATTATAATAACATTCATGAAATTTTAACAAGCTGATAAGCTTTTTCGAGACTAATAGACAAAAGGAATGTTACACCAGAAGTTTTCAAAAATGACTACCGCATTTGGAATATCTGAAATCTTCGTGTCGAAAATGAAATAAACAAATATAGGTATGTTCTCATGGTAGCCACTTATATCCATTCCAATAATTCTGGACAAATATTATAGAGATCTCCTTTTTTCGTAACCGACGCGGAAGAATATAAAACAATTTTAATTGATATTAGTCTTCAATAACAATAGGTTCGAATAGTCCATTAAGTAATTCATATTAAAAAATAGGGTCTAAATACTATCCACTGTTTCAAAACACACATATTCTGAGCTATTAATTAACAACATATGATTAAAATAAAATACTGAAATCAATTTGCAACTACATTCTTCCTACATATTTGTATTTGTAATGTATTCGAATAGTTTATGCCTATTTGGTCCACTGATATGAATGTCCCTTGAATAATCTATATCTTATATAGTTCGTCTCTCTCACTCGACGGGCAATTTTTATGCGCGGAAATGAGATATACGATTAAGGAGCTCACCTTGTATTTTAACGAGCTCTAAAATATATTTAATCCATTAATAAATAAAAGATCTGTATTATTGGCATTATTCTGCAATATTATATCACTTACGTTGTATTCTTTAATTATATTGTAACTTCAGAAAATTTCCCTGTCGGTTTGACGGGGAAAAGTCAAAATAAATTACTTATAAATATAAACAAAGAGGCGTACTATTGCGCGGCCGTCACGCGGCAGACTGATTCGTGTGCGGTGCATGCACCGCACTTGGGTGGGACACGTTTGTTACAAAGAACGTCTTATCTAGTGTAACATTGATATCGATGTGTATAGCTATCTTTTATCTATTGCTCAGTCCCGTGCGGTTGCTTGTTATTGTCGGACGCGTTCGCTCGAACTGACTGAAACTGGTTTGAGCCGACGCTTCGCTTAATAAAAAGTTACTGCGCAAATAAACATGTGTTTAACTGATAATTACCGATCATGAACCAAAATGTATTAATAAATAATGAACAAAACGTGTCAAGTGATTTACCTATAATAATGCCTCAAGAAATGAGCAGCAGTTGTAATAGCCTGGATATGGATTTGGACGATGATATTCACCAGGAAGAGGTAAGAAGAGGATTTAAGAGGAATAGAAGAATCGATCATGACGAGATTTGGACTACAGTAGGAAAAAGTGGAAAGCATTTTGCGCGAGCAGCAAGTAAGGACGACATGAGTAGGATACCCCAGGATAAGACAGAAGTTTGCCTAACACATACTGAAAAACTACCCAAACAATTCAGACTAGCCAAAGTAATGAAATCAGAGAAGATACAGGACGTTATTAAGATTAAATACATAAACGCGTACAAGGTACTAATCCAATTTACTAATGAGGAAAGCGCTGATAAAATTATAAATTGTAAGTATTTTAATGAGGATGGTTTTAAAGTTCAAAAGACATTTGAAGTTGTTCAGTCTTATGGGGTGATAAGGGACATTGATCTAGATCTCAGTGACGAAGAGATAATGGAAAGCCTCACTTGTGACACGACGATTATAGGTGTCAAAAGGCTAAAAAGAAGGAGTAGCTCCGGCCGGTGGGAAGACAGTGAAGCTGTCAAAATCTGCTTTAAAGGATCTTCCTTACCTACATATGTGAAAATATTTGACACGAGAGTCAATATAAGCCCATATGTTTTTCCAGTCACGCAGTGTGCTCAATGTTGGAGATACGGTCATACAATTCGGTTGTGTCCTGCCAATAAACCTGTGTGTCCCAAATGTGGAGGTAATCACCTCAACTGTGAAAGTACCGACTTCACATGTAATAACTGCGGTGGAAAACACATGACCCTGGAAAGAACATGTCCAATTTTTATTAAGGAGCGAAAGATCAGAGATCTAATGGCTGAGTTCAATTGTACTTATAAGAGAGCCCTAACTATTTATGTTCCACCATCTCCTCCTCCTACAAAAATATTAAATGAAAAAGATTTCCCTGTTTTATATTCTCGAAAAGAACAACATGAAAAAATCTAGCAGAAACAAATAGTTCCTCAATTAGTAAATCTTATGTTAAAGCCGTAACGCAAGATGTAACTAAAAAGAAAAATACTTAAAACAACAAGAAAAGCACTAATAACAAAGATTACGTAGGAAGCATGATTTTGAATGATTGGGCAGAGGAAGTTGAAACCGATGAAAACAGAAACATTGCACCAGAAGATGATGCCTCTGAGAAATCGACAGTAGGCAACGAAGAATTTTCATGGAAATTACTATTCAAAAGACTGAAAAACAAAATGTTACAACTTAACATATCTTGAGAGGAGAAGATAAAAAGCTCTATAAGTATAATTTGGAAGTTCGCAGTATCTCTTGTTGTTCATCACCTATCAACCTCGCATTTTGTAGATTTTCTGAAACAATATGGATTATAACAGTAGACACATTACAGTTAACATACTTCAGTGGAATGCCCAAAGTCTTCGCCCAAAATGTTCTGAGTTTGAAGTACTTCTGAACCGAGAAAAAGTTCATATTGCAATAATAAGTGAAACATGGTTTAAGCCGGGAAGCGATTTTCGCATAAGCGGATATAACACATACAACGTGTAACAGGATTAATTCACAACCTCAGACACCCCAACTTTAAAATATTATTGCAATCATAGTTTATGCTTTGACATCGTACTATCATAATTACAAAATCTTTTATTTATGAAATTAGTTATACCAAATGTAGGCACTTAACATGGTCACCTTACGAGTTACAAATAAGAGTGTACTACTACACACGCTCGCCGGACACGCACACATGTACACAAGACACATTCACACGAGTACCTAACGCCGGTCGCCGACCGCTGCGCCGCGCCGGCAGAAACAGCTGACAATATACGAAATACAAATTACAAATTACGTACGTAACTGATTACTGGGTGGTTTGGTAAACAAATTATTATTTATTTAATCTGTAAGCATAACATTTGTGTTTTAACTATAAAATCTAAATATTTTACTTACTAGATATAATGCGTACGAACCCAACATAAGACAATATTTTGCATGAATCGGCTATAAAATATTATTAATTTCACTTCCCCTAAACTTAGTTCCTACAGGCGGGCAGGATACGGGCGTCATTTATTTTGCATTATTATTGAATAAGATAATAAGATAACGCAATATCTAACAACGAATACTAGATTGGGAATCACAACCTAATCACAACACAAAAAAATACAACAAAATTAACTTACGTGTTACATGGCACTCATGAGGCGATTTCTTTTTAAAATATGTTCGACATGTCCACCACCTTGATACACTTTGATGCACATTTGCGTAATTGTTCACGTAATTTATGTAAAACTTCAGTGTCACTCTTCACTTTTAGGAATTTGCTCCACATTACCCTCCTCATCCTGGATCCTCCACATTAGTACTTTCACTGAAGTATACCAGAGATTTATTACGTCCCCACAAAAAAAGTCAAGAGACGTCAAGTCAGGTCAGGTGACCTAGGAGGCCATTGCACAGGTTCGCCGCGACCTATCCAGCGCTCTCCGAACTCAGCATCGAGATACCGTCAGACATGCCAATGATACATTATCACCACACAGTGCCAAAGTTCTCACCATTTCAGTGTATTTGAATATTCGAATACCGATAAGACATCGCGCGCGAAGTTATCGAAATATCTACTTAACACTTAAACACAAGTAGACACAGATAACTGCGGTGCACGACTAGATTTTTTTCACATATTCGGTGCCCATTTAGGGATTGCAATAACGGGATATCTGACACACCGGGATTCCGCATACATTGTAGCAAAATTACAAACCGAATTTAATCACCATTTTAACGTTCCCCGAAATTATTTTTCATAGAAATACCTATTTGTTGTTTCTTTTCATATTGATTTTGTTACATTTAATTTGTTTCATTTAAGTGCATGTATTGCGCGGGATTTGGATCGCCCGGCCTTGCAAATACCGGGAGTAATTTTTTTCGCGGCGCATCCCTATACCGCCGCGCGCGCCATCGTTTGTCGAATGGATCAAATTGCATTAAACAATAGCTGCATCCTGCTCTATCTAGTTGTAGTTAAATGTGCGGAAAAGAGAATATGATAGTTATTTATTTTGGTAGCTTATTACGTTTATTGAGGCCTATCGTTGTGTGCGTTTGATTAATGATAGATTGCTTAAATAAACTTTATAACTATCGAAATAAAGTTCATTTTTGTTCATTATTTAGTTTATTAGAGTATTCGTTTAGTGATTCATTTAAAAATGATCTTATGTGCTGGAGTTACGTTTCAATTTCGTTTGTTCGGAGTACTAAACGAAGGAGTGTCTGTAATTTACTTGGTCTTAACTAATTATTTTGAAAAAAAATACCTACCGAAAAAAATGTTGATATCGGTTCAGTAGCTGATTCTGAACGTACTACTTTCCGCTTTTACATTTAAATCTGTTACATGTTGTATAGAGCTGATCGATGTGATGGGTTTGGCGGAGTTGCAATTTTAGCACATTGGTCAGTCAAAGCACAAAAAATTCAAACTGCCTGTATCAATCCACTTATTGAAATAATACACCTCAAAATTTACAATTGTGATCATCTAGAAAATATTATATCACTTTATTGTCCTCCGGGTGTCGATACTTCTTATAATGACTGGAATAATATTTTTACTCAAACAAGACAGAAGACGATTATCGCAGGCGATTACAATGCTCACATATTTGAGTTGTTTTTATGGGAGTGTCATAGTCAACATGTGACTAAACTCCCAGGTTAAATAAATAGAAAAAAAAATCTATTGCTACAAATATTTAATATCGACATTGGTTCATAAAAACTACGCCGGTATTATATGTGTATTTTAATTATTCAGACAGAACATATCAAGGGAAAACGTCAGTGTGTGTTATGGAGTAATTTAGAACTAATCGTAATGTAGCAGCAGATTATGTCGGAGCAGACTGTTTGCGATATCAGATTTTACTTGTACAGTCGATTACTCTTCGGTTTTTATCATGAGTTCAGAAGCAAGCGAGCAAGATGGATCGCGAAATTCTACTGCCTCTTCACTTTTACCTTAGTAACAGCTTATTTTATTATTACAGAAAATTTTGATCTGGCACCATATTTCACATACATTGAAGTTATGATATATTACATTTGCGTGGTAATGTCAGCAACAAAGAGGAACGGTTACTTGGTGCGGTATTACAGGAAGATGCCGCTTGTCGACGACCCATCCAATACGAGAACATACAGCTTTATGCGAACTTGTATCATCGCTGTAATTTTTTTAGTCTTTATTCTTAGGTTCTATCTGTTTTATTACTCTCTTATCTGCAAGATTGGAACAATGACATACACACTGATGTTTGTTTTCGACCTAGTGATGTGGTATTGCCATACATCATAATGAAGAGCTTTGAGAATTCTACTGACTCCATACACTTACTGGTAAAATATTATTAAATGCAAATCAATAGAAGTCCATTATTTCACAATATAAACAATCATTTACTTATTTTATTTATTTTAAATCTTTATTGTACACATAAAAAAATACAACATATAGAAACAAAAAATATAAAAAGTACAAATGGCGGTCTTATCACTTAAAGCAATGTCTTACCACAACAGGAAGCGCGTTCCACAATCGAACTGCTTTGACAGTAAAAGACTTGTCCATAAATGTCGTGGTGTGCACAGCAGCCTAAGATTCTCGGACGACCTCAAGGACCTCAAATGTGAGTCACGAAGAAAAATAAATCGTTCTTTAAGATACGATGGGGTGAGAGGATTGAACAAAATATTGTAAAGAAGACAGAGAATGTGAGTATTCCGACGAAGCCGTATAGGTAACCACTTGAGCTTAGCACGAAACTCAGAAACATGGTCATATTTGCGTAGACCAAATATGAATTTTATGCAGAAATTTTGAAGACGCTCAAGTTTATTTAGTTGGTCTTCGGTGAGATCTAGATAGCTGACATCGGCATAATCAAGGATGGGGAGAAGGAGGGTTTGCGCAAGTGAAATCTTCGTGGTAACAGGTAGAAAGTTGCGTAACCTTCGCAGGGACTTAGCTGAAACGAACAGCTTTCGGTTTATTTCACGAAGCTGAGGACCCCAAGTAAATGACTTATCAATAAGTAAGCTCAAATTGCGGACGGTGTCACTGTAAGGGATGGTTATCTCATTACAATAAACACTGGGGAGTTGATTCCAATCCAGCTTCGAGATCATCCTAGGGCTACCGACAACAATGACTTGTGTTTTCAAGGGATTGATCTTCAAACCATGAGCTCTACTCCAATCACAGATGTGTTGAATGTCTGTATTGATATAAGCAATTGCATCGACCATTTTGTTCACGGGTGCCTGAGTATATATTTGGAGATCATTTGCGTAGAGGTGGTAGGAGGAGCGTAAAAAGTTGGTTATTGGGTTAATAAATACAGCGAAGACAAGAGGAGATAGCACGCCGCCTTGAGGAAAGCCAGCAGCTACGGGGCACCAAGAGGAAAATTTATCCTCCACACGGATGCGTTGCCGGTAACTACGAAACCAATCAACAGCCATTGGAGATATGTTAAGAGAGCGTAGCATGGAAAATAATACGTCGTAGTCCACAGTATTAAAGGCATTACTGAAGTCTAGCAAAGCTAAGGCTGTCAGCTTGCCGTCCTCCATGCCGGATCTTATATCATCTGTGATATGGGTCAAAGTGGTGGTCGTAATATGCCCTGGATGAAACCCAGATTTGAGAGGATTTAAGAGGTTGTTCTTGGAGAGGAAATCATTGCTCTTTTTCAGACTTTTATTCATTTAATTCTGAAGGTATTAACTGCGTTGTGTAGTACAACGTTACATTTCATATTCACAAAGCATCAGGTATGAATAAAATTTATTTAATACTAGCTGTGCCCGCGACTTCGCCGTTTTTCCGACATTTCGTGGAATTTAACAAAAACTTTATTTTTCTAAAATAAAAGATTTTTTCTAAAATAAATGTATCCTAAGTTACTCCTTATTATATCAGCTACCTGACAAAAAAGTCCCGTCAAAATCAGTCCGGCCATTTCAGAGATTAGCCGGAACAGACAGACAGACAGGCAAAAAAATTCATAGGTCATTTTCGTTATAGGTATCGTGTATATAACGATATGTACTTAGACATTTTTATTTATTTTCACTTTACAAAGACACTTCAATTTTATTTATACCGGGTATCTCAAGACTGCTACCGAAAACGAAGCCGGGTGGTAGTTTTAGTGGCTACAAACACAATGCAACTAAAATTTTCGCATAGAAACGTGACAATTATTTTTTATGATTTTTTAAATATCGTCATTTTTGGGTGGTAAATCCATAGTTTTTGCTAAAATAATAATTTAAACTCTCTTATATCTTAGAGTATTTATAAATGAAAGGGTATACACTATTATTTTAGGAAAAAAATTATTTACCTCCAAAATATGGCAATAGGAAAAAAAATTCAAAAAAAATTGTCGCTTATTTTTGCAACTTTTTCTGTTGCATTGTGTCTGAAGTCGCTTAAACTACCACCCGGCTTCGTTTTCGGTAGCAGTCTTGAGATACCCTGTATATATGGATAGCATTTGTTTAGTTTGTCCATGGTATTTTAAAGACAGATTTACATCTTATCTTTAAAATGGCTGTCATTAGTATGTAGATACAATTCTATGCGTCAATAAACAAGATAGGCATACACATGTGTCTTGCCCAGCTATCTACCTATATAAATAAATGCACTATATTTCTTAACTGAAACATAAAATGCACCGAAATACCTAGTGAAATCTATAGTTAAAGATAGTAAGATTATAGAAACCGGCCACAAGACACCCCTAGTTTTAAGTAGGACTCGTATGTAAGTGATACATAAATTAATTGTACCTCCGTTTCATTTTGTTCAGAAGTAGTAACATTTTCTCATATAATTAATACTTTAAACATTTCTGTTTTATCTGTGTTTAAAAGGATTTATTTTGTAATAAATAAAATATAAACATAGCACCTTGCATGAAAAAAAGTGTTAAAAAGCATGCATCCCGCATGCTCATTTCCGTTATTAAAATGAGAAATGCAATTAATTCGTGGATGTATTAAAACGGCGTGGATTATGTTTCATTTCGATATCGGGAAATGATAAAGTTTAACGAATGTTAAATAACTCGGATGCATGCGAGCTTGTAATATAACAGGCTTATGTTCATCCCAGTTTCCCCCCAGAGGTATTCAGAGATATAATTTCACATAGATCTTTATCACATTCATACATTGCGTATAGCTTGGGGCTATATATATACTCCAAGATGTGTTCATTCACACAGCAATTACTTTTATGGGGACATTGTGTAACAAGGTAACAATTTGTAACGTTTTTTATACCATCAAGAAATCAACGGCTTTACAAATAAAAATTACATGTTATAGAACTTACACAAAAAGGGTAATAAAATGTTTCAAATAATTGACAAATAATATACCTACAATATGTTGAATGGCGGAGGCGATTTTATATACAATAGATTGGGGTTTACAGAAATGTTAACCCGTAACATTAATCTTTGTATAGCAACAAGCACGAACAACTAAATTAGATTTTAGTCAAAAGATAATAATACTAATGAAAACTCACACGGTGATGGGCTATCACAAAAACCCGTCTCTTGAATGATGCGTTGGATTCTACTCTACTTCACAGCGGTGACGGGTGTACTTGTAACTGTAGTAAGGTATCAGAGAGCGACTGACACGCCCCGTATTTTTATTAATTAACAATTTACCTTCACGATTATGGTTTTGGGTATAAAATACGTAATGAAGGAAAATACAGCACTTTCTAAGTTTCATACAAAGGTATAAGATTAATATGATAATTTATAAATAATATTTGGAAAATATCTATCCATTTTGAAGTAATACAACTAAGTATTTAAAGTTTTATGTAAGTATCACCACTTTTTCCCATAAAACCATGGAATTGGATGAAAATTGGAATGGGTAAAGGTAAAGAACAACATTTTAACATATACGTATTTTTTCGTTTCGTGTTAATTAAATAGTTGTCAAAATATACCTTGAAAACAATTTGTAACAGATACAAAACTTTTATAAACTTCGCCTTAACATTTTTTACAAATAAGAACTCTCAGAATTTTGGCGTAATATGTTAAGGGAAAGCATGTGTAATGCTGATTCTTGATTTCTCGGCATCATTGTTATTATCAAAGTAATCTAAGAAAATTCTCTATTATCTAGACGCATCACGATTAACAAAAATGTATACTAGCAGGTGCGCTATTTCTTAGGTCAACGTTACAAATTAGTGCAATAGATTCTGTTACTTCAATCCGCCTTGTATACATCGTATATGAAGTACATATACTAAATAAATAAATAAGCTAAATTTTGCAATTGACGATTGTGATTCACAAAGCCGATCGGCTAATATTAAATATGATCTCGTGTAATCTATGCAGGAGTGAGTTTTTTTACGAACTCATTTAAAGAAGAAACTAAACAGTCAATTTTGTGTGGCATTTGAAAAATTGTCAGTTTTTTTTATTGCAAATTCTGAGCGGCGCAATTAGCTATAGCAGAAATATAGAGCATGCTAAGGCTCCAAAAATAACAAGGTGGTGATGTTAATTGAAGTACCAATAATTCCCATTTGCTAAAGAGTAATTTTAACTAAGTCTTAATCAAAGAGACTGACTCGTAATATCGCCAACCACAAACGGAGACAGCTAATGTCTCCTAATCGCGCTTGATTTATCGCAAGTTAATATTAGCCTTTGTAATAAACGTTGGTGATGCGACCACTCTTGTTTCTAATAGTATTTTTTAGACTAATATCGATATTTTTTTTAGTTTCTTTACCTGTTCATTTTTAATGAACTTCTCCTACATAGCTTTTTTTGGCAGCCTATGTGGCACAGTTGGTTAAAACCGGCTGTGAAACGAGAAGCAGCGGGTTCAATCCCCGCTCCGAGATAGAATATGTTCCGTGTGGTTTAGGTATTTGTGAGACTGAAAAATCTCGTAGTTCTGATACACACGACCCAAGACTCAATCTTAGTGTGGGATCAGGACTATGTTAGTGACTGTTAGGTGTATCTGGGGGCACGGCAGTGCCCCCTCCAAGTCGAGCTAAAAAGCGGTACTGTCGTACCATCCTTTTCTCGAAGCAATTCAGACGATTTTCTACCCTCTATAACTTCGTTGTGGTTAAAGCAAGAAGCCTGAATTTTCAATTACTAAGCAGGCATTGTATACATACATACATAAACTCGCGCCTTGTTCCCAGAAGGGGTAGGCAGAGGTGCGAGGGCACCCACATTTCGCCTTGTATGTTCCGTCCCACAATGTGATAGGTGGCGAGCCTATTGTCATATCGGGCACAAATTCCTGACTCTGGGCTGATACTGAATAGAAAAATCCAATATCACTTTGCCCAACCCGGGATTCGAACCCGAGACCTCAGCTTTATAACCGTACCGTAGTACAACTACGCCACCGAGGCAGGCATTGTATAAACACAGTATATTTAAAATTTTATTCAATTTGAACCAGTAGTTTAAGAATTGTAACATGTCAAACTTTGTTAATTTTGTCACTCACTGACTGACCGATCATCAAAAGTCTAAGGCACTTCTAGCAGACATAGAACCTTCAAATTTAGAATAAAATTAGTGTTGAGTGTCTAAAGTAAAGGAAAATTGAAACATTTCAAAATTTCTGTCTAGTTTTCTAGATACACCAACTGCATGAATAACTTTGTAATCCGATATAAATATATAGGATTACATTTGCAGTTAATGAATCATTTTACCCGTATATAATAGGAATTATAGTTGTAGATAGGTATTTATATATATCAGGCATAACAGGAGGGGGTATAGAGAGGGAGAGGGTGTATTCAACCCATGAAACAGTATAATATTCCTCTAGAAAAACATGACTAAAAAAACTTGCAGATAAATAGACTAAATAACTCGAAAATATTAATTACCATGAAAGAAAGAACATTAATACTCAAATCCGCTATATTTGTGATAAATTGATACCTACAAAAATAAGAAAAAGCCATAAGACAGAGGCTTTAAGAAAAATCGTTAGTGATATTCTAGAAGTAAAAAGTACCGAAAAGGAAAAAGTAGGACTCTACAAAAAAAACGTGAGATCCCATCAAAACCATCATGTAAAAAAATTCCAAGGTTCGCAGCTCAAGTTTTCTACCGCAAAAAGTTGTGAGATGCATGTAATACCAAGTCGATTAATTTATTTAGTCCTTGCTTAAGGGACCTTCTGTATAAAGTTATTACGTAAGTTATTATCCTATCAATATTAAAAATTATTTACGTTTTAAATAAATAAATCGACTTGGCCAGCAGCATTATGTATAAATTGTACGATACACTATGTTTTCATGCGATGGCCAAGTCAATCTATTTTTTTACAGGATGTTTTTGATGGGATTTATTTATATACAACTTGTTGATTGTAAAATGGTTGTCGCAGTATTTTTGAAATGACGCTCTAATCGTATGATAATTATGTATTTAAAGTCTAAAAATCCACAATTGACCAAAGTGGTGGTCTATGACCTAAAGAGCTTCAGGGCGCTAATTTATTTTATTATATACAGTGTGCTGATAGATTAAATTATGTAAGAAATATTACAAAACCGTGTGCTATTTCGTCCAGGTCTTTTGCATTTTCAACAGTCATTTTCATTCACAAGAATCCCTATGTTCTTAAGACACGTGATCAAACGATGCTGGAATTATGACAATGAAGTATTTTTTATTGCAATTAATGGCTAGACCTGTCTGCCATTCGCCTGATGTACTGATAACACTGCTGTTTAGTGCAAGAAATAGACATTGCGGGGGTACCTACCCAGGCGGCCACCCATTTATGATAGACCTACCACCAGTAACCACCCGCCTACAGGGTAGTACCACCATCAAATTAAATTAATATCCAGTCCGATTAGAATACAAAAACGCACATCACTAAAACTCGATGTAATTACAAGGGAATACGAATAGGCTCTTAATAAACGGTTGATTCATCTCGCAAATGTTTACACAAAATTACCTCCCGCTACGATCCATTTAGATTCGTCATTTGCTGTTACAGCCGCGCAGTTTGCTGCCGTTTTTATTGTGCTTGTCAAAAGAATACATTTTGTAAACGATGGATATAATGTTAATGGCATTTTTCACCTTCATTTGACTGAAATTGCCTTAATTGTTGACGATATTTTTTTTTATACTTTTTACGTAGTAATACAAATTTAATTTGAAGTCACTCGTGGTTACATCGAAAGGCTTTCCACTAAGGGTGGTCGGTATCTCAAAGGGAAGGTACTATGTATATCCTACCTTTTCTATTTCAACAAACGAAATTCGATATCTATGAGATGTGAGTACTCCATGTTTGTACTCCACGAGTATCTTTTTCGGGTCTGGGTTTTTGTGAGACTGAAATTCTCTCATAGTTCCTGATACCCACTACACAAGAATCGTAATATGGGGTCAGGACTATGTATGTATGTGGCTTTTGTATGTATTCATGATATATTTATTTATTAAATTCAACAACAATGCTGTAAACTTCATGGCAGTTTTTATGATACAATGTACCACCCCGGGCGGGCCGGCATTTGTATGTAACTCTTAACGAACTACAAGAAGGCATATAGGTAGGTAGGTATATAATTAAATTAATAACATGAAAAAAGGTAAAGTAAAAATTCTTTCATATGCTCCGAGGCATATAATTACATGGCAAATGTATTATGTTGATCATAATATTACAAAATTAACACAAAAACTAAAACAAACATAGCCCTAAGTGAAACACGACGTCGCACAAAACGAAACTAATTAGCAGCGATTCGCTCCCCGCGCCGGTCCAGGGTGGAACAAATCTCCAAATGTAATTATTCATGAAATCCACTCGGCAATTATCTCGAGCCACCAACGCAATGCTGGAAATGTTGATAAAGACTTCTTACGCCGGCCTGTACACCCGGCTACCTACAGCGAAGTATTTTTAGGCCCCTATAGCTACAGAGGATTACAGTACTTGGGTAACTTAATTGGTGTATTTGATTTACTCATCGCTTCTATTTCTGTTAGGTTTTCGTGGAAGAGTTATAATTGTTACGACAAAATTCTAAATGCCTCAAACATGTATTCCAATTTCCAATTACCATCAGTTCCCGGAATAATACCAATGAAGGGTCAATACTTTTTGCGATATCCAAAAGCGCCTACGCCTACTCTATTATTGAAATAATAGTGAAAATATAGTGATAGTGTTAGAAATGAAAGTCCACCATTGTATCGTGGTTAATTAGACCGGTTATAAAGTGAGAGGCATCATACATCATAGAGACCAAAAGTTTTTTTTTTTAAATTCTGGCGCGGCATAATTACTGCATCAGATCATAAGTTCAAATGCCGTCCAGGCAGAGTATTAAATGGCATCAAACGGCACTTCCATGTCATTCGATACAATTATTCTAGACTGCTAAAATGCTTTTTCACACTATGGTTGAAGGACTCAGGATTATAAGAAGGCATTATATACACGCGTGACGGCAAACAGTTACAAAGTTAGACGGTTTGGCACAAAAAAGAATTTGCAAACGTTTTGGTTCGTACCGAGATGGTTTGGACCATCAAGCTATGGCTTCGCGAGCTAGCAAGCAAGCCATTTCTTTTGTGTCAGGTTATTTGAGACTGAAGAGTATCTTACTTTTGATATAAGACTTGTATCTTTGGGACTGTTAAATGTATTTTACATACTTAAACTCACGCCTTTTTCCCAGAATGGTTAGGCAGAGATGCCAGGGCACCCACATTTCACCATGTATGTTCCGTCCCACGATGTGATATGTGGCAAAGTCCTGAGTCTGGGCTGATAATCAATAGAAGAATCCAATATCACTTTGCCTAACTCGGGATTCGAACCCGACCTAAGCTTTGTAACCGTACTCTAGTACAACTACGCCACCGAGGCAGTAGATGTATTTTACTTACCTAAATTTCACAAATAATTCTAAGAAATCCGTGTAAAGGTTCCCTAAAGAGCGTACCCGCAAGGAATGCGGCGAAGACTCGTTAAAGCGAAGACGCGCTGGTGCGTGAACTGCCGATTGCGCGCTTTTTAACCACCAACCCCCCCTCCCCCTTCCACTTGTTTCTTCCCGGATATCCACTTGACCACACCGGCGTGTTGATTGCCCACCTCTTTATTAAGCTAATGAAGCAGCACTTATCTATACTGCTATTATAAATCAGAAAGTGACTGCCTCGGTGGCGCTGTTGTACCACGGTATGATTGCAAAGCTCGGGTTCAAATCACGGGTTGGGTGAAGTGATATTGGATTTTTCTTGTTGGTCTGTCATTTGTAGACGATGTGGCGATAGACTCACCACCTATCAAATCGTGGGACGGAACACTTAAAGTGAAACATGAGTAGGTACCACCTCTGCCTACGATTCTTGGAAAAAAACACGAGTTTATGCATGTATGTTTAAATCAGAAAGTGAGTTTATCTGATTGTAACCTATTCACGACTTAACCACTCTGTTGTGTATCGTGGAATTTTTCATACACATTATCAGGAGTACAGCAAAAGATAGCGAGTATTCTTTTATAAAAAAATAAGTTCAGCAAAAGCAAAGTAACTATCAAATGATCCTGCGATTAATTGGCGGCACTGTAGTCTGAACTGCACCAACTGTGGCACTAACCATGTATCATACGTTTTAAAAATTAAATTAGCCATAACCTATAGTATAAAAAAATGTATTTTCATTACTTTATCATGCTAGTATCAAGAAGAAAAAACAAAAGGATCAATTAACTATAGAAGGAAATTCATAATATAGTAGATTGCCAACCTGCACTGGGCAAGTGTGGTGTACTTTATGGCTTAACCACTCTCAATCATACTCTCGATTGTAGAGGACGTCCGTGTCCTGTGGTGGGACATCATATATAGACGAATACAGTACGAAATACAGTAAATTGACGGTCATTTGATGCAGTATTTAAACAGTCTGCTTTTGTGCCAAATATAGCGGGTTGGATCACCATAAAGAAAATATTTGGTTACAAATATGTGTTAGGTTTAGCATTGTGCGTTTGTGAATCTTATATTATGTATCATTGACATAAATATTAGAACAAGTGTTTTGTTTTTATTTATAGAAATGTACTTGTGCTCTTACTATATCTCTCATGTGTGTCCCAGTTTGAAGGACAATGTATCTAAAGTAACTACTGCACATATTAAGACTTATCATCTTATGTCTCAGGTTGGCGAGCGTAGTGGAATGCCAAGCGTTGCTTTGCAATTCATGGTGGTGTTTCGTTTTGCTCCTGTCCATGAGCGGTCATATCGCTTACCATCAGGCGAATGCATGCTCGACTCGCCATTCACTGCAATAAAAAAAGTGTTTATTTAAGGTTATTGATAGATACAAGTGTGGCTTCTTTTTTTCTTTTTTAACCAACTTCAAAAAAAGGAGGAGGTTCTCAATTCGACTGTATGTTGCTTTTTTTATGTTTGTTACCTCGTTTCTCTGTACTGTGTGAACCGATTTCGACCATTCTTTCTTTGATTGAAAGCTGGTGCTTGTCATTTAGTCCCATAAAAATATAGTGTAAATCTGATGAATATCTTCGGACCTGGAGAGGGGAACTCCTTAAAATTAAGTAGATTTCCAATGGTTCTTTTTGCATTTGGTTCATTATTAAAGTTAAGTTACAATGAGAGAGGAAAAAGGGGTGGGGGTGACGAGGGGTAGGTGATAAAATTAAAATATACGTAAATTCTAATATCTTCGGCAGCTTTTATTCATTGGAAATAGTGTATTGACAGGTTGATCCCAGGAACACAACATGAAGATCTGATGACCATGTTCGGACCTGGAGTGTAGAACTCTTCAAAATTTAGTAAGTTTACAATGGTTCTTTTTGCATTGGGTTCGGTATAAAAACTAAGCTACAGTGGTGGAGGGAAAAGGGGGGAGGGGCAAAGGGAGGGGGGGGGAGAAAAATAATAAATATGTGAATACTCCAATATCTTCGGCAGCTTTTAGCCAATTTAGCGATTTCATTATCATCGGAAAGAACATATTCTTTGTGGGGACCAAATCTTCTTCATTTAAATTCCTATCAACACTAAAACAAGCACAAGTTCTATGAAATAAATATTATTTTTTGCTTTGCAGTGGTACTTATTATTTTGTTACTTTTTTATTGTTTAGTGTTTTTTTTTTTTTTGTTTTGAAGTCGGTTTTTATTTTTCTTTCACGAGAAAATCTCTCTACGTATACAGTAGCATACATACATGGTGCCATGGTGGACGCCCTCCAGCTAGGTGGAGTGCCAATTTGCGACAGGTCGCTGGCAGATGCTGGAGACGACAAGCTGAAGAAAGAGTGAAATGGCGCAATTTGGAGGAGGCTTATGTCCAGCAGTGGACAACAATATAGTGGACTGATGATAACACAGAATGTCGGACTCACGTTCTATTATAAAGTAATTGAAACATCCGACCGACTAAAACCCCGTGATACGCCGCTATCACCTTTGAAGCAAGGGGTGTGGGATACGCGTGAGCATACAACACAACCCCCTAGGAAATAAGTGTAGCTTGTGGAATCTGAAGCTGAAGATTGGAATCTTCTATTGATTTAAGGGTAAAAGAAAATTACGTATTATGACAATATTGTACGCAATAGTTGATATCTGATGTACAATAGACAATACTAAAGGTATTGTCTATTGTACATCTCATTAGACAAAATGATTATTAAAAATAAAAATTCAAAACGAAACTAAAAATTTAATAGACGTTTATCAATAAAAATTCCAATTATGTCTTCATAAAATCTTCTCGAAGCGCACCAAACAGTTTCACTGCAAATTGTTTCTAAGAAAAAGTAAAAAAAAAACAATACAAGTGAAACGGTCTAGACACGCTGTCATGTCTACATTAAATAGTATAGTGTTGCTGCAATTTCATTCCGACGGCGCCTGGAATAAGGGCGGTATCCGCGTAAACGACGACCGATTTGATGCTAAGTTTTTAATTTGATATCTGCGAAATTTATCCAAACGCTTTCTGCGTAGATCAGTAAAATTAGGAGAGAATTATAATTAAGGAACTTAATTAGATTTTTAGTCACAAGTTCTTTTTACGGAATCTTAATATGATTACTATGAGATATCATTCATGAGAAGTCAGATGCATACTCTAATAAAAAACTAATTTTGTCTGATAACTTCAAACAAAGAATGCGGTTCTTAATTCGATTGAATATTATTAAAATTAAAAGATTAAAATAACGACCGATAATTCGAGGTATATCTCACACGTTGTCATAATTACTTTTAAAATAATATATATCAAAAATATTAACATCTCAGAATGGTCGAAAAATACTTATATTACAAAATGAGGTATTTAAGTTAAATCTATGCCATTTAGTTTACAACCGGGATTTTTTAAGTCTTCTATTTGCTTTCCTAATAATGATGATTTTTGGCTGGTATCACTGATGACAAGAGCCACAGAGTTATCTGGGAGCACGGCAGTGCCCCCTCCAAGTCGAGCTAAACGGGACAGTCGTAACATCCTTTTCTCGAAGCAATTCAGACCATTTTCAACCCTCCATAACTTCGTTGTGGTTTAAGCAATAATCCTGAATTTTCAGTTACTAAGCAGGCATTGTGTAAACACGGTATATTTAAAATTTCATACAATTTGAACCAGTAGTTTAAGAATTGTAACATGTCAAACTTTCTTAATTTTGTCACTCACTGACTGACTGACCGATCATCAAAGTCGAAGGCACTTCTAGCAGACATAGAACCTTCAAATTTAGAATATAATTAGTGTTTAGTGTCTAAAGTAAGGGAAAATTCAAACATTTCATAATTTGTGTCTAGTTTTCTAGATAGACCAACTGCGTGATTAACTTTGTAATCCCATATAAATGTATAGGATTACAACGTTGCATTTGCAGTTAATGAATCATTGTACCCGTATATAATGGAATTATAGTTGTAGATAGGTATCTATATACCGGGTATCTCAAGACTGCTACCGAAAACGCAGTCGGGTGGTAGTTTTAGTGACTACAAACACAATGCAACTAAAAATTTCGCAAAGAAACGCGACAATGATTTTTTTATGATTTTTTAAATATCGTCATTTTTGGGTGGTAAATCCATAGTTTTTGCTAAAATAATAATTTAAACTCTTTTATACCTTAGAGTATTTATAAATAAAAGGGTATACACTATTATTTTAGGAAAAAATGTATTTACCACCCAAATATGGCCATAGGAAAAAAAATAACAAAAAAAAATTGTCGCTTTTTTTTGCAACTTTTTCTGTTGCATTGTGTCTGAAGTCGCTTAAACTACCACCCGGATTCGTTTTCGGTAGCAGTCTTGATATATCCTGTATATCAGGCATAACAGGAGGGGGTATAGAGAGGGAAGTTGTACAGTTGTACAGTTTCATGGGCTGAATACACCCTGTATTCAGCCCATGAAACTGTACAACATTCCTCTAGAAAAACATGACGAAGATCCAAATAAATAGACTAAATAGCTCGAAAATATCGATTACCATGAAAGAAAGAACATTAATAATCAAATCCGCTATATTGTGATAAATTGATACCTACAAAAATAAGAAAAATCTATAAGACAGAGGCTTTAAGAAAAATCGTTATTGATATTCTAGAAGTAAAAAGTACCGAAAAGGAAAAAGGCAGGACTCTACAAAAAGACGTGAGATCCCATCAAAAACATCCTGTAAAAAAATTTCAAGTCTCGCAGCTCAGATTTTCTACCGCAAAAAGTTGTGAGATGCATGTAATACCAAGTCGATTAATTTATTTAGTCCTTGCTTAAGCGACCTTCTGTATAAATTTTTACGTAAGTTATTATCATATCAATATTAAAAATTCTTCACGTTTTAAATAAATGGATCGACTTGGCCATCGCATGAAAACATAATGTATCGTACAATTTATACATAATGCTCCTGGCCAAGTCGATCTATTTATTTAACACGTTAAGAATTTTTAATATTGATAGGATAATAACTTACGTAATAACTTTATACAGAAGGTCCCTTAAGCAAGGACTAAATAAATTAATCGACTTGGTATTACATGCATCTGAAAGAAAGAAAGAAAGAAATATTTATTTATTGCTAGCACAATAACAAATAAATTACAAAAAATAAAAACCAAAAGAATACAAAACAAAAAACGAATTACACTAAGAACAAAATTATAAATATAAAATTAATTATTCTGAATTATAAATATTGCGCCAGCAATGGAACCTCCCATTCAGCTTTCTGCTGCAGTACTGCATATGCAATACTTGTAGTATTTTCAATTTTGCTGATTTTCAATGGGAGGCCCAAGAGACGTGCGGACGACTCTCACAACTCTCATCTCACAACTTTTTGCGGTAGAAAACCTGAGCTGCGAGACTTGGAATTTTTTTACATGATGTTTTTGATGGGATTATTTTCTAGTATCTCACAAAAGGTTGTTTAAAACAGTAAATAAATATCAATGTTCTTTATTTATCGTTTGCGTGAGTACGGAACACTCAACAGAATTTCCTTAAGGAGTGATTAATTGCCGTGTCGAAGTACATAATACAGCTGTTTGCTGGCCTAAAGAGCTTAGTTTTTAATTAAGATCTTCATTCAAAGCTTCCAAGGGTTAAATTAAAATTAAGATCGGATATTTTATTCAAGGTGTGTGCATATTTAAGATCAAAAGAATTTATAGTATGTTTTAATTAACGGGCAATGATTAACCGCATTTACGTATTTTATGTTAGCTATTTTTATATTTTAAATGCAAAAGGAATTATTCATAAACAGTTGACAAACGTATTTTAGTTATCAAATGTTTTATATTCTTAGCTCAAACTGAATTCACAAGTCATTCGATAAGTACCAACCATTCTATACTTAAACTAAGATTTTTTTTTTTTTTTTTTTTAATAACAAACAAAAAAAAATATATGAATAAGACCGGTAGGCTCACACCATAACATTCAAGAAGTGGGCACAGGTGTAAATTATTTGTTGGGTTGGGTATAAACACATCTCCTTAACTACTCATAAGGATTTTAAAATTGAAAAACCTACGCAAAATAGATTGCCTAATTAAGACCTTAAGTGCGTGGTGGCCTGTTGGTAAACGGACTAGACGCGACTGCCAACATGTTCACGGTGGTCGCGGGTTCGAATCCCAGGGCACACCTCTAACATTTCGGAGTCATGTGTGTTCATCCATCCATCCATCAGCCAAAGGAAGTCCACTGCTGAACATAGGCCTCCCCCAATGATTTCCACAGAGACCTGTTGGAGGCAGCCTGCATCCAGCGACGTCCCGCGACCTTTACCAGGTCGTCGGACCATCTTGTGGGTGGACGTCCTACGCTGCGCTTTCCGATACGCGGCCTCCATTCGAGCACTTTCCGACCCCATCGGTCATCAGATCTCCGCGCTATGTGCCCTGCCCATTGCCACTTCAACTTGCTAATCCGGTGGGCTATGTCGGTTATTTTACTTCTCCTACGGATCTCCTCGTTTCTGATTCGATCTCGTAGGGAAACCCCGAGCATAGCCCTCTCCATAGCTCATTGAGTGACTTTGAGCTTCCTTATAAGGCCCATAGTGAGAGGCCACGTCTCGGTGCCGTAAGTCATCACTGGCAACACACAACTATCGAAGACTTTCGATTTAAGGCACTGAGGTATTTTGGACGAGAAGACGTCGTGTAGTTTTCCGAACGCTGCCCAACCGAGTTGGATTCGGCGATTGACCTCTCTCTCGAAGTTGGACCTGCCTAACCAGACCACTTGTCCTAAATAGACATATTTGTCAACAACTTCAAGAGTTGAACCCCAACACCGATCATGTGTGTATTGATAGTCAATCACCACGCACTAAAACGGTGAAGGAAAATATCGTGAGGAAACCTGCATACCATAGCGATTTATAAAAATTCTATGGTATGTTAGTCCACCAACCCGCACTAGGCCGGCGTGGTGGACTATATGACCTAACCACTCTCAATCGGTAGTCGATTGTAGAGGAGGCCCGTGCCCTGCAGTGGGACGTATATGGGCTGATACAGAATTAAGACCTAAGAGTTTTGAGCCGATACGTCGCTAGACTAATGAAGGTTGAAACTTGAAGGGTGCTCTTATTAAGTTACTTATTGCACTAAGGCAATCAGATCTACTAGATAATCAATCAATAGAATGTAAGTTATTAATAATGGATATGTGTATGCGCATTATAGGAACGTAAAAAACTAATCATACTAGCATATTATGGAAATGTATTTGTAATTTTAACCTTCCATTGTCGTTATTTACAGCCTCCGTGGCGTAGTTGGTTAGACGCCGCCTGTGAAACGAGAGGCCGCGGATTCGATCCCCGCACCGAGAGAAATGTTTGTGCGGCCCACAAATATTTCTGTCGGGTCTGGGTGTTTGTGAGACCGAAAAGTCTCTCGTAGTTCCTGATACCCACGACACAAGACTCGATCTTACTGTGGGGTCAAGGACTATGTATATGACTGTTGGGTGTTATTTATTTTTTAATTTTTTATTATTTATTTACGCTATTTTCTGGTACACGATGAATTTCATATTTATATTTAATTATTCAATTTCATAACCACTAAAATCATTTTCAGGGCATTCAGCATAACAAAGCTTCGTTTTACACGCTTTATATTTTATTTGGAGCTAATGCACAGTCAGCAACGTGAACGTAATAAAGACAGTATCTTAAGTCCACAATAAAAACAGAATTCCTCAACGGGCTCGCTCGTTGAATGCAAATCGGCGATTTACCGTCACCGGTGCCGAAAAATATACGCTACAGAAGACTTATAGCAAGTCTCTTTATTCTATCTATCTTTAATAAGAAGTTGAAATAAGTACCATTACTGTATGAATACAATTACATGCTTCACTAAACAAAGATAAACTTATACAATTATCTCACTCAGCTAACTATAAATTTACGCACCATATCTATACCTATATCTTTGTTAAATGAAACATAAAATGCATTGAAATATCTAATGAAATCTATTGTTAAAGATAGATCGATAATAGAAATGCGTTAACACGCGATTTATGACGATAATTTAGATATTGCCATAAAAGGCATTTTCTAGTATCAATAGAAAATATAGGGCCATGATTCAGCTATCCTTGAAAAAAAAAACATATAATTACGCCTGAAGCCTAGCTTATTCCGACCTGAGAAGTAATAGGTCGACTTATGACCGATGATCCTCTCGGTCATAAGTATTACCATACCGGCCTTAAAGTCCAGTTCGTTCAACTGATATAATATAAAATCCGAAAAACCAAAGCTGTTTCTCCCGACAAACAGTAGAGTAATTACACTGTTGTGTTCCGGTTTGAAGGACATTGTGGCCAAAGTAACTACTGGACATAATTAAACTTAAAATCTTATGTCTCAGGATAGCGTGCGCAGTGGAATGCCAAGCATTGCTACTGTTCATGAGCGGTCGTATCGCTTACATTAATTATCATTTAATGGCATGCTCGTATCACCACAAATCGCAATAAAATACTTAATAATAATAAAACAGCAATATTGACCTCACATTTCAAACAGTGCTTCTTGACCAATGAAGCCTTATAGACTCATAAAGACTCAAAACAAGTTGAGTCTGCTCTGCTCGCTCGTGTTACGTCAAAGTGCTTTTACACAGGTTCATTGCATATTTTTACCTACACATTTTCGGCAATATTAAATTTTCCAAGGGATTAGGAGCTGCGAGCAGGCTTTCGCAGAATACTCGCGTAAATATAACGTAAATTGGAAATATGAACGTGTAAAGTGGCTTGCACCTTGATTGGCTGGATTTAATTTGTTTTTGTCTCATTAATTATCCCCGTGGATATGTGATAAAATAATAAAAATCTCTTTATTATCGGTCAAAGCGATATTGGATTTTCAATTCATGATAATAAATGAAGGCTGGTGTCAAGAATGCGCGCCCGATATGGCGATAGGCTCGCCCCATATTCTATTACGGGATGGAACATACTTGGCAATGGCAATGTGGTTATCGTGGCACATCTGCTTATTCGTTCTGGAAAAAAGGCGTGAGTTTATGTATGTATTAAAACATAAGCTCGTTCGGGTATATAAACAGATGCAATACTTCATAATCGTAACTGACACATTTTATTTTCACGGTTATAGATTACTGGCCGTTTCTCCTATCTATCTTTAACAGGAGGCTAAAAAAGTTACCATTACTGTGTCGGTACAATTCTACGCTTTATTAAACTAAGATAGACATATATATGTTGCGGTAAATCTGATTAATTGAAAATTATTAATATTTTTTCAAAATTATTAATAATAACCACATGTTTTGGTAAATGTGAATAAACGATCGAAATGTATTACTTTTAGTAGTAATTATTAATAATTCACGACACATATTGGTGAAAGTTATAAAAATGGGAGGAGTGGAAGGAGAAGGGGAGTGGCGCACCTCCCCGGTACCACTCCCATGAAAAGGTAACGCACCATTCCTGAGAAATATCTATTATAACAACCTAACCCTTAAAACACTTGTTGTCAATACAAATTAGCTTCTGCATCGTCTCCGGCGCTACGGGAAGTTCAGCCCCTTCGCCCTTGCGTAACAAAAGATAGCCACCCATGCTCACCTCCGCAGCTTCGGCTTTGCACTGTTGTTTGACGGGAGAAATAGACATTGCGGTGGTACCTACCCAGATGGCCTCTCACATATGAGAGACCTACCACCAGTGATTTACATCTACCTACAACTACTGGTGGAAGGTCTCTCATATGTAAGAGGCCATTTAGGTAGGTACCACCATAATGTCTTTTTCTCCCGTGGAACAGCAGTGTAACTGCACTGTTGTGTTTCGGATTGAAGGACATTGTAGCCAGAGAAACTACTGGACATATTGAGACTTAACATCTTATGTCTCAGGATGGCGAGCGCAGTGGAATATTGCTAGGTACTATTTATAAGCGGTCGTATCACTTATAATGCAATAAAAAAAAACTTTATTTAGTAAATAGGTCAAAAATAATGTTCATATCATAGTAGTGCAATAATAATGAAAAACGAAAGGTCTGACGGCTTCCTCCGGATGCAATTACTCCAGTTAACTCGACGTATATTAACGCTAAGTTAACAATATAGGAAAATAATTTTCATGATCTTATCGAGCCCTAGTTTTACTTCCCTTGGGAGTTGAAATTAAGTAGCCTTAGAGCACTTCCAGTTATTGCTTTCCTGATGAACGGTGGCGAAAAATTTATCTTCGTTTTATCATAAAAATCAACCTAGTTCGCTTGTTCGTTCGTTTCAGCCACAGGAAGTCCACTTCTGAATATAGGCCTCGCCCAATAATCTCCTCATCGATCTGTTGGAAGCGGCCTGCATCCAGCAACCTCCTGCTACCGTAACTAGGTCGTCCGTCCACCTTGAAGGCAAGTGGTTACTGGTGGTAGGTCCCTCATATTATGTGAGAGGCAGCCTGGGTAGGTAACACCGTAATGTATGCACTTTTGTGTATCGGTTTGAAGGAAATTGTAGCCAGAGTAACTACTGGACATATTGAGACTTAACATCTTTATGTCTCAGGATAGCGAGCGCAGTAGAATATTAAGCATTGCTTTGTAATTCAAGGTCTTGTTAGGTTTTGCTACTATTTAAGAGGTCGTGTCGCTTATCATCAGGCGAACGGCATGCTCATGCTCATACTACGCTCTCACACCCACCACTGCAAATACTGTAAGCCGGGATCAACAGTCGCAAGCATAATGACACCGAAGATTGAAGCTAGGCGAGTCTTCAGGAATGTCTAATTTGTCTTTAACCGCAAAATTTAATCATTAATTAAATTAATAATAGGAGGAGTAGGAAATATTTAAGCCATCATAATTATATCAAATGGACATAGATAATAGATATACCATTTTTTTAATAATAGTCACTTGTCAATATTTTATCTAGACAGAATTGCATTCACGATTGTAATGTAATTTCCCTTTCCGTAATAATTTCCTCATTCCATTCCTCGCGACATTGGTATGCAATATTCAAAACATTTCCCACCGGGCGACAGGATAGAAAAAAGTCGCAGAGTACGCCAATAACAATGTACGATGACAATACCCAATGGAACGAACACGGCGTGAATATTCAGGGAATGTTCGATATTCATTGCGCGTTTTTATTTTAAACTTTATAACCAAACTTTGGCACGTATGACTTGTATGTGAAATATTTAGTGCTATTGAACGGTCTTCAATTAGTCTTCTTGTTAGGTGTCATTGTTTTAATTCTTTTTTAACGAGTTTTGAAAACAGGTATTGCACAAAATATTAGCTACAATACACTTCACGAAAGTACTGTGCAATCTATACAGGGTATTTACCAGCATAGTGTCGCTTGTTCAAATCTCAAGGCAATTGTTAGTCTATTATCCAAATATTTTAAACAGTAAAGACATTGAGAGGAAACCTACATGCCATAGAGGTATTTACAAGAATATATATTATGGTATGGGAAATTCGATAGCCCGCAATAGGCCAGCTAGGCTAATCTTCATTGAAGAATCCTTTTGCTGTACTATGGACATAATATGCGAACTGATTACTTATTAGTACATTTCAACTGAGAGAGGCCGGGTTGCGCGGCTAATGGAAAAATAAAATATCCATCCTAACGAAGCCAAATAAAACTTTTACTTATGACACATGAATTCCTTTTTCCTCCCAGTCCAAGTAAATAAAACGCCCACTTTAAAAACATATCGATAATTACATCGGATGCCATAAAAGGAATGTCATTGCTTCCCTGTATCGCTGGTCCGATAATTAATTTTACACTGCAAATGGTTTCTGCTACTTAGCACGAATAAAATAAATAAACCCAATAGCCAACCATAGTCGTGACCACACATTAAAAAGTATTCCAACTAGTGTATGAAAAACTACGAGACTTTTTTTTATTGGCATTTTTTATATGGCATGCCGTTCGCCTGATAATGAGCGATATGACCGCTCATAAACAGTAGCAAAACTAAACAACACCTTGAATTACAAAGCAATGCTTGGGATATGAGTGCCTTACCCGCACGCAGAAAGAAAACCGATCTATTGTTTCTACAAAAGATGTTTATCGGTACCCTGCACTACAGTGAGCTGGTAGGTGCACTTAGTATTAACGCTCCAACTAGAATTCCACGTAAAAGCACATACAACTTGGGTTATTTATCTGCTGTACCAAGGCTCTGTTGACAATATAATGTTATGGCAAAAGTACATGACATAGACATCACGAACATTTCACAGTACAGTAAACAAGTCTTGCAATTGTTATGTACCCCTAATAAATAAATGATAAATTTATTTAATTACTTTCTCCTTTATTTTACATTATGTTATATTCTATACTAGCTGTGCCCGCGAATTCGTCCGCGTGGAATTTCGCAAAAAAAAATTAATTAGTTAATGTAGTTTTTTTTGGTTTTTGCATTTTTATTTTAATTATCAACCTTTGTAACGAAACCATAACGCGATCTAATTCTACGAAGGCGCCATCTCGTAGCGAGCGGCGGTAAACTCCCGTTACACATTTATTTTCACAGTTTTTTGTATTAGCTTTGTTGAAAAATTTTTTTATATACAATATTTTGTAAATGTGATATTGATTCGTTGGTGGGGGAACTGGTAGGAGGCGCCTGACGGCCCAGTGGTGGTGGCGCATGAGCTGCGCGCGGTACTTGACTGTACTAATTTATTTTTCTAAAATAAAAGATTTTTCTAAAATAAATGTACCCTAAGTTACTCCTTGTTATATCATCATCATCATCATCATCATCATCAGCCTATTCGCGTTTTTATTGCATTGAATGGCGAGACGAGCAAGCCGTTCGCCTGATGGTAAGCGATACGACCGCTCATGAACAGTAGCAATATTCCACTGCGCTCGCCATCCTGAGACATAAGATGTTAAGTCTCAATATGTCCAGTAGTTGCTCTGGCTACAATGTCCTTCAATCCGAAACACAACAGTGCATTTAAGCAGTGTTGTTTCACGGGAGAAATAGACATTGCGGTGGTACCTACCCAGATGGCTTCTCACATATGAGAGACCTACCACCAGTAACTGCTGGACATAGGCCTCTCCTATGGCACGCCACTGGGCTCGATCTTCAGCCCAACATTTTTTTTTTCATTCTCTTGTTATATCAGCTACCTGACAAAAAAAGTCCCGTCAAAATCGGTCCAGCCATTTCAGAGATTAGCCGGAACAAACAGACAGACAGACAGACAAAAAAATTCTAAGGACACTTTCGTTATAGGTATCGTGTATATAATGATATGTAATCGGTTTTTTTTTTAATTTTCATGTTACAAATAGACACTTCAATTTTATTTATAGAAGATGACCACTTTTAAATTACTTCATTATATATTACCTAATTTAAATTTAAATTCATTACTTAATTTCAAATTCATACATACATACATAAACTCACGCCTTTTTCCCAGAAGGGGTAGGCAGAGGTGCCAGGACACCCACATTTCGCCTTTTATGTCCGGTCCCACATGTGATAGGTGGCGAGCCTATCGCCATATCAGGCACAAATTCCTGACTCTGGGCTGATAATGAAATCAATTTAAAAATGAATTCAAATTCAGTCTATATTATTATTAATACTATATACGTATACATATGTTTTGTCATTGTATAATTATTTAAATTTGCATGCTGTGGTCTCCTATAATTGAAGATCACGTCGAAATGTAAACCATAATAATGCTATACCATTGTCTTCATTACATGTCGTGTATCGTTCGTTGGAGGCCCTCAAATAAAATAAATAAATAAATTCCACTGCGCTCGCCATCGTGGGAGGCATAAGATGTTAAGTCTCAATATGTAAAATAGTTAGTATTTACTCTGGCTACAATGTCATACAAATCGAAACACAACAGAGCAACTACGAAACTTTTTGAAGAGGGTTTTACTACACAAAAGTGGTAGAGCTGTTGACTCTCATGAGTGAATATGAATGGACAGGTCCGTCCGGGGCGATACCACTGTCTCAAAAGATATCGACGTGAAGCATCGATATCAACAGCAGTCGATATCGACAGCTTAAGTGTAGCGTTTCGTTCGGTGCATGAGATGGTCAGATTCCAAATAGACCTTTCCTCTTCCCATGCTTTTTCCTTCACACTCCCCTCCCGAGATGATGGGTTGGCAACACATATTCATATATGTGTTGCCAACCATTAGATCATTCTAAGGTTTAGATTCTAAGCGTTATGGATGTTCATGGGCGGCAGTGATCACTTACAATCAGATAACCTGTTTGCAACTGCAACTATTTACAAACCAATTGAGGACAAACTTTATTATTGTAAGCACTTAACTATCGTTGTGTTCGAATGGTAAACACGTTGTTTTTGCTTCAATAATAATTTAAATCCCTGCGTACCATTGCGTGTTAAAAATAAATGGGTGTACGTTATTATTTTAGGGAAAACAAAATATTTACTATCTAAACCCATACGATAGTTAAAAATTATAAAAATAAAATAGTCGCATTTTTTTAGAAAAAAAAATAGTTACATTAAGTTACTACGCAGTTAAATGTTGTATAAGTTGAGTTCAACAACCTAAAACCTTTAATATTTCTAGATATTAATAATTATCTTATTTCGCGACAGCTTTATGAAAAATTAAAATACTTAGTTAACGCCAGTTCTTAGTATTATATTAATAAATTCTTAGAACATATTATATTGTGATCAATCATGCGGCCTGCGGCCAAAAATAGGACTGTTTTAAATTTATGCTCTTTAGTATTTTATTTTTATTTTATTAGTAGGCTATTTAATTAATTTACCGAAATATTTAGTAACTAGCTTTTGCCCGCTACTTCGTCTGCGTGATTAACTGTACTTCACAATATGCTTTATATAATCCTAAGCCGTATTTCATTCCCATTTCTTCCCCTAAAAGGAGAAAAACTTAAACCACGAATATTATTATTTATTTGTTAGTTTTCCGTCCGTAAGACAGTTTCTGAGTTCATCGCACAAAGCCGCATATGTAGATAACAGACAAAAATTCTAAAAATCATTGTTTTGGGTTATATTACATTAATACAGACCTCCTCCCTCCATATCAGTTTTTCTCATTTTCATATATTCCAAGTCATCATCATCATTATACCGGGTATCTCAAGACTGCTACCGAAAACGAAGCCGGGTGGTAGTTTTAGTGGCTACAAACACAATGCAATTAAAAATTTCGCCTAGAAACGCGACAATTATTTTTATGATTTTTTAAATATCGTCATTTTTGGGTGGTAAATCCATAGTTTTTGCTAAAATAATAATTTAAACTCTTTTATACCTTAGAGTATTTATAAATAAAAGGGTATATACTATTATTTTAGGAAAAAATGTATTTACCACCCCAATATGGCCATAGGAAAAAAATAACAAAAAAAATTTGTCGCTTTTTTTTGCAACTTTTTCTGTTGCATTGTGTCTGAAGTCGCTTAAACTACCACCCAGCTTCGTTTTCGGTAGCAGTCTTGATATACCCTGTATCAGCCACAGGAAGTCCACTGCTGAACATAGGCCTCCCCCAAACAATGAACTTCCGTCCACCTTGTAGGCGGGCGTCCGACATATCGCTTGCCTGTACGTGGCCTCCACTCAAGAAACTTTCGGCCCCAACAGCCATTGGTTCTACGAGCTATGTGCCCGGCCCACTGCCACATCAACTTGCCAATCCTATGGGCTATGTAATCGGTAACCTTTGTTCTCCCACGGATCTCCTCATTACTGATTCGATCTCATAGGGAAACACCCAGCATAGCCCGCTCCATGGCTCGTTTAGTGACTTTGAGCCTTTTAATGAGGCCCACAGTGAGAGGCCACGTCTCGGTGCCGTATGTCATTACTGGTAACACACAACTATCGAAGACTTTTGATTTTAGGCACAGAGGTATTTTGGACGAGAAGACGTCGCGAAGTTTCCCAAGAGTCTGGATCGAGAGTTTTTGTGGTCTATCTCTACGGCGAGGTCGAAAATACTTAGATCCCACCGTATGGACAGCTTCTACCAAACCGCTGTCTAACTCGTCCACTGCAAGGTTTTCTTTTAGACAATCAAAGCGATTTGTCAACTCGAGTTGAAAGCTCTCGGGGTTTTGGATATGGGCGCGAGTAGGTCAGAGCGTAGACTTCATCAAGCGACGCCTTTCTTATTGGACGTTGATATTCAATGTGCCCCTAACCATTCGGTGATCACTACCGGTTTTCACCCTGTTAATCACAGAGACATCACTGAACAACCGTCTATTCGTCGTCAAGATGAAATCTATCTGATTTCTCGTAGAACCGTCAGGACTCAGCTAGGTCCATTTCCTGTGAGGCGGCTTCTGGAAAAAAGAGTTCATCGCGAAGGAACCTCTTTTTCCAGAAAGTCGGCCAGCCTCTGACCCCTGAGGTTCCGTTGCCCATGTCCAAATTGCCCCACTTTCAACTCTGCATCGCTTCTCTTGCCCAACTTTGCGTTGAATCCCCCATAACAACATTGAAGTAGGTTTTGGAAGTATGTATGGCCCGACTTATGTCCTCATACATCTCCTCTACTTCTTTATCTGGGTGTGTCGAGGTCGGCGCGTATACCTGTATGACCTTCAACGAATATCTTTTTGATATTCTAAGTATAAGGTATACTACCCTGCTCGACACACTTTCGATGGATACGATGTTGTTGATGAGAGACCTGTGGACGAGAAATCCGACACCTCCTCGGGACTATTGGTCGTCCCCTCGGTAGAAGAGCAGGTTACCAGACTTCGGGGTTATCGTATCCTCCCCGATTCTTCGGATTTCCGATAACCCCAGAATATCCCAGTGTAGCCCGCTCAATTCTTCTTCCAGTTTGACAATCTTCTCGTCTGTCCTCAAAGTGCGTATGTTGTGTGTTACCAGGGCCAGTCGTCGTCGGGGGTGTTAGCCGGGGCCAACCCGGGGATTCTTAGCACCCCCTGCCCTATCGTTACCATGGCTGCTACCATCGCCAGGAATAGTGGGGCTGCCGGGGACTGGGGGCCTGGTCAATCTTTGTTTCGCCATTGAGGGGTATTATATTCCAAGTACATTGGTTAAACTAGTTTAAAGTTTATTATTAGTTTTTATCATTTTTATTCCATGTACAGGCAATGATCGGTCACCATTTTATTATATATAGATAAAGTAGCTGTCTCCCTTACACAAAAATATACTCAGTGACAAATTACAAAATTAAGATAACAAAGTGACTTACTTCCACGACCCATTTCTCTGCTGAAAATGTGTTATAGTTTGTTTTATTTATTGTATTAATGTATATGAGTGAAAAATGAGAAATCATGAATATATGCCGGAGTTATTGCTTACTTCGCCATATTTTATATTCGCTTTGCTACCGAGGGAAAACGAAATCCTTAATCCTATTAATTTTACTCTTTAATTAATTAAATTCTTAAAGCCACTTTAAGATATTCCTTGAAGCAATAAATGGATTAGTGCACAATGTCATGAAAATACATGCTACTGGCGATCGTTATTTACAAAAATAGTATCAAGCTTATTATATTTATTTCACTGGTGTTAGGTCTCTCATATGTGGGAGGCCGCCTAAGTATCACCGCAATGTCTATTTCTCCCAGCAATCAGCAATGTAAAAGTATTGTTGTGTTTCGTTGTGAAGGACATTGTAGCCAGAGTACTGGACATAATGAGACTTAACATCTTATGCCTCATGATGGCGAGCGTAGTGGAATGCCACGCATTGCTTGGTAATTCAAAGTGCTTGGTTTTGCTACTACTCATGAGAAGTCGTATCACTTACCACCAGGCGAACGGCATGCTCGTCTCATCTTCTTCGTCGTCATCGTCTTGCTTTAAAAATATGGAAAATATTACATTGCCAAAAATAAAACCAGGGATATAAAAACACATTAACGTCTACAAAACGTATCAGCATTTCTTCAGCCGTAATCTTTATATGTTTAGGATACACACGTGTAAGGGAGCCAACGCCCCGTCATTTGCCGTCTTATCAACGCTTTCCACTACACTGCATCCTTGCAATTAGAGCTAATTACACAGAACTGCGAAAATGTTTTAATGGACGAAAAATGTTTAATGAAAGACTTAAAAGAATTTCGTGACATGTTTTTCATGTCATTTACTTATCTTAAACGTTAATGGGATCCATTTCGCATTTAGGGACGTAGGTGACACGCAGTTTCGGAAAACCTGTGGAAAAAATACATTATAGTGCTATGTGAGCTACTTAGATTATTAATCATATTTTTTAACAGGCGCTAAAAGACCTCTGTATCATACATACAGATATGCCTCCTCTACGTTGGAGAGTACGATTGAGACTGTTTAGGCCATATAGTCCACCACGCGGGAAAATTGACTATTACATGTAATAAGAGCGTGGTGGCCTGTTGGTAAACGGACTAGACGCGGCTGCTCACATGTTCACGGTGGTCGCGGGTTCGAATCCCAGGGCACACCTCTGACTTTTCGGAGTCATGTGTATATTGGTAATCAATCACCACGCACTAAAACGGTGAAGGAAAACATCGTGAGGAAACCTGCATACCATAGCGATTCATAAGAATTTCTATGGTATGTAAGTCCGCCAACCCGCACTAGGCCAGCGTGATGGACTACATGGCCTAACCACTCTCAATCGTATTCTCGATTGTAGAGTAGGCCCGTGCCCTGCAGTGGGACGTATATGGGCTGATACTGATACTGATACATGTAATCATAAGTACGTATTAGTACCAAATTGGACAAAATTATACCGGGCGGGTCGAAACTGGATTTTGTACATAATCTGTACACGAAAGGCGGAATATTTTATTAAGACTGATTTTACACGTTTTTGTTTGCAGTAGGATTATTCGAACGCACAAACATATCCAATCAGCAGTAATCACTATAATTATGTTTGAAAATATAGGCTGTATTACACTTATCATTATGTACAAGCAAAATAAAAAATAAAATCCGTTTGTTTTCAAAATTTCATTGAAGACATTAACTTTGTTTCACTGTTTTGTATAAATGTAAGTATGGAGCTAAAACTGGTGGCATTACGTCAAGTGTTCCAGTGGGCGTCATAAAACCGATTTTATCATCAACTTTGTAAAGCAAGCCATGTCAGTTCGCTTTTGAGTATACACTGGACAAGTATAGTTAAAGCAAATACACTTTTAACGACACAGAGTATTAGCGGCAGCGGGTTTATTTTGGATAGCACTGCCATTGATTTAATAACTAAAGATAGGCCCTTCAGTACATTTGGAGTTTCAAAGTTACACGGTGATAAAAAAATATTATTTTTATCTCTCAAAAAATATTATTACACTCTTTTGTCATAATAAAAGTAAGGATTTCGAAAATCATTGCAAGGGAGGATTTATTTCAGAAACCACTAACGCTCCACTAGAGATGTACTGGAGTGTGCGCACCTGTCCATTTCCATCCAGTCTATTGTCGAAGAAAGAATACAAATTATTCTTTCTTTTTTCTAAATGCACCTGTTTTGTAAGGTAAACATTAATACAAAATGATGCTGATGATGATATCAGCCCACGGCAGTACACTGATGGAGATAAGTTCCGCATTTGCGAGCCATTAAACGGATCCTCAGCTTCACGCATTGAAAAATTAATTTAATTACCGCTATCGGTAGTGACTTTATTCTACTTAATACAAGAATATTTAATATCCTAACCGCTATCTCTCATGGCTTACGCCGCGCACACAAGCAAAGGCAGATTTCGCTCACGCGAACGCCTCCTCACAATCCATTAGACGCGACACTGTCGAACGGCGAACTAAAACCTGCACTGGAACACTTTGGAAAAACAACGGATTTTCACAGCTTTGTGCCACTATTAACTGCACCTAAGCCGGAGCGGTTTTACCACTGCCTTTGTCTTCAATACATTGTTTTGTTTAACAACTTTAGTTTACGACGCTTTTAGTATTTGTGAACTTAATGGACGTAAGATTTCTTCATTAGATTGGTCTATTCTTTTTTACAAATACAAGTAATTTGTTTTTGGGATTGTATTGTCACGTAGCGGAAAGCGCAGCGTAGGACGTCCACCCACACGATGGTCCGACGACCTGGTAAAGGTCGCGGGACGTCGCTGGATGCAGGCTGCCTCCAACAGGTCTCTGTGGAAATCATTGGGGGAGGCCTATGTTCAGCAGTGGACTTCCTTTGGCTGATGGATGGATTGTATTGTCATGTGAAGGTCGTGCCTATCTTCTTGAGAAAACAGAGCTATTGATGATATGCTCATATCGGCAATTTTTTTTTTCATTTTGCATTTGACAAATTTATAGCCATGTCGGGCATACATTTGATTCACGAGCAACTCTTGCCGTAATTTTTTACATGATAACCTGCATATTGTGTCCGTCGATCATTACAATACTAAGCAGCACCTCATATTTGAATCTATGCTCCAATAATTAATATACAGGGTATATCAAGACTGCTACCGAAAACGAAGCCGGGTGGTAGTTTAAGCGACTTCAGACACAATGCAACAGAAAAAGTTGCAAAAAAAAAGCGAGAATTTTTTTTTGTTATTTTTTTCCTATGGCCATATTTGGGTGGTAAATACATTTTTTCCTAAAATAATGGTGTATGCCCTTTTATTTATAAATACTCTAAGGTATAAAAGAGTTAAAATTATTATTTTAGCAAAAACTATGGATTTACCACCCGAAAACGACGATATTTAAAAAATCATAAAAAATAATTGTCGCGTTTCTATGCGAAATTTTTAATTGAATTGTGTTTGTAGCCACTAAAACTACCACCCGGCTTCGTTTTCGGTAGCAGTCTTGATATACCCGGTAGGTCAAGATACGTTTATTCAAAATTCCAAGATAAACACCCACTGTACCCATCAATCTAAAGAAACATCCAAGTGAAAAAGATCTGCGTCAGAAAGTTCACTTAATCTCGAATTAAATGAGAGTGTTCCAGCCTACACTCAGTGTAAAAAAGTTTAAATTCGCAGTTATATTTCTATTCCGTCGGTAGACATTGTTAAGTCCGCGGAATTAAACCGAAGGCCGTATTCCGCGAGCTGAGACCCGGTCTCTGGACAATCGTCTCGGATCTTACTTTTTACTGCGTAACATTTCATTTTTATTCGGCGCGCCCTTCGTCGCCTGCTTTGGTGTCTGTTGGAAGCTTTCAGCGGTATTTGACGAGAGTAAATTGTTTTGGTAAGTACTGTATCAGCGTGGTAGACTATATGGCCTAATCACTCTCAATCGTACTTTCGATTGTAGAGGAGGCCCGTGCCCTGCAGTGGGACGTCTATGGGCTGATATAGAAGTACTTTATCAGCACTTCAAGTGAACATCATCCGGCTGCAGAGAGAGCATAATTATACACCTGATATATTTATATTATTCATCTCTTCTCTGCATCACCCAAGGGTAGTCTGGTAGATAATGCTTCTGGCATTAAGTCTGCCTTGTATACAATGTACATAAAGTATAATAAATAAATAAAAAATATACATAGAGACCTGACAAAAAAATCCAATATTGTATCGTGATAATATGACTGAGAAACCCACAACGATGTATGAATTTTAAAAACCATATTTAGAACAAATAGCTACAAAAAAATCGGTATAAAATTGTCGCCATTACATTCTGTATATGGATTGCATTTTACTTAATATGAAACGCTGTGTAGTCGATTTGTCCCATCATAAGCTCCGCTCTCCGCTATCACTCCTGATTTATGCCAAGCTATAATTTCTAGATCTCGGAATGCGCGTAATGCGAGCCATTCCTTAAATTGGATTGATGTAATTCTTCTATGTAAGTCGGCTTTTTCTCGGCCCTCGTATAGGGGTCATCCAATATTATAGATGTTACATAGGTCGTCTTATTCCGCTTCTGTTCTTATATTGCGTAGATTTTATTGCGAATGCGGATCACTTTTAATTTATTGTCTTTAGAACATAAAATATATACCTAATATAAACACACATATTTATATACAGATAGGTAAGATATTAATGTTTGTTTTAGTTCAATGAAGCGTAGAATTGTACCGGCATAGTAATGGTAACTTTTTTAATCTCTAGTTAAAGATAGATAGTATATTAAGAACGACCAGTAATCTATCACCGTAAAAATAAAATGTGTTACGATTACGAAGTATTTTATCTGTTTATATACCCGGATGAATTTATGTTTCAACTCACGCTTTCTCGCAGAAGGGGTAGACAGACGTGCAACAAGAACACGTACGTTTCGACATCTATTTTCCGTCCCACGATGTAATAGGTGACGAGCCTATCGCCATATTAGGCACAAATTCAAGACTCCAGGCTGATAATGAATAAAAAATCCAAAATCACTGCTCTACTCGGGATTCGAATCCGAGCTATGCAACCATACCGTACTGCGCCACGGCAGCATTCGCAAAAGTAACAAGTTGTGACCATTGTACTGGTGAAAACTAGGTGGGTGGTATAAATTTTGGTCTAGTAATTAGTCTGGTTGCTTAAAATTGTAAGGACTGCTTACATGTTATTATTGTTTTAATGTAATTAGAAACTGAAAAAATATTGAACTGAATTTACTGTCATAATTTTAATCATCATGGTTTATTTTGAATAAAATAAATTAATTTATTTGTAAAACTGGTTATTTTTTCATCGCACAAGAGAGAGAATAAAAAATACACATGTTTTTAGTACATCTCTTGAACGTTTTTTTATTGACAGAATATTTTTAGTACTACAGCTTGAAATATTGAACACCGATAGTAGCAAAACAAAAACGATGTTGAATTTGTTCCATACAATGCTTTGTAACAATACCTGTATCGAAATACGTAACCACACTACTGCAAATCGGAAGGGTTTTCCGTCCCTTTGACATCCAAATAGTAAGTAGTAACTAATACTTTCCATGAAATACTTATAACAAATTAAATAAATAAATAAAATTAATTATAAATTAAAAAAAATACAAATTAATTAAAGTAAACCGGGCGGTATCTTTAGTAAGGTGCTACTAGCTTCGCGCCAATTGAGCAAATTTACGTCATACATTTACATTGATTAATGAAGAAGTGAAGAGTAAAAAACGTTTTAATACATTTTAAATGAAATTTCCTTGTGTTTTTTCAGGCGAAAAATTTGTTGTTTTTTGAAGGGAAACATTAATGACAATGTGATATTCACATGTTCGCAACAGTGGCAGCAAGTATGAGCTGTGGACACCAGGGTTATGGGTTCGAATCAGGCAATTTATTTTATGATGATAGTTTTTTATGAATATTACGAAGATGTATGTATGTATTAGCCCATATACGTCCAACTGCAAGACACGGGTTCCCTCTACAATCGAGAGGACGATTGAGAGTGGCTAGGACATGACGTTTACAACAAATTATTAATGAACTGCTCTGATTTAAACCAACTTGTAAATTTTATAATCAATACATTGTAAAACGGTTTTGTAAAGAGCAACACTAGAGTTTCTTGCCCGTTCTTCTCTAGTGAAAACCGCTTTCCGAATCGGGTGGTAGATAAAAATGACTGAATCTAAACGATGTTGAACATTTTAATGGATTCAAGAAATTATTTTCATTTTCATGTATATATTCCACCACGCTGGTCTAATGCGCGTTGGCGGACTTTACATACCATAGAAATTCTTGCAAATCGCTATGGCAAGCAGGTGTCTTCACGATGTTTTACTTACTATTTTAGTACGTGGTGATCGACTCCAAAAAGTCAGAGGTGTGCCCTGCGATTACGTGGACTATATAATGACCTAACAACTCTCAATCATACTCCCGATTGTAGAGGAGGTCCGTGCCCTGCAGTGGGACCTATATAGGCTGACGACTGCTACAGATACATGATTTCCAAGAAACTTTCACCGAGAGGAGGTAAATAATAAAATGGTTTTTGATTTATTATTCAGTATTTGTGCATCACAGTTGGTTAATAATTTGCAGTCTTGATACAGTCGCGCGAAAATGAAGTCCGTTTTTAAGTGGTTAATTTCTCTCCTGCTTATTGTAGTAAGATTTTTATTTTATTTTTTTGGCGAAATTTTCTAAGCCTTTAGTTGAACGATGAAAAAATTTATTGTATTGTAGAGATTTTCTACAAATGTTTGGGTATGTGAACAGCGCCAACCTACACTAGGCCAGTGTGGTGGACTGGCCTAACCCCTCTCAATCGTTCTCTACATTGTTGAGGAGGCCTGTGCCATTAAGTGGGATGAGTGTGCACTATATTTTTATTTCACTAATGTTGGTAGCAGATTGTAAAATTTTGTATTTTTGTCACCTCGCAAATTAACGATAAAGGAAATTGGAGGAAATTTAAATACATACCTTCGAGTTATTTTTTTACAGAAATTTTATGTTAATCACAGGCCGCATTTAATTAATTATAACAAATAACTTTGCTTTAACTTTATATACTTTAACTTTGAATTTTTTGCTTAATGTCTAGCAATTTAGAAAAACTTATAATTAAATAAATGTCGAAAGCGTGTTTCCTTTAATTATAATTGACACTATTTCGTTGCAGGCTCTGCTACAGCAGTCACTAGCTTCTCCATGCATTAATACTACTTCCACAGGTAAACTTTAAATAACAATATGTACCATAGAAAGTTTTGTTGAACTTGCCTCTTTTATCAACATTTCAAAATACTCAAAACATCTAGGATTGTCATTAATGTATTTTCTTGTTATTTCTTCAAATAACCTGAGTTGTTTTCTTTTTATACGGTTGTTTTTTTGGTTGGTTGTTGACTGCCTCGGTTGCGTAGTTATACTAGGGTACGGTTACAAAGCTGAGGTCTCGGGTTCGAATCCCGGGTTGGGCAAAGTGATATTGCATTTTTCTATTCATTATCTGCCCAGAGTCAGGAATTTGTGCCCGATATGGCGATAGGCTCGCCACCTATCACATCTTGGGACGAAAAAAAAGGAACGAAGGCGAAATTTGGGTGGGTGTCTTTGCACCTCTGCCAACCCCTTCTGGCAAAAAGGCGTGAGTTTATGTTATGTTATGTTATGTGTTTTTTTGGAAATAAATGGCTGTGGATTTATAAAAACAAAAAAGAATTCAAATATCAGTGTTTTTTCTGAATTCTATTTTAAAAATATTATTAGGTGCATTTTAATTGAATTGATTGGCTGTGTCTAAAAAAAAATAAAAAATAATTAAAAATATTGAGATGTTCAGATTTTCATTAAAGAGTTGTTAAAATTTTACTATTGTCTTTAAAATAAATAAATATAATTTTCATTGTAAACTAAAGAATTTGCTTTTAAATGAAGTGGAGACTGGAGTATAATATATTTTTTTAATTATATAATTTAATTCACGCTATAAACAACAATTTAAAAAACTGTTTTATTTTTGCAGATACCACAACCACGTCTGATAGTACCAGTAGCGTTGGTTAGTATAAATTTATATTGTATCAATTTACTGTATAATGTTTGTTATATCATGAAATAAGACTATTTTTGACGACTTCTAACGCGCGAACACAGTTTAATTTATATGTTTTAACTTCCCGTCTTTAATTTACAGTTTTCGTTGTCATGGGGTGGTCTGAAATATAAAAATTAGACTAAATCCGCGATAAAATACGTAAAAAATAAGTTCTATTTCAATGTGTATATTCGTATAAATCTAAGAAATCATTTGCTATATCTGTTGATATTGATTACAAGCCACGACACTGTACTAGATGGTATACTTTAATTAAAAAAAAGTATCCTTGTGCGACATATGGTTACATCTCACATGTATGAAACCAATCTTCTGGAAACCATAATATATAGTCTGAATCCGGTGACGTTGTGATATGAGTATGGTATTTCACAATTCTGTATGTTGGTCAGTGTCAGGCCAAATGGGATCTTATTACCAGCGTATAAGTCTTCATACAGAAGAAATAATCTTTCTTAGTATGTATACTGCTTTCGTTTCACAGGTTCTTGTACTAACATTATGTCTATCTTTAGTAAATAAATTAAAATCCAACATTTTATTTCCTGCAGATAGTGAAGTGGATGACTGTGATATTGGTTAGTATTTGAATAGTTCTAAGATAATGTAATAAACTAGATTAAGAATAATGAATCAAGCGCACGATGGCGTAGTCAAATGACAGACTGATTCTGGTCGTACAAAATAGTACGATTTGATTTGATTCGACACCTGTCGCGTTGGGTCGGATCGCGTGGCGTTTCAGTAGTATCTTTCCGCATTTACAACACTTCGAACTCTTCTAAATACATAGAATGAGGAAGCAAAATTATTTGTTCATGTTGTGCCACCGTCACACGTCCACCCACAAGGTGGTCAGACGACCTGGTAAAGGTCGCGGGACGTCGCTGGATGCAGGCTGCCTCCAACAGGTCGCAGTGGAAATCATTGGGGGAGGCCTAGTCCTATATTCAGTGGCGGACATTCCTGGGCTGATGGATGGCTGAAAACATTGCACATGAGTTGCCAACTGTTATTCATTGTGAGAAAGCCATTGGAGCGAACTGCTATTACTATACTCCATCGGTTTAGGTACTTAACTAAATGTAAACAAACCAGAACACATGACGCACGGCTGTTCAACATTTTATTGCAATGTAAAATTTACGAATATCTTCTTAGTCAACCAAGTAACAAGTATTAACAACAATTAATAGCAGCTTATAACAAACAATAACTAAAACAGAGTAAAGAACAACGATGAACACTTCCAAACACTGCACCACTTCACGAAAACAGTAAGTACATTAACGCAATGAATAATAATTGGCTGCCACAGATAACACGCTTCGTTATCCGACCTAACGAATTATCTTTCAATTAAATGGACGCATTACAGTTAAGTCGTACTTCTAGTTTTTGTAGCATAATATTTCTTGTTACTTTTATGAAAATGTTTTGGATGCCTGACTGTTTGGGTCTTTTTTATAGACAGATTGCATTATGTAAAATTAGATAATTTAATTATGATCGTACATAATTTAATTGTTTCCAAGCTCACACATTCATATTTATAATTGTTATAATAAATTTGATCATGCAATGTAGTTTTATATTTACGTAAACATTTTTTTGTCTTCAATTAATTTAGAAATGAGAAATGGCAATGTTAAATAACCTTTTTTATGGTTTGTTTACATTTAGTTAAGTACCTAAACCGATGGAGTATAAATGTATAACATGTAGTTTTCTCTTCTTCAGTGACCTTCTCAGAGGCAGAAGGAGACGTCCTGGTCGGTTCGATGTTGGTGAACGACACTTCAGTAGATTACAATCTGGTCTACTCCGGGAAATAGTCCTCCATAGACATTAATCTTGAAGGATAAAATTCCTGCATTTCACATGTTTCAATCACTTTAATAAATGTTATAATCTTTGAGTTACGTTATTTTTCTTTGTGTGGAGAGGAAATAATACTGATCACGGCAAAATAGGCATTTAGCGCCGACCTCAAGTAAGAGCGAGATAATTAAAGCCTTAGCGTTATTCAATAGAGTAATGTGACCTAACTCCTACTCTGTCTGGACTCTTGTGCATATCTCATTAGGTATAATGTTCTAATTATGATAATAGCTGAGTATTATACTGGAGCAAACATAGCGAAAACCATTCTGCACGCATTAATCACGTATCAACTAGGACCCCGAAAACCTATTAGAATGAGAGAGATGATAGTCACTGCGTAAGAGTGACAGGGATAAAAATAGTACATGTACTGATCCTTGCCATTTTAGTATCTCCGTTATCGGACGAAGCTAATTGCTTTATAATACAACTAGCGGCCCGGCCCAGCTTCGCCCGGGTACAAATCGATTTTCGTACAATAATATGTACGTATTATTATTATACATATAAACATTCCTATATAGGCACGCTGCCGCCGCCCCGGCCAGCCAGTACCGCCGCAAGCGCTACGTCCTGCAATTTTAAATCTGTAATGTCTTCGAAAATATTCATTTAAATCTTGTGCTGTAAAGGACCACATAGATCTATATTAAATCAAAAATTTATTTAAGCTATTTCATTGGATAAGGATTAATGCTGTATTAGTTAAAATCGCTTCGAAAATTAGCCATTATTTGTCGTAAAAAGTAAATGACAAAAAAATATTATTGGGGGATATCCATAAGAGATAGACATATACCATCGCGGAGTTTTCTGTAGACCTTTTCAATGTGTACAAATATGTAGTACATTATTTTGATAAATCTCGTAGGGTTCAGCTTGCGTTTGCAATGTAAGCGGAAAAATATTGATAATTAACGACATCACATTAGAAACCTCAAAAATAACAATATTTCTCCACTATTTAATGGATGTTATTATACATATAAACCTTTCTATTGAATCACTCTATCTATTAAAAAAAACCGCATCAAAATCCGTTGCGTAGTTTGGTGATTATAAGTGTAGGTATTAGAAAGAAATTAGAAAAGCACTCACTTCCAGGAACTAACAATAGTATATTTTATAAATTAACACTTAATTGAATGTATTAAGTGTAAGACAGACAGAGTAAAATTATAATTATGCGACTCGGAGCGAGATGTGCTCGTGACGAGAGATGGCAGACTGTTTTTCTTTCATCCAAATAAACCGACCCTTTTATAGGACTACCCGAATGAGGATCGGTGGGGATAAATCTTCCAGAAAATATATTTAAGCCATAAAATAGGGTCTATCCTTTCAACTAAAAATTAAGGTCGGCCCAAACATCTGGGCTATTGTCCAAACCGAAAGGTTTACAAAACATGTGTACTATTGTCTAAAAAACATAAATTTGTTGCAAAGGATTGCCGCCACTAAAGAACTTAACTATAATAATACAGTTTTATTGCCCCGGTATGAACGGGCCATTACAATTAGGAAACAATAATTTAGCACAGCATCTTTTTAACTAATATTATACAATAAGGTACACAAAAATTCTTACTGTAATAAAACGACTCGCAGATGTTTTATGGTCTAACATCTGCAGTCATATCTTAAAATGAAATGCGTGTTTAAATAATGTTAAAATTACAAATAATAAGCGTGTTAATTTATAAGCTAAATCTATGTTGGCGTATTGCTACCGCCACTGACTTTGTTTTATACTATGTAGTGATTATTACGGATTTAAGACTGTAGGGTGGGTGACTACTTTGATGTATTTTTTGTATTTTGATTGTATTTTTATACTATGTTTCTTTTAAATATAATTGTAACGCATCTATATTTAATAACGTGGTGGTGACGTTACAATAATGGAAAAAATCCACTTTAAAATAATAATAAAATAATGTACCGATCCTTTAGTGACACTCATTTGGTTCGAGATGTCGGTTCTGTGCTTTATTTATATAAGGCCATATACGTCCCACTGTAATTCATAGGCTTTCTTTACAATTGAGAATATGATGAGACGGGGTTGGCCATATTGCCCACCACGCTGGCCTAGTGCAAATTTACCTCTAGTACGATAATATAGCCTAACCACTCTCAATCGTACTGTCGATTGTGCAGGAGGCCCGTGCCCTGCAGTGGGACGTATATGGGCTGATACAGATACGATAATATTATCAGTGACGTCATTCACAACTTATACGGGCCTAAGTGTAGGGAGAAATCAGATTCCCGTATGTTCGGCACGGTAAACACCGGGGCGCAAATATTTTTAGTTATTTGATCCGGGCTCATCCGGATCAGGGTAACCGGATTTGCTGACACAGCGTCGCTCTTTATTCTCCACTCGGATGGGTAAAATAGTTGTTTTGTTCACTCACTTTATCGATCTCATTGACGCACATTGGGTTACTGTTTTGTCAAAAATAATCTAATTTGTAATATTCAAAATAATCATTTTGGAGAATGTATTTGAAGCATTTTGAAATTTTGTCATATAACTACTTCAAGTCAAGGAAGTGCAGACCTGGAGTGTTGCGGTCATTTATCAACCTTTGAATTATCAAAGCTTCATTTTTTTTTTTGTTTAATATGTTATTGCAAACTTACACTTTAACAGGGTATTATTAAGTATTAAAAATAAATATTCCAAAAATCCTTAGGTCACTCATCCAACTATTACGTTATTTGTCCACTTATTATTAAGAATTTTGACACTTAAACCGAAATAAAAATGTAGCGTTGTATTTAAACAGTTGGAAGTAGTGTGTAAAAATCAATAAGAAATTAAATTAAAAGATGGTGGAACATTTGCATCGAGACTGTAATTGGATATTTTCAAATTTATTGTACAAACTTTAGCAATTGTGACGTACAAGTAAATGCCCAATTTCTTTATATTGTGTCTATAATTGATGTGTGTACAGATGTATTATATGCTGTAGCATTCAAAAGCAGGTAATGTATACTTGCTTGGGACAAGAGCAACGTTTGTAAATAGACAGCTCATTATTTCAGATGATCAGAATCGATAGGAACAATAGAATATTAATATTTTACAATTTACTTTTGACGGACGAGAAAGCAACTTTCTGGCATCGTCTAGAAACACTTGTATATTTTGAAAACCGTAGGTACGTAGCCGGACTTTGAATATTGGATATCGAACGATCAAATTCTAAAAGCTAACTGTAGTTTTTTAAAGTAAGTTTAACTATAAATAAATAAATAATAATAAATAACACCCAACAGTCACATACATAGTCCTGACCCCACACTAAGATATGTTCTTGTATCGTGGGCACCGGGAACTACGAGACTTTTCGGTTTCACAAACATTTATCTCGGTGCGAGTGTTGAACCCATGGACTCTCATTTCAGAGGCGACGTCTAGCCGCCTGCACCACGGAGGCTGTCATATTGATTCTTTAATTTTCACAGATATTGCTTGGTAACTTAAAAAGTAAAATACATTACCTTTATTAAGCCAATATAATAAACATAATATTCTAAGCTAGATCATTAAATCCTAAGTCTTAATCGTTTAGTGTATGATGGATAAAAATCGTAGCAAGCACTAAAATGAAAACACTGATTTTCTATTTAGAGCTACAATATTCAAAGTGCAGAATCTACATTCAAGAACATTTTTGCTCTTATGTTCAAGTATCTATTATGTATATATTATGTTCGAATTTCCTTTTGTTAATCGGTTTCCAGTGAAAAACTGACATTTTAATTTCAATGTGCAAACTCCATATCGTGTTCCCTTTTCTTCTTCTTCTCATAATTAATCATGTATGAAAATACGATCTCCAAAATCAGTACCAAGAAGGATATCCAGTATCCTAAAGCCAGGATGATCAGGGGCGTAGAAAACTCCAGAATAGACACAGAGTAGATGCTGCTGTCAGGAGTTTTGACGCAGGGAGGTCGAGGCTCGTCCCAGCTCCACTTGATCCTGTTCATCAGACCCGTCTCTAGCATCTTCCGTACCCTGGAAAAAACAAGTAGATGTGAAACTAAGATGTGGTCAAGTATTTGTATATTTAGAGGTTATGGCAAGTATATGTATTACAGTCACTAGTAAATAATAGAAGAATAACTTTACGCAAATGACCACCAAACAAAATAGAATAGTGACCGCATCATTAAGTGAATTGTAGTTACTGTCATGAAAAAACAATGCAGATATCCGAAGATATCTATCTTTGTCGAGCTAATTACAATATGTGTAACAATATAATTACAAACATATACCTCTTCTCCCAGAAGGCTTATCACAGAGGTACTACCAGGACTCCCAGTTTTCGCATTGAGTGTTTTGTCCCCCGAAGCCGAGCCTATCACCATACCGGGTATCTCAAGACTGCTACCGAAAACGAAGCCGGGTGGTAGTTTTAGTGACTACAAACACAATGTAACCAAAAATTTCCCAAAGAATTTTAGAAGAAGAAGAAGAAAAAATTTGGGTATATGGTCATAGGAAAAAATAACAAAAAAAAATTGACGCTTTTTTTGCAACTTTTTCTGTTGCATTGTGTCTGAAGTCGCTTAAACTACCACCCGGCTTCGTTGTCGGTAGCAGTCTTGATATACTCTGTATAAACCATAAATTACGAACACAACTATTAACCCAGAATAAAAAAATACCCATAAGCCAGATGATCTCTATACGGAGAATGCTTCTTCATGATCGCTCCAAGTCTGTGAGGTTCATACATCGGCACATCCTGAGTCTCACAGATCTCCCGTTCACTATAAGTATTCTTCATCACGCCATAAGATATGATAGTATCCACGTGAAATGCAAAGCCGCCCTTCTTCACCATCGCCATGCCTTTTTCTGGCGCGAAGAAATTCTCCGAGTTACCTTGCTTGATCTTTCTGCTGTACATTTCCAGGGCCACTGGATCTGTGGTACGCTGTAAATTTGGACAAGATTATAATAGTACTGGATGTTTTATAAGGCTTTTTGTAAGCAACATTTGATAGGATTTCAAATAAAATTGTTAATGATGTTATTAACCAAGTTTGACTTGAGAATGCCTAGAAGGTTTCGTTGACCCATAAATGCCAGTTATTACCAATTACATTACGAATATTTTAAGCTACGCAAGAGTACATATTGAGAATAAGAATGATTAGTCTTTCATATCTTTGAATTTGTTGCATAGCTGCTTTTATCTATCACAAATGTTTTATGAATAAATACACTACCTTAAAATAATCCCGATCATACAATGCCTCCTCGACTCCAGCTCTCAAATTACTTTCTAGCAAATCCTTTAGAGTTTTGATGTTCTTCGGTGCTTCCATCAACAAAGTAGAGACTACTGATGCTGTGTAATACTGATATAAGAGTGCAGAGTACACAAACGTAGAAAATATGACGATCTTTATCGAAGTCGACTGATGCATCAGTGATATTCCTGTCAAAAAAAACATACAATTCACAACATACAATTCTCATGCATGATATTTCTTACTCGTAGATTTAATAGGTTTAACTAATAATAAAACTGTAGTTGATCATTATAACTAAGACATATTTATAATTTATTGCGGCATCATGCATCATACTCGTTAACGGGTGCTGCTTGCGTGGACCATTTATCCAGTATGCTTACATTGTAACTGATTGATAAATTACTAAAGGTTTTCAGAATTATTCCCTGCGTTGCCGAAACAGAGTATCCTGATTCTTCGTTCCGTGCAACTTCGCTTGACTCAGTCATGTTAAATATAACGTAAACATGTTCTTATTTGAATTGCTGAAATCCTAAAAACCCGTAGCCCTACCACTTCCTATACCTTGAACTTTTCCTTTTGCCTTTTCTATTCAAACTTTTCAAAAGCTTAGAAATCTAAAAAAATCTTAGCTGATTATATAGATCAACGGTTTTTAGACTTTCTGTGGAGATTAAACAGTAAGTAGCAATAATCATGGCTTCAGTTATGCCAAATATGTCGTCTTCGCATTTTATATATAAAGCTATTACTGGTGGTAGATCTCTCTTATGTGATAGGCCGCCTGAGTAGGTATCACCACAATATCTATTTGTCCCGCGAAATAGCAGTGCAAATATATTGTTGTGTTTCAGATTGAAGGATATTGTAGCCAAAGTAACTACTGGACATATTGAGACTTTATAACTTATGTCTTAAGATGGCAAGCGCAGTGGAATGCCAAGAATTGCTTTGTAATTCAAGGTGTTGTTTGGTTTTACTACTGTTCATAAGCGCTTACCATCAGGCGAACGGCACTCGTATCACCATGAAATAAAAAAGGCAAAACCAAGAAATGCTCACCTTGCTGACAAAGAGCTCCCCAAAGACAAAGCAAGGCAAGACTCAATGAAGAATCCGCAGATGATTCTCTCAAATATAACTTGAACATCACACACAATACAACAGCAGTAAACAGGAGTAGGGCTACCACGCAGAACCAAACCACAGCACTGAGTGGTCTCGTATAGATGGTATAGAATCCGCTGGGATGCTTCGGGTGGCGGAAGATGAAGCTGTGCCTGTGAAAATTAGGAAAATATTTAGATATTACATGCTTATTTCTTAGATTTACGCGAATGTTACACATTAAAATAAAACTATTATTTACAGATCTTATCGCGCTTTAGTGGTCACGTGCCCGCGAAAGTTGTAAAATAATCGAAACATCGGGAAGAAAAAAACCTAAATATAAATCAAATCTGCGATAAAATCTGCGGTAAATAATAGTTCTATTTCAATTCTAGGAGCCCGGTCCAGCTTCGCCTGGGTGGAGATATACTTTCACTCCACTCCACACCTGAAGGCAGCCTTTGTGATATTGATTCTTTGGTAGGAGAAGGCGCCCAACGTGACGGCCCAGTGGTGGCATGCGCGTGAGCTGCGCGCGGTATTGGACAGTACTTGTGCATTGCAACATTACTTTATTTTTCTTAAATAAATGTAGCCTAAGTTACTCCCTATTATATCAGATACATGACAATAAAAGTCCCGTCAAAATCTGTCCAGCCATTTCAGAGATTAGCCGGAACAAACAGACAGACAAAAAAATCCATGGTCATTTTCGTTATAGGTATCGTGTATATAACGATATATAGTTGGTCATTTTTTTATTGTCACTTTACAAACAGACACTTCAATTTTATTTATATGTATTGGTTATATTCTAAACTTGAAGTATTTCTGGAGACATAACATCTTATTAAATAATTAATGTAGTGAAATCTTTCAGTGAAAATGAGGACAATATTTAGCTTTTACATATCCTATCTAACGTCCTATTATAGTTAAATACTTGACTTGGGAGTTCCATGGACAAAGACTGTATCCTCCCTAATTATTGTGTTGCTTAATTATTATAATCTGAATCTTCTAGTTACATCAATCTTCTGGATGAGAATTTTATTATAATACCATACCTAGAATGCCATACTTCCGCTGTATAGTCTACAAGCTCATTTCTGTCACTTCTAAAGTAGACTGGCGATCCGCCAATATCTGTCTCCTCTCTCTGAAGAGTGCCAACCATGCCGTCGAAACTTCCATTTCTAATGTAGCCCCATGAATTAGTCCTTATTAGGTGATATCTACAGTGACACAGTAAAGATTCAAAATCAATATGATTTTACTCTGAGGAAAAAAAACTTTATTGTTTTATTAATTGTTACTAAAGAAGTTATTGTTGTTGTTTTAGTTTCAACTTATATTTTGTACTTTTAACTTAAAGGCAATAAATGCTATCGATTGATACAAAAAATAATTGGTACAGAAACTTACGTCATATTATACATATCTTGCAGATACTTCAGTAGTGTTATATACTTAAGTTTATGCAGCGAATCGTAGTCCTGATGATTGTTATGCATCAAGTAATGCTCAAAAGTCTCGTGCTTTAAATCCTTCAAAACAACAACTGCACTTTTTAATACCACCCCACTCAGATCATGCCTTCTACGCTTCCTTCCCATTTTTAAGGTAGTATTCCATATTCCTATAAAATTTGTTTTGAATACACCGTTTTTGTTAAATCCTGTATTAAAAACTTCGTAAAGGTCATATCCAGTCTCTGTACTATAAGCAACAGTAGCATCAGCATCAATTTCGATGGGATGTTTGGAGAGTTCTTGCATAGTAGAATTTAATTCTTGAGTAACAAAAATCCAGATAAATGGAAACTGGAAATGTATTCCAGATTCTGTACAATCAAGAATTATTTTCCAATTCTCACAGGAAGTATTCACAATTATACCAACTCGTGAAAGACTTTTAGGAATATTCAAAAACATCTGTCCATCTAAAATAAAGTTGCTGGATTTTATGTTATGTTCGAAGAGCATTTTTTGAGAAGCAACCGCCACTTTTTTGCTGCATTGAAACATAATACTGTCGTGAAGATTTTTATTCTTGAAGAAGTCCGATAGAAAGTGTATTTCATTAGCCAAAGAGGTCAGGAACAAGAAGTTTAGTAACGTCATCCTTAACTCCTGGCGCAGAAGTGAATGCAGACCTACTGATGAAATATACATGTTAGTAAAATGACAGAAAAATGTTTTACATTTCCAATCTCATTTTTATGCTTTCAGATTGGTTTATGGTCAGTTCTTTCATTCATCATAACAATTTATCTAGGAAAGAAAGCTATAAAGAAATCTAGGAATATAGTAGGGCTTGTTGTATGTATGACTACTTAAAACACGTTTAATTCACTTCCTAAAGAGAGTATAAAAAGCGTTAAAATAATGGCATTAAAACATCTCTGTTTGCAGTTGACAAACAGTCGTTCACCACTGTTCCTCGCTATATAACCAATAGCAAATAACTTAACACCCTTTTGAACCGGGAGAGCACGTACAATCCCCTGATGAAATAGCAATAATAACCAAATAAAATTATCCGATATTTATAAATCATTTGCATAGGCAACACAGCAGTAATACACAGTCAGGTCATAAGTATTGTCACACAGTAAAAACTTTTCTTTTAGAATGCTGGCCACAAAAAAGTTTATTGAATTCGAATTTCGAATTGTTCATAAAAATAAAAATGTATACTTTTTAGAATTTTACTCATTTTTAAATATGGAGTGGACGCTTCAAGAAGACCGTGTTGCAGTTATTGCGTTGCATCGTTGCGGTTACGCGCCAATTAAAATTTTTGACATACTGAAAAATTTGAATATATCCAAAAGATTTGTTTATCGTACCATCAAACGATACAATGAAGACTCTAGTGTAGATGACAGGTCAAGAAGTGGTCGCCCTCGGTCTGTTAGGACTCCAGCAGTGATAAAAGCTGAGAAGGCGCGAATTCAAAGAAATCCCAAACGTAAGCAGAAACTGTTGGCCCTTCAGATGGGGTTAAGCAGAACCACGGTGAAATGGGTGTTAAATGAAGACTTAGGGCTTCGGGCATATCGAAGAAAAACAGTACATCGTTTGAATGCTCGTCTAACGGACCTGAGACTGATGAGATGCCGCGCTTTGTTGAAGCGGTACGCGGGAAAAAAATATCGGGAAATTCTTTTTTCACATGAAAAAAATTTTACCTTATAAAAGAGCTACAACAAACAAAATGATAAGGTGTACGCACACAGTAGTGAAGAAGCGAGCAACCGTATTCCACGTGTCCAACGAGGTCATTTTCCATCCTCACTCATGGTATGGTTGGGAGTTTCTTATTGGGGCTAAACAGAGGTACATTTTTGTGAGAAAGGTGTAAAAACGAATACAGTTGTGTATTAAAATACAGTCCTGATGAACATTGTGGAACCTGTTTCTCATACCATGTTCAATAACAGCGAAGAGCACACAAGACTGGCTGGCGGCGCGTGAAATCGACTTCATCCGGCACGAAGACTGGCCCTCCTCCAGTCCAGATTTGAATCCGTTAGATTACAAGATATGGCAACACTTGGAGGAAAAGGCGTGCTCAAAGCCTCATCCCAATTTGGAGTCACTCAAGACATCCTTGATTAAGGCAGCCGCCGATATTGACATGGACCTCGTTCGTGCTGCGATAGACAACTGGCCGCGCACATTGAAGGTCTGTATTCAAAATCACGGAGGTCATTTTGAATAAACTTTAGTGTCATAAGAATCTATGTTTTGTTAAGTTCATTTTGGTATATAAATGATTACATAATGAATAAACTTGTTTCAATTATTTTATATTAAACATATGACAGAATTTGTGACCTGACTAGGTATAATCAAAATATCTTAAAATGTTTGTGAAAACACATAACAATTTTTGCTAATTTAGGTTTCAAATCATATTAATTCTCTTTCAGAACCGCAGTACCACGATAACATATTTTCAGTATTCATCTGGGGGCACAGCAGTGCCCCCTCCAAGTCGAGCTAAAAAGCGGCACTGTCGTACCATCCTTTTCTCGAAGCAATTTAGACCATTTTCAACCCCCTATAACTTCGTTGTAGTTAAAGTAAGAAGCCTGAATTTTGAGTTACTAAGCAGGCATTGTGTAAACACGGTATATTTAAAATTTCATTCAATTTGAACCAGTAGTTTCAGAATTGTAACATGTCAAACTTTCTTAATTTTGTCACTCACTGACCGATCATCAAAAGGCTAAGGCACTTCTAGCAGACATAGAACCTTCAAATTTAGAATATAATTAGTGTTTAGTGTCTAAAGTAAGGAAAAATTCAAACATTTCATAATTTGTGTCTAGTTTTCTAGATAGACCAACTACGTGAACAACTTTGTAATCCCATATAAATGCATAGGATTACAAAGTTACATTTGCAGTTAATGAATCATTGTACCCGTATATAATGGAATAATAGTTGTAGATAGGTATCTATATATGAGGCATAATAGGAGAAGGTATAGAGAGGGAAAGGGTGTATTCAGCCCATGAAACTGTACAACATTCCTCTAGAAAAACATGACGAAGAAAAACTTGCAAATAAATAGACTAAATAGCTCGAAAATATCAATTACCATGAAAGAAAGAACATTAATAATCAAATCCGCTATATTTGTGATAAATTGATACCTACAAAAATAAGGAAACTCCATAAGACAGAGGCCTTAAGAAAAATCGTTAGTGATATTCTAGAAGTAAAAAGTATCGAAAAGGAAAAAAGTAGGACTCTACAAAAAGACGTAAGATCCCATCAAAAACATCCTGTAAAAAAAATCCAAGTCTCACAGCTCAGGTTATCTACCGCAAAAAGTTGTGAGATGCATGTAATACCAAGTCGATTAATTTATTTAGTCCTTTCTTAAGGGACCTTCTGTATAAAGTTATTACGTAAGTTATTATCATATCAATATTAAAAATTCTTTATGTGTTAAATAAATAGATCGACTTGGCCAGCAGCATTATGTATAAACTGTACGATACAACCTGAGCTGTGAGACTTGGAATTTTTTTACAGGATGTTTTTGATGGGATCTCACGTTTTTTGTAGAGTCCTACTTTTTTCCTTTTCGGTACTTTTTACTTCTAGAATATCACTAACGAATAACGATTTTTCTTAAAGCCATATGTGAGAGGCCATCTGGGTAGGTACCACCGCAATGTCTATTTCTCCCGTGAAACAACACTGCTTAAATGCACTGTTGTGTTTCGGATTGAAGGACATTGTAGCCAGAGCAACTACTGGACATATTGAGACTTAACATCTTATGTCTCAGGATGGCGAGCGCAGTGGAATGTTGCTACTGTTCATGAGTGGTCGTATCGCTTACCATCAGGCGAACGGCTTGCTCGTCTCGCCATTCAATGCAATAAAAAAAATAAAAAAAAATCCTCTGTCTTATGGATTTTTCTTATTTTTGTAGGTATCAATTTATCACAAACTAGCGGCCCGGCCCAGCTTCGCCTGGGTGCATATATTTTTTGATTCCACTCCACACCAAATACATGTTATTTTTCGTATAAACTCTTGTATACCTAAACTTGACGTAGCTGTCCTGCTGTCCGGCTCAATCCCGTCTCATCCGTCTGTTCAGTCTCTTCCCGATCCGTCCCGTCCTTTCTCTTTATTACCCATCCCGTCTTATAACGTGCATTTACATTTCGTCCTATCAAATCTGTCAGCTATCCCAGCCTTCTTCCGTACCTTCCACTCTATTATATCCCGTCTCTCCATATACACATGTACATATAAAGATTGCCTTATGAAATGTTGACATTAAAAACTTTAGCGTCCATCCAATATTCCTTCCCTTATTTCCGCACCAAAATACTGTTTTTCCAAATAATATTGCACGACATTACTTTTTGTTAGTAATAAAGTAAAAAAACATTAAAAAAAAGAATTGGCCAAATTGGTCCAGGCGTTGTTGGGTTATGCGCTTACCAACACATTTTGCGATTCATTTTTATAGTATAGAAAAAGATATAGTCCACCCCGCTGGCTTAGTGCGGGTTGGCGGATTTTATTTGACGTAGAAATTAATCCGAAAAGTCAGAGGTGTGCCCTGGAATTTGAACCCGTGACCATCGTTAACTTGTTGGCAGTCGCGTCTAGTACGTTACCATATACAAATTAATAAAACCTTCATACTGCCTTACCAGGTGACGTAAGTAATAAAACAAATATTTAAAAATATAAAACTGCATATCGTTTCATTATAATGTCTAGATACGGCATCAACGTAGCAATATTTTTTTTATTCTTGAGTCTGAAAACAATACCAATGCGGAATTTAAATTTGTCCCCCAGCGCATCTAAAAGTATCAATTCAAAAAACAATTTCCTTTATGAAAACGAAAAATTATAATTAGATATATTTTGGTGTACTCCGGCATAACGCTTCGATAGAGTATACCTTGTTTAAAACTGTTGCAATAATCTCAAAAAACAATGGGCTATTTTGGTAGATATGGACATCGTTTTATTTTACATTTAACAAAATTACGCGCAAGACGCCGTATCTAGATAATATTATTATTATTATTATTATTATTATTATTATTATTATTATACTCTTTATTGTACATCTTAAGTTACATAATCAATAAATATAACAGGCAAAAATACAATAGTACAATGGGTGACCATATCGCATTGAGCGATTTCTTCCTGGCAACCTTTGGATGAACAGGAATTGTTGGAGTAATAAATAGGGCTTGACGTGCAACAAGAGTACATTAACAAAAGAAACCGACTAATAAATAATATATATATATATATATATATATATATACATAAGTAAAATATACACATACATATATAATTACAAACATAAAATAAATACTATAAAATTACACATAGGCTAATATACAATATTACATAAATAAAATATAAGTAAAGAAAATAAAATAAAAACAATTCTTAATGAAGAAGGGATAAGTAGTGATCTTTGACTAGTGATTTAAAAATTATA